>JAUMHL010000021.1:1970658-1988481 GCA_032362345.1 Sandelia bainsii | reverse complement strand
GCAGAACAGCTTTAAATTGTTAACCCATTTTGTGTTCCCTGAAAAAGGCCTTTTTGTATAATTCTGAAATGTACATTTTTCAGTTTTGGGTAACCTTACCTTTTTCTTAACCTCTGGCAGTTCACCACTTACCTTTGTACCATTTCAAGCTATTCATTGGACTTGAACAACTTGAATTGCAATATATAACTGGAAAAATTGGGGTGTTCTAAAACGTTTGACTGGTAGTGTATATATATATATATATATATATATATGTGTGTGTGTGTTATTTTAGTTTATTGTATGTATTTATTATATGTATTATAATTTTTTATATACTGTGTGGTTAATTGTGTGCTTGTTTATCACTTTCCATGATTTTGTTTGACTTGACAAAGCTCCTTTTGCTACTTTAACAGGTGTAATAGTGCAAATCATAAATAGTGTAACTCATGTCAAAGTGTAACATAACAATGGCTATTGGGTGAGCAGTATAAAACTGATTTAAGTTAAGTGGTTTAAAGACTTTCTGGGGTTTTCAATAAAAAGAAGTCCAGTTTTAACAGGTTACATAGTCTAGTGCACCTTTACATTTTGAATAGCTAAATGAAAGGCCAATCATTAGGAAAATTCTTTACTTTGCAGTTAATACAGTATCATAGCCTTACTGACCAGTACTTTGGCAAGCCAATCTGTCCTCAAGTGATCAGCTACATGTCAGTGGCACAGCCGGTTCAGACATGTGTGGATATCGCCTGTGATGTTGTGGGTAGAAGGGCCGAAGGCAACCTGGCACTAAGTTAAATTAACTTTATACCCACACCATAAGGTCAACAAGTGCAAGTGCCTCAGGGCCCACAACAGTCCAGGCTTATTACCACATGAGAGAGGAAGATGAAGAGGAGTAGGAGGCGATAACAGGAGGATGAGAGGGTGGGAGGACAGCAAGGGTAAGGGACAGGGGGGGCAGACTTAAGAGATGAAGAGAAGAAAAAAGAACCGGGAAAAAAGTGAAAGGACAAACAGAGAGTCCCTACTTGCATCATAATGATTCCTCCAATTAAGTGCCCTCTGATAAGAGTTGCAGAGAAAAGGAGGAGGGAGAGAATCTGGTAGAAGGAGGAGGAATGGTAGAGAGTACAGAGGGGAGGAGAGGCGGGAATCGGAAACAATTTGTTTCTGTCATTTTCCAGCAAGGTCAACTAGATAGGACATACCTCCTCTTATTCCTTTTACTACTACTTCTCCTTCAGCTCTCCCATTCCCTCAACCTCTATCTCCAAACAAAATTGACTCTGACATTGAGATCACATTTGTTGTCGCTGCAAGGCCAGGGGTAAACTGTCTTTTCTGTATTTTGAGTGCTAATTTAAATTCCTTTGCTTCACACCTCACCAGCTCTCACAGCCTTGTTGCTTTAAAAAGAAAACCAAATCTCTTACTTAGTTCCTAGCAATGGATGAAAAAGTGCTTGCCATAGAACCACAGTCACCCTGACTTTGGGTTAAAGTAATACATTGTGTTTACTGTGTGTGATGCACCTCGTTGACCAGTCGTTGCTGTATGGCACTGTGGTCGAAATTTTCTCAGTTGTTTGTAAAATGTGCAATCAGACTTGTCATAACCTACCTTAAAGCTAAAAAATAAAACTAATCTTTATTCTTATCACTACCATCCTCCTCCATTCAGTGAGTCAAGTTCCTTCCTCCTCAGCTCTTAGGACTCATCATGATGAGTTGTCTTTAGTCCTGAGGCTAAAGCAAATAGCATCTTTAAAGCCTCCAAAGGTGGTGCAGAAGCAGATGGGGAACATGTAATTTGTCGAAAAGAAGAAATGCTAATGTTCCATGGTAATGTTTGAAGGTGTAATTTCATGGGCCACAACAGTGCTGTGGTATACCCCTTGACAAGATCATTACCACTTGTGATCTGCCTCGCTCTGCAGAGGTGAGACTTGTTTTAGTTCATCACGCTGTGATATGCCAAACACCAAGTTCTGATACGATGCAAAAATGATACGAAACAATAACGATATGGCGATACAATAGAAAATGACACAACAAGACCGTCAGCTAACACTGAAATCCTATTTGCAATGCATGGCAAGACTGTCCAGGAGGTAACATGCAATACAGTAATAACACTTAACACTCATACAAGACACATCTTAATACTATTACTAATCAAATATAACAACACATTCTCTGAATTCTCTTATCATTGCATAGCTTCGTACAGGGTATTGAACTGTACGACAAGCAGTATTATAAGTATAAATATTGTTGTAATTGATAAGAGTGATGTCCCATTTCTAATACATGCCCTTCAAATACCATAAGAGCAAATGTGTCCTTTCTGCTTAGTAAGCCAATGTTTAACCTTTATCTACCTCTGTTGGTCTTAAATTGACAATTCTGCTGAACAGACAAAGAGTGTTGAAGAAGAAGTTGTGCATAATTTTGGGTCCTCAATATCTCATCAGTCATGTGTTTTTCCTAATCTTCCTGAAAGATAAAATTAGGATCTATTATTTTGAAATTGTGACTGTGTGTTTGGAAATAGGAACAATACCTGCCTTGATGAAGTGCAGTTAATATGTCAGTGGCCATCTTCAAAAAAAACTATTACCATGAATCCCACATAGCTGTCTTGCATTCACCAGACCACTCTTGCTGAAAAAGAATGATGCATCAACAGTAGATGTGTCAGTGATACCGGAACAGTACAGATGTTTTTGTCTGTCATCCTCTGTTCCTTTATCTTTCTGCATTTCTTCTCTTTCCTAACCAGTCCTCCAAACAGCTCTCCTCTGATCTAATTGTGTCTGACATGCATGATTTACAGACTCTTTCTGGGTGAAAGAAGAGCACTTGAATCATTTACAGGTTGTTTCTCCACCTGTTATGCACTGTGATATGCTTATGCCTCAGTGTAATGGATGAGAGACAAGCCATTATACACAGCATTATGGATATTGCTCAACAACACTAGGAGCACTTGGAAACATCTCAGTGTAAAAGATCATGTATGATTGTCTATAAGTTAGAGTGGGAGCAAGAGATCATGTGATGAAAAATGTTTGAATGCACAAAGCTTTAAGCACGATTTGGTCTGGCCATGTCTTGTACACTACAATTTCAAAGGTTGCAAAAAGTTATCCTAATGATCAATTAGCCATTTAAATTGTAGCATTACAATATAACAAACACAATGTGCTACTGGAACAAAGTACTTATTTTTGTACATGATGGGCCTCTGTACATTGTACTTGTACACTGTACATGTATGTATAGTATTTAATATAAACGTATTAAAAAAAGAACAGCCATTTCCATCTGCAATAGTCATTCACAACTCATTCACAAGTCATTATTTACAATGTCTACACTTTATCTGCTTTTTTTTTTCAAAGATAAGGACATTGGCTCTAGAGAGGGAAGTAATAGCTTGAATTTGGTGACCCTATAGCATCACTTGGAAGACAAAGAAGAAGAATATAGCTACTTAAAATAACCTTATCAGTCGATAAGTTGAGTTTCAACAGTGCAACGACATGGATTCTGACAGCCACCATAGTCTCTCTCATGTTTGGAGAGGGGTGGCAAAATCCACTAAATCTTTGCTTTAAAAAGCAACAGTTCTAAAACCAAGCCACTGTAACAGGCTTGTATACAGTGCTAGCAATGAAGCTCTAATGACCGTATCCAGGGAGTGGAATATGATAAAACTGTTGCTTTTCGTGAGAGCTTTCATGAATCAAGGAGGTAGGCCTACTGGTGTGGGATTTAGGGTTTAAAACAAGAGGCGGTGTTGTATGCTGTTCACTACAATGCCTAGAGAATTGCTGCTGCTACCAATGTGCCATACAAGCCTCAACACTTCACCTCAACCATAGCTAAAAACAAAATAGCCATTCTCAGTTTGCTTCACACACAGGTCAGGATTAATAAAGTATCAGTGATTATTATGATTATTATTATTACAATAATGGTCTGTCACAATCTGGACACTGCAGCCACCAGTGCCCTGCTACCTCCACCAACCACATCACTTTCTGCACACAAGCTTACTAGAAGAAGACGGCATGCTATCTCGCTTCCTCACAAACTGTATGATTTGCAGGCCCCAGCAAGGCGCTATCAATATGTAGGAGACTCCCGGAACTTCTGGCAGAGGTGGGATGTCTGCATTATTAACACTGTTGGACACCAGGCCTGTCAAACAGGCTCAGGGTTAAAGTATGAATGAAAAGGAAGGGAAGGATAAAATGGGAGAACGAGCTGTGGAGTGAGTGTAGAGCGAAGAAGAGGATATGTATTGTCACACTTTTAAATGAGTAGCCATCTGCTACTTTTTTGTGGCCATGGATACCCGTAAGATCACACACGACTAAGCAAGTGTCCATACGGATATAATAAAAATCTATGTGCAAAGGACAGACATCCACAAATAGTCTTTACGTTTTCAACCATCAGGTGGAACCTTACGTTACCAACATACTTTCTTACAAACCATCCTCATTCAACAAAATGTTCATTCACACCAGTGCAGGGATACACACACAAACTTGCAAAACAAATGGCTTTGTAACAGCAATCACAATAATATCCATATTCAGGAGACATAATTGCAGTTCACAACGTCCTTAGCATCATGATATTGTAGCATTTCGTTCTCTACTTTCAAAAAGAGCATTCTCGACAGATCACTGAATTAATACAGTCTCTGTTCTTGAGTTAACCATACTGTATTTGATTGCCTGGTTATCTTCAGCTTCACTCTGCACACTTTAAATCAGCTATGTTCTAACTAGTGTTTGTAGCTTTGTTGAATTCAACTTAATGTATCATGAAAAAAACATTAAAACATCCTAATTGTTATTTTGGAAACCTGAGATGTTGCAGATGGCACCATCTTATGTGTTGGAAAACACTAATCTTAAATCAGGCTATGGCGATGTTTCAGGCGCAGACATGTCTGCCAGCGAGGCCTCTCCGATTTGCTCGGCATGTTTGTTATTCTGGTGTTATTTGTGAGGGCTCTGGCTGCCTCTGGCCTCACATCTCGCGCCGCGTCTCACTGTACCCTCCAGTTTGTGTCAGCTTTGATAAAACCAGAGCCAGTTAAAAGTGAACATCAGTCCCAGTGTCTTTGCCACTGTGAACAAACATGACACAAATGTAGCCAAACACAACATCAAATGAGCTAAAATATAAAAGTCAAAAACAACATTGCTAATTGGGATTGCTACCAGCCAGGCCAATAACTTTGTTTGTTTGTGGTGTCTGGGTGGTTGGGATGTGTCACAGACTTGCATATTTTATGGTTCAGCGATGAGACTGAATTGCACTCACTGTTAATGTGTTAACACATACCTTCCTCATTATGCAGCCAATATTCTTACTGGATGTCTCTGTGTCTCATAACTCACATTTAACTTTAATTTAATGCCAAATCTGACAGAAAGTAGCAGGTCCTGAGTGATTGTGTGAAAGATGTAGGGGTTGTTTCTGGTTATTTTATAATGCCTCTTTTTGGTATCATCTTTTATGTTCTGTGCCATCAGTATGGTTAATATGTATCTTTTCATGCACATTAGTCCCTGTATCATCCTGTTTTAATCATATTCAGAATAAGATATAGAGCACACCCTGATTATTAATCTCTGTATGACATATATGTGTCTGATGCCTCTACAGCGCAGACAGTCTCTGCCAGAACAGGCATCTTAAGACGAACCTTTCACTTATGGCTGTCCTGACCACATTTTATACAGCACTTGTTTTAAAAAACACTTTTTCTGTAATTATACACTTTTCAGTGTACACTTTAGGCGTGCAATGTGAGCGGACTGTTTTGTATCTGAACAGAATGTAGATGGACATTCATTAACCTCAGAATGAGCAAAATGCCAAACTAACAGCAGCTCTGCAGAAGTGACTTCACCTGCTAAATACCACCGAAACAGATGCAAAACAACCACTTGCTCACTTTTTTCACTGCTACTGAACTGAAACTGTGTTTTAATAGGGAACAGGGAAGCAGTTTAGACAGCTGTCATTCCAGGAGCAAACATCTGGATATGTACAATCCCCGCAAAAAGGATTGGAGTGGTAAGCTTCTTATTAAGGAAAATTGGAGCTCAAGTCTACTACGCATGATTTGGCTTTGCTCTGCCCCCTAGTGGAAAATACCCATAATACTACAACAATAGGCTCGTTCAAGACGAGCAAGTTCTGCGCATGTTTGGTTATCAGTGATTGGTGCACAGTGCATGCCGGTTAGTTTTCACACCATCACCAGTGTGTTTATGGCACCACTGCATCCAGCCTCACAGGATGTGAGTATTTGTGAGTTCCTGCACAAACTGCATCTTTCATGCTTTCATTTGACTTGACGTTTCATCTTTCATGAAACCTGCATGTTGCCCCATGATATCCAATAATGTGTATGTAGTTGTGTGGACCAAGTTTGTCCATACCATTTGTTGTGAGGACATTTTTTGCAGCGCTCACAACTTCAAAGACCTGTTTGAAGGTGAAGACTTGGTTTTAAGGTTAAAACAGCATTAGTTGTAGGTTAAGGCTTTGCTTTATGCATTTAGCTGTAGGTTAAGCTAAGGAGCTACGGAATGCATTATGTCAAAGAGTGTCCTCACAACTACAGTAAAACAAGTGTGTGGATGTGTGTAATTGCTACAGCTGTTCTGTCAGGGGAGAGAACCTTACCTTGGTTGTGACAGAAGTGTTGGTACAGCAAGAAACATATGCTGCGTTTTTATCATAGCGGCACAGTCACAAGAAACACACACAAACATCGTGTCAGACAAAGTGGAATAACTGCATTTGCACACATTCTCTCAAATGAGGGTTCATGTCCCTATGCACGCACACACACACACAAACACCACTTCATTTATCAGTGGTACATTATTTATCAGTAGCAGTGTTGCTACTCCTCACGGTATTTACAGCAGGGAATATATTAGCAATGAAGAATGGAGGAGCCAAAAAAGAAAAAAGAAAAAATTCTTCCAGATTAATATGCATATCACAGCTCCTACTGGAATGATCAGACAAGCTGTACTGGTCCCACTGAACTCAAGTGGGATAGGTTCTTTTAGCATTCACTTGTGCCTCTCATTTGAGTCTTAGTGCTAACTCTCCAAACACCCCAGAATGCAGTACATAGTAACCATTTCTACAACACTGATCTAAATTGTGATGGTACTTCCCAATTTCTCTTCGAATTTTCTTTGGAAAAGTATATTTTTAGTCGATTTCTAAGGGGTCACCATTTCTTCGCCACAAAAACAAAGAGAATGACAGGAAATTAAGTTGAAAAGAAAAATGTTATTTGCATTTTGATTACTATTTGTTATCTATAATTTTATGTAGTCAGTACCACCATTTGGTTGCTTGGTGAAGCGGTTGCGACAATATAATTTCTTGTTGACCAAACCAAATTAATTTCTTTTGATTCTGGAGAGTTAGCAATGTGACTTGAATGAATGTAAGAGGCACAAGCTGGGGCTAGGGTTCTTTAACGCATTTCACCATAGGCTGACATTCTTCAAATATCTGCCAATCAAAGTTTGTTTACTGGGTACAAGCATCACGACAAACAGTGAATGCATGACAAAGTATTTGTAATTAATACTGCACGTGTTCCCTGATGACTACACGAGAACTGTTTTTTCCTCTCTTTCTTTGATAAGTTAGAACACAACGGGCCATTGTGGATGTGTTAATGTAAAACATAATAAGCTGTGTTAAAAGTGATGGCTCCCACCAGGATAGTGAGTACACTTGTAACATTTTCAAATGCCAGTGAACGTTAAATAAAATTCAGATTTATGAGTCACAAGGGCAACGCTGGTTCCCCATTTTTGGAACTGAAGACTCTCAAAGGCCACATAACCAAATTCTGGAGGCAAGGATATTTTTAACAAACATATCAAGGAAGGGAACTGACCACAGACACAAAGGGAATTTTAAACAATGCTCTCAACTGGCCCAGCTACAGAGAGAGAAATAAGGGTTGGGTTTGTCCTACCTAGAACACCCCTGGAAGCTTTCAGAAAGTCACAAAGCTAGAAGTATTCCCTATGCCTATTCATCTATTCATCCACCTATCCATCTATCATACATAAGAGTGATGCTAACTGGATGATGTTTAACAGTTTGGTCGCCAATGTTAGTGTTGAAAAAGCTGTAATGGTTAAAACACACACACGTACATGGTGGAACATCTCGCAAATACTGTAATTAGGTCAATTGACAATAGGTCAGCATCATGATTAGTTCAGTATCATCACTCTGTGAAGGACCACTGGCCAAATAGCCTACAGTAGTTAACATCAAAACAGCAACATAAAATAGCTAAAAATATTGGGATTTCATCAACTACGTATGTTTCATAATACCATTGAAAGATTCAGAGAATCCAGGGAAATCTCTGTAGATGAGGAACAAGGCCAAAAACCAATGTTGAATGGCTGTTAACTGCAGCTCCTCGGGCAGCACTGCATTAAAAAAAGACATGGCTCTCTAAACACTTCTGAAAACTACTGTCAGTGAACACGGTTTGATGCTGCATCCACAAATAGTTTCAAATAATGCAAATGACAAACCATATATATCAATCAGTCAAAACATCAAAACCACTGGCAAGCAATACCAGTGATCACTGATTATCTTATTACAATAGCACCTGTCAGTGACTAAGCAACTAAACAGTCAGTTCTTGACATTCATGTTTTGAAAAAAACAGCTAGAGAAGCAACTTTGACTAGGGCCGAATAGTGACTGCCCTGGGTCAGAGCATCTCCGAAATGCCAGATCTTGTGGGAGTCCAATCCAAGCCACACCTCACAAGACTTTAAGGATGGCGACTCATGGTCAAAGTGGTGGATTCAGTGATCTACTTTTCCCTAAATGCTCCAGTTTATCAATTAGACACAGTTCAAATGAAATTAGTGTGATTTATACAGATTCTTTGGTTGGTGTCAACTGTAAGTTAGCTGACAGATGTTTTAAACACTTCAGAATTCACTGGACTTTATTTTTGACTTTATTTTTGCTTTCAGTTGCTGCAGTAACAGCCAGTATCTAACGCTGCTGTCTGATCACTGAAGTGGTAAAAGGTCACATTGTTGATTAAAACCATAGTTCTATCAGACAAACAGAAGCATGTTGCATGTGTCTCATTAAAACAAATTCACTTCAGCATTGAAGCCAGTTGTAGAGTCCAGTTGGCAGGGTATATTATATGTTCATTTCTGGTGTCAGAAATTCAAGCACCAGGCATTGGTACTTACCATAATTGCGGAAAACATAGTTTTAGCCATACATAATTTTGTAAGTTGAGAAACATTAATCAAGGACTGTCTCACACCATGAGGGCCCATTAACTGCAGGTGCTGCCATGGCTCTGGCTTTTTTGCTACTGAGATAAGAAGCTATGGAAAGATATTGCAATAAAAGGAGTTGGACTAATATGTATTGCCAATTATAACCATACTCCTATTATCCCATTGTGAAAGTCTAACAATGCTATCAAGCAGATTTAGGAAAAAGTACAAATGTTCCCTTATGAGGTAGAGGTAGATTAATTAATTCAAATGAATGGTAATTACATTACTCATGATGAGAGTTCAAAATTGAAAAACAAAAGAGCATGAGCATCTAATAATATAAAACAACATAAGGATCTAATACATGCATTCATACAATAAGCGAAGGAGGTGGCTGCTGGGGTTGTGCTGCTGTTTCATGCTGAGGTTATATGACCGCAATGGGACATGAGAGGAGACACCTGCTGAGTAATGCTCAGCGTGATACAGCAGTAACTGCAGTAAAGCCTCTAAAAACTGTGTGGGCAGGTATAATTATAGAAACCTTCCACTATGAAGCATGCATTATTAATACTATGAAACTAAAGATGTTAGGGTTTTATCAGACTTAACTAGTAAAACTAGCAGCAGAAGTACTTTATAGAAATAATACAAATTAATGTCCTACACAGTGACATAAACATTTTTTCCATTAGTAAAAGTAGAATAAGTAAAGTATACTTTCCCCTTGAATTCTTTTCAAACCTAGCCATTAATTCTCATCTGGACATTAACAGTCCTGTCTTGAAACCATTTGTGTGGAACTTTTTGCTATATGTCTGGGGTCAGTGTCTTGTGGGGGAAAAAAAATCTTCAGTTGTCTTGCAGACTTCATCAGGTTTTCCTCCAGGATCTCCCTGTTTTTACCTGCATTCATTTTACCCTCTACCTTCATAAGCCTTCCAGGCTGAGCCGGCTCTTGGCATAGGCCATATAGGCAGTAGCCTAGGGCGCCACTTGCTGGAGTGGGCACTGCTGCAAGCCCTCCAAAAAAAAACTTTTTAAAGAAATAAATAAAATAAATAATAGTAGTAATTTAAAGCCCTGACTGGTGCCCTTTTCTCATGCTCTGTCTTGAAAATTAAAATGAACAAACACAATCATTATTTGATTTACCTGGCCCTGAACCAGTCCCGCACCGTGCACTGTGGAAGAGGGGGACATGGCTGTTGTCCATTAATAGGCTCATTCGAGATGAACTGTGCCTGGAAAACAGACGAGAGCAGGCAGCGGCTGCAGGGGGCGGAGGCAAGACGCTGCAGTGAAGAAGGCCAGTTTCTAACTTTTCAAGCATTATTTAAGCTAGAAGTCGCTAATACACACATCCTGTGAGCTCAGATTCAGATTAAATAAATTTGGCACTTGCTGGAGGAGGCGCAGCTGCAAGACCTCAAAAAAAAAAAATTGCTTGCAAGTATCGTCAGTCATGGATTTTTGAGCTTGTTTTTTTTAAAGTGTAGTTACTTATTTGGGCTTTGCTCCCTGTATGAACCCTTCATGATTCTCTGGATTATTGCTCCTAATGTCCAAAAAAAACCAAAAGCTACATTTTGGTCTCACCCAACCAGTTCAGAATCTTCTTTTTGTCAATTAAAGGGAGTTTTTCTTCTCTACTGTTGCCTAGTGCTGCTCAGCTGGGATTATTGGGTTTTCTATAATTCTCTAGATAGTTCTATTCTGTAAGGTCTTAAACACTGTAAAGTGTGAAGTACATTACAACAGTTTTGCCACCCTGGAAACCAAAAAAATAACTTCTACTCTAGTTTGAGTTATGATCATTTTAAAATAAACCCCTTGAAATGAATCATCTCATTTTCAAGGGGTCTCAAAATGTGTAAATGATGTGCTTAACAAAACAAACGCATCCTAATGTGCATCTGTAATGTATGCATGCAGCACAAGAGATGCCTTTGCATCTGAGAGAGTCATTGTTCAGATGACCACAAGAGACTGTTCATCAGATAAACACTCAACATCCTATTCAGCATTTAAACAAATCATCAGTGCTGTCATTTCTCTGGGATGGACAGTCTCCATGATTTCAAAACGCTCTCACACTGCAGAGTATTGTTATTTCAAGATTGTATGGCAGAAAGAGAAAACCTACTGTTTCCAGGTGGAGGAACGAAGCATTTAATTTACTGATATCTTGGATCATCTGCCTCCATCTATCCCTAGCATCCTGCTCTGTCACACCAACCGTCTGCATGTCCTCCTTCAGTACCTCCATGAACCTCCTCTGAGATCTT
The DNA here is from genome assembly GCA_032362345.1 of Sandelia bainsii. Classification (NCBI taxonomy): domain Eukaryota; kingdom Metazoa; phylum Chordata; class Actinopteri; order Anabantiformes; family Anabantidae; genus Sandelia; species Sandelia bainsii. Next base: position 1,976,856 of record JAUMHL010000021.1, on the reverse strand, counting down.
CCTCTTTTCCTCCTGCCTGGCAGCTCCATACTCAACATCCTTTGTCCAACATATTCACTATCCCTCCTCTGCACATGTCCAAACCATCTCAACCTTGCCTCTCTAACTTTGTCTCCAAACTGCTCAACATGAGCTGTCTCTCTGATGCACTCATTTCTAATTCTGTCCTTCCTGGTCAATATATTGATATAATAATATATAATAACCACTGTATTATTTATTATTTTGCTCACAGCCCACTGTAACTCACGGGCACCATGCAGTCCTCTAGTTATCACTACTGCAGATGAATGAAAGTCATTGAAGGTTTTGTCTCTGACCTTAATGCCCATGTATGTTGTTTTTCCCTACCCTCTCATACAACCCAAATGATTGTGGCCCCATGTAAGCAGGTGCCTCTTGAAATTACACACCTTTTGGCATCATGCATCATGTGACTGCTTGCTATAACAACAGTAGTTTTATTTTGGATTATGGGAAAGTCCTGTATTTTGTTGACTCACCCATCCTTCTCATCCTCCCCTGACAAACATTTTTCTAAACACTAGGTGCCTGTGTAATGTTCACTGCGATACATACTGTCCATCCATCCATTTTCCTAACTGCTTATCCTTGTAAGTGACATATAGAGACAAACAAACACCCATTCACACTCACGGACAATTTAGAGTCTCCAATTAGCCTAACATGCATGTCTTTGGATGGTGGGAGGAAGCCAGAGAGAACCCATGCAGACAGGGGGAGAACATGCAAACTCCACACGGAAAGGCACCCGGTCGACGCGGGGATTATTATCACATCACTTTTATCTCAAATAATTCGTTTTGCACAGTCAAATGCGATTCTGAAGTGATGATTTTGGATGTTGGGGAAAATACATAACTACATCTGCTCTTTGTTCCAATATTGCTGCAATATTCTTGTCAGAATGAACTCATTCTCAAGAGCCAAACGATTTGAATGAAAACTTAAAAAGTAGCTTTAATTACAGCAAAGTTAAATGTCTTTTTGCTTTAATACGACAAGACTAAATGCAGCACACAAAGTCCAAGTGTCAATTAATGGTTACTTTGCAAAAAAAAAAGAACTCATCCTGAAATCCTATTATGTCATCCTATCCTTATAGCTCATTTGTTCATTTCCTCCTCATCGGAACACTGGAACGTGATGTGTGGATAAGGTGCTTAACCAGGGGAAACAATGCAGCCTGTTTGTGAGCTATAAATGAATCTTATCCTTAAAACAGGAACAATTGGCTGGTGTGCGTTTGTTTGCGATGAGACACATTGTTGTACACACAGACAAATACATACTCCTGCCAAATCTCCATTTGTGCAATCTCCAGTTAAGCTTCTATACTATAATACACAGATTGAATAAGAAATGTGGCTTGAAACTTGGCGGAGATGCAGCGCCTACTGTATTCTGCAGCTGAGTCTTCAAAATAAATCCATGATGAATGGGAGTATCTTGACCCGGTTAGTGATCATTAGAGGTATAATACAAGAGCAGTGCAGCTGCTTCACTAAGCTTAGCCTGTTGAAATAGGAGCCCCAAAAATTCTGATATGCCTGAGCCCTGAGAATTATTTTACATGCATTGCAAAGACACATTATCAAAGAAACAGCATCTATTTACTCAAACTGCAAGCTTACTGACCTCCTAAACCTATTTTGAAGACATGCCCGATACTCCCACCAGTCACTTCATTAGGTAACCAGCTTGTTGCAAGGCTTTTCTTTTCTCAGCATTCCTTTGGAAGCTGAAGACATTTGCTGGTGGTCATCTCAGTGCACGACCCAGTGCGTCTTATACCCAGATTTGAAGGAATACAGACCAGAAGTGGAACCTGTGATACACAGAGATGCTTTATAGCAAACACTTTGCATTTTTCTTCCTTGAACAAACCTTTTTGTGGCGGGGGGTGAAAGGTCAGAGCTGTTTTTTGTGTAATGTGCACAGAAGAATTGCACATCACCAACAGAATGAGCACATTATATATTATACATACTGTATATATAAGATAATTCTCTGCCTTTGACAGAATATACACAGACACACTTAATAGTGTTGGTAACTTGAAATAGATCAAATTGTTAGTTAGCATAGCGATGAAGTGTTTTTAGATTTTTTCGAAAGTTATTAAAGATCTGTCAAATCTTCATGTAGAGTGTCAAGTGACTAGACAGACAGGTATATGACAGACCAGCAGTTTACCACTCAGACACTCACACACACAAGCACACATATACAGATAATAAAAGGCAGCAGCCAGTTGCGCAATGCATCCCTCGAGGTCATAGGCACACACACGCACTAAGAACTCCTCTTTCTATTTACTCCCGCAGCGCTCTCTCCTCCTCCTACAAAGTCTCACACACACACAGAATATTCAGTCTGTGTGTAAGAAGAAGCTCCAAGAGTGTGTTTTAAGGACATGACAAAACATGGAGGTGTAGCTCAGCCAGCTCACCAGCTCAAGGGAACATAGAGAGTGTGTGTGTGTGTGTCTGAGTTGATATTCAACTGTTCTGATTCCAGCTCCTCTCAGGACCCTGCTGTCAGCAGTACTGAAACAATGAGGAGCTGCAGGGTGGAAACTGCCACAGACACATCCTGGGCCAGAGCTGTCCCATCTTCACAGCTGTACATCACACGGAATCTCAAACAGACTCGGACGCTACAGACCTCTCCAGTGCACCTGAATGCACAGCTGGCAAACACGCAGCTGAGAACTAAAGGGGAAACTATATATGTTTATGGCTGTTTTTTTCAACAATTGCATTTTCAGTGCTGAATTAATGAGTTTACTATATTGTTTTTGGTCAGTTGTCAACAGTAAACTAATGTCACCTTCGCTAATCAGTGTTGTTGGAGTTATTCGTCACATCTACTGTCATATTCAGGATCTGATTCCTGATTGGCAATCATTCCAGCCCCTGAGTCTGCAGATGTGTATACTCTGTTTACTGTGGGGTTATTTTTTACATATCAAGTCCTCCAACCTAAACGCCAACCCTTCCTCACATACAGTATAAACTGTTTGTCTATGTAATGACTGGACGTGCACATTCAGTATCCAGTATAGTCCCTCTACTTTTGCTGCCATTCCACTAACTCTCTTCTCATTTCAAATCCTGGCCTTTTCTCTCATGCTCTGCCAGCTCTGATCTCACAGCACTGTGACTCATCCATCCACCCTCCTACTCACCTGCATTGCACTTCCTCATCAGTCTCAGTGGTATTTAATGCTGGCCATTCATTCACCTCTTTCCCCAGATATTTTGTTGCCTAGGTCTCTAGCAATTAGTTTCTTTAACTGACCGTTTTGTGCCTTTCCTTGCTTGTACCATTTTACCTCAACTAGTATGAAGTGTTGATAACTTCATCTGCAGACATCAGTTTCTACAAAATCTCCAGTTTCTAGAGAAACATGGTTTAATAAATGTCAGTGGTGCAAATTATTATCTGACACATAATGTTAAGAAGAAATTTTGCATGACTAACAACACTACTTTCAAAACAATCTTTTAATTTATACTTTATTTCTGTCAACTGGTGAGGGTTCAGAGATTTTTTTGCTTTTTTAGCTTCTTTTTTTCTTATCTTCACACAACACAAGTCAGCATGATGCCATGCATCAAATTATTTAAAACTGTTCACAAGTTTTTCATACAAGTCAGCTGGAGATATTCAGTCAGACAAAGTTTTCAGCCAACTCAGTGTTGTTAATTCTCTGTCTAGCTTGCTGATACAATTTGTCAGTGTTAGTTGCTATTTCAAACACTACAAATGAGAAGCTTTCTTTTGTTTACATCTGTCTGAAGGACAGAATATAGCAGTAATTTTAATGGAAAATCTGAACTCTTATCAATGTAAAATGCACATATGCAACACTGGACTGGAGCTTGACAGCTGCAGCAACAGTAACTCCAGAGATTACTGGATGGGTCATTTTGCACCATTTCAAAAGAAGACATAACAAGAAAAATGGATTGCAAATTATGGAGCATTTTCCATAACGGCACGGTTCCTCAAATTGTACATCAAACTGTTCATATGCACTTCTGACAAGAGTGAAAGCTTAATTCTATAAAAATATCATGAAGACTATTACAAGATTGAAAGCAAGCATGAACATGAATATCCCACAGTTCTTTCTTCTCACTTTTGACATAAACCAAATGTATTCTCTTGTAGCCTTCTCTTGTTGCCATTGATTTGTGCAAAATATTCAACGTGCGCTGTATTTGATCTACTCAGCAGAAAACTACTATCATCTTCATCAAGTGCAATGCACAGCTGAAGCCTATTATAGCTTGATCGACAGGATGCCAACATATGCCAAGGATAATGAGTGACTGATCGACCTTGTGTGTGCACGGATTATACAAGACAGCATAGTAAAGTAGTTTAAAAGATGTATCTCTTGAGTTGTTCTTATACATGAAGCATAACACATCAACAAAATTGTAGTTCAGTGTCAAATCTACTGTATAACTCAAAAACAACAAAAAGAAAAAGTAATAACCACTAATATACTTAGAGGCTGTGCTGAGGACACACTCACAAGACAAGTGTAAAACTCAAGATAGACAATGCAATTATGACCCTCAGTAAGAAGACTGGAAGCGTCAATCGTGGATTACTTTCTCCAGGGAGGAACTGTAGTTTCACTTTGAACAACTCTACTCCATAATCCTAATCCCCATCCAGCCCGGCAGTCTGTTTTCACTGTTCAACCATGTCAAGCCCCCAGAAACCAACCATGTTTTCATTATCATACAGTCAGGCAACTCTGTAATGTAGGAGCCTCTTTACTCTTACATATTGGGAATCATGATTGGACTACTGCTAATTCTGCACAACCAGATTGATGCATAAACTACACAATGCAGGGTGGAGCATGAATCCAGTGTGACAGTGACATCCGCCTGGGTATATGTAAAATCTAGTAAATCAATGGGCAAAGTCAGTCAAGAGCTGATAAATATTATGTGACCCCGAGAAACTGACCATGTCAGAGCAGAACTCAGTCTTGCCTTTGACATTTGTCTGTCCCTATTAATATTAATATTCACTTTATATCGGCTCACTTAAACAGGAACCAGACTGCAGAACACCTAGGGTGTCAAATAATAAATCACTTTTATTAAAAATAAATAATTCAAGAGTAGAGAGGTGTAAAGGTGTACTAAATTATTTTATGAAAGTAAAAGTACTCTGTGGTAAAATTGTACAAGTACAAGTTAGCAGTGTAAAAATTACTTTTTAATTTTTTCTTTAATTTAATCTACTCAAATATTTACATTTTAAATTGACCTTACTTCATTAGATTTTTTGGTGATCTAGGACAACAGTTCCCAACAAATTACTTTATTTTGAAGTGTATTGACTTTCCAGTGCAACATTTTATTTTGAGGTACCGTTTTCCTGCTGTAGCGCAACTTACGGGCAGATACACGATTTAGCTAAATCACCAGGTTCACACAAATACAGCACATTCATGTAACAGTTTACTTCCAACAGCAGCAAAACTGCAGGTGATTATCCTTGACTTTATACCTTCTCCAGCCTCAGCTGAATGTGATTTAGATTCCGATACATTTAGATCTGCATTTTACTCTTGTGTTGTCGGTGGCTGAATGGACAGAGGAATGTAAAGTCTGTGCTTCTCTGTGCTAGTCCTGTTTTTTTATTTGCGTGGCCCTGACCTAATATGCAGAATGGGTTACCTGATGACTAAAGCACTGGCCACAGTAAAGTGATGACTGATAAAAAAACAGACATTGTCAGTGTGTATAGATCTATAAAAATCACTTTGCTCTGCACAGTGGACAATAAGGGACATAAGAACTGTGATTTATTATACTAACAATCTGATCATAGTTACACAGTACTTTGCCATAGTAACAGCATTATGAAAAACCATTAAAGATACATAGTAATTAGTGCTCTGCAGCAATTAAAATGTTTAATTGTGATTAATCGCATGATTTTTCTGAGATTAATCGAGATTAATCACACTGTTAGGGCAATATGTAATAATGAATGGTACTGCTATATGAACAAAATTGCAATAATATTTAGTCTGCAAAAACGTTAAACAAATAAGATTTTTACAGCAGTATTCCCTTTACACAGTAGCAGTTAAATATTTCTTGTAAATCTCAACTTAAACATTAATGTAATCAAATC
>JAUMHL010000021.1:1930744-1960510 GCA_032362345.1 Sandelia bainsii | reverse complement strand
TGAACATGTGACAGACTGAGCAGGAAAGAGAGGAAGAGACAGAGGGAGACAGAGAAGCCATAGCTAACAGTTCAAAAGCAAGCTAGCGGAGCTAAGAAAACAAAGCAGTACACAGTGAGTGTTAAAGCAAGTGCTTGAATAATACAAGCGAAAAAAAATCTGTAAATGAGTGAGCGTAGAGTTCAGAAATTAATTCGTAACTCAAACTCAACGAGCAGGAGCAGCAAACAATCCGCCAATCCTACTTAACACATAAGTAGTTCTAAATGGTACTATTTGATCATAATAAGTCTAAAGCTTTTCAGTTTTCTTTTTCCAAATCAAATTAAGCTTTAGTGACTGTGAAGAAGTGTTTTCAAAGTGAGCCAGTCAAGGAAAAAAGTACAAAAAAAGACAGAGATTTTCACAAAGTGTGATCTGGGTGAGTATTTATTCATTCTGTCTTTAAATTCTCCCTCCTCTGTTCTCTCAAAACCAATTGTCCTGAAAAGTTAAACCTAATGTTTTTAATAGATTACATAAAACAGCAGCTAGGAGTAATGTGTCTGTGCTGCAGGCGTGCTTATTGCAAGTTAATCCATTTGTCAGCAGATGAAATATGAGAAGTGCTTTACCAATCTGAATTATTCAGAGACAAATTAGAAATGAATAGGGTAATTTGTTATACATTAGTCAGTAATAGTAATTGAGCTTGTAGGGAAATATGAAGCGCTAATGTGGTCACCCTCTACTGTTCACACACAGTGTATGTGAAGCCTTATTCTTTCGAGAATATCTCAATACTCTTACCACCTTCTCTAAGGGAACATCTGGGAATCATGGCCCATCGCATGCTGTTTGATAGTGTCAGCTATCTGATCATGACACCTACTTAAAACCTGACAGCATTTTGAGACTTGGACGCATAGAACTGATACGTCTCAGTACCACACAGGTGTCAGTTTCATTGGTAGCAGCAAGTTAAATATGGCTTGATTTATTAGGCAAACTACAGTCCTTGCTATAACATATGGTAAAGACATCCTGTATGCATGATGGGACATCCATAAAAAGAGCCACAGCAGCTGATTTATGGCAGCGCAATACAAGTGCAGAATCACCAGCTTCCAGATTTTGTCAGAGTTAATATTTCAACTTAATTCAACACTAGAATAAAGATGACCAAGAACTACTTATATTTATCACGTTCCAAGTACATGGAAGGAATGCAAAGGCAAGCATGAGAGTCCAACCTTCCAGGAATTTAACTTAAGAATAGACAAACACTTCACGCCTCATCCATGGATGATGCAGACAAAATAGACTGACTCATGCCAGAATATATTTTTCTGCTTATTCAGTGCATGGAGGTAACCAATAAGTGGTATCCAACAGTATGTAAATGTCTCCTTAACAGGTATCAAGAAAAACAACAGAGTTTTAAGCATGTTGGCAATCCAGTGAGTTTTGAAAAAACACGATCAACCTATCAGGATAATTATTTCTATAATTAATGGAGCATGCAGTGTAAAATGTGGACAAATGTGGTTTTTACCAAAGAGCTGAATTGAAAAAAAAAGTAAAGAAATACACAGAATGTAATATTACTGTCTTTTAGACCATCACCCAAGGTTGAGAAAGTTCAGAGTTTATAATAATATGCAACAATGTAAACAATGGCACACAAGCACCATATTGGATTAGGGTTCATAGTATTTTTCAGTGTTCTGTAAAGAACAGGTCACAATCAGCTGCACATGTTGCAAAGTAAACTATCTACAATGTGAGGTTACTAATTACAACACACTATCAACTTGTACCATTGCTGCACCCCACAAGATTCAGCATTATGCATGATGCATGCTTACTTCAGAAGGTGGCACAAAGCCCTATGTGCAGCCTCAATCTTTTGTAATTACTTCATTGAAGTGGGCTTGCGAGCCGGGCTTGTGCCTCTCTTAAATATGCTGCTTTAGGCAGAAAATATATTACTTAGTAGCACAGATAATGTTATTTGTTTTCTTTAGAATGTAAATGCACTGCGCTGTTTTACCAGTTATATTTGTTACCTGTTTCAGTTTGATCTCATCCTTGATGCTAAACTTATTTTAAATGTTGTGGTGGACAAAAGTCAGGGAAGATAAAAAAAAAAAAAAAAAGTATGCTGGCCATGACTGATAGATGTCAGAACAAACAGTGCAATGCAGCTCGGTGCATATGGGACTGTGTAGCCTATGCCCATGCGGTCCACTAAAATAATAGAGACTAGCTTGAAAAGAACAACAGGCCAAAATATTTCTCTCAGGACAAGAAAGTGACAAGTTTGTCAAATCAACAGGAAGACAACTCAGAATGAATGTTGCTCCATGGCTGCTGGATCAGTGAGAAGTGTGTTACATCCTGAACTTAACTATAAATCAGTTTGTACGTCAGATGCATCTATAGTGAGACAGCAGGAACACCTTGACAGAGAAGCATATATCCAGCTTTAGCCTTGCCACAGGAAGAGAAAGAAAGGAAGCAGATTCTCACATTCCAAAAACATGGATTTGTATTCAGAATGTTTTATCAGGCGTAAAAACAGGCAAGAGAAGCAACAAAAGAAAAAAGCCCATTTTTCACCATAGGCTTCAAGATAGTTGTCTAGATTTCCATTGACACACTATAGCTTGTTTTACCACCAGTGTGAGATGGTGATTAATTTCTCATACTTCTGAATAGTAGCTCCTGAGATTGTTCCTGATTTCTCTTCTCCTCTTGATCTTTTGTCTGACGAATCTCAGCTCTTGAGATGTGACTAAGATCCAAAACCAAACTTGCACACTCTAACAGAGATCTTTATCAGGCACTGACAAATCAACACCACAAGAAGAACGGGGAATTTAAAGGCACAAACACACTGCTGACTCAGGAGGTTGCGATCAACACAGTTGTTCTACTCTCAGATAGGGGTTTACGATAGAAAACCGCTTCAGTTATTTTTCGCAAACCAAATATTGCGCATTTTGATATTTAAAAATATCTTTTTTTATATTTTGATATTTTTTTGATTTAAAAATAGTTTCGTTGTGAACCTGGTTCCCAGTGAGAACCGGCTACCAGACAAATCCGATGGGTACTAAACTCACGAAAGCATATAATGCAAATTTGAGCACACATCAGTTCAGAAAGTGGCGGTAATTGTCCTAAAAGCTGTTTTACCACCACCAACAAACATCAAAAGAAAAAGAAACACAACCGTAACATGGCTGTCTGAAGAAATTTGACTTACAGTAGCTCTTTCTCCACCTACAACATGCGATCTACCATCTTGCATGTTTTGGATCTGTTGTTCTTCTTCATCATGTTGATGCAGTGAGACTTCAGCTTCAGGGTGTTTGGTTCGATAGTTACTAAATGGAACTGTACATTAACAAATATGATACAGAAGACTAGCAGATCTAATACATAAAACACCCCAGCTGTCAGATAAATACAGTAAAAGACAACTTTATTATCAGTCATCATCAAAAAGAAGAGTTCCAATGTAGTTGAACTTCCAGTCCTCACTAAATGAGGAACCATAGCAGTCAGTCTTGCCACTAATAGGCATGAGGAAGTGACGAAGTGTTATGTGCAGAGAGACAGCTGGCTCTAACTTTAGTGGCTTAGCTAACACCTTGTTTTCTTTTGTCACACTCAAAAAAAGACTTAGGTTGTGGTCAGACTGAACACTACAAGGCCATCAGGTCTTGTGAGACTCAGTCCAACATCATTTGCCTGTGGGCAGAGAAATCTGCAGAGAGATGTCGTCAGTTGTCGTCAGTTTTCTTCAGTGCTGGAGCTACATCTGAACTGAGTTTTAGTTCAAAAGGTAAAATAATAAGCTGCAGAGGACTTTGATTTAGGTGAAATACACAATGAATGTCAACTGCTACCTACACTGTCCCCCACTGCCTTTTATCCTGCACAATGGAATTAATACTGGCAAAACGAATTAGTAGGCAAATCCTTTCTACTGTTTCCACAAAGTAGCCAGATACATTGATTTTAAGTTACAGAGGGATAAAAGCTCCTACTTTCTCCCACTGACTTTTGTAAATCACCAAACTGTAATCTATTGAAATGAAAGTATGACAAACTCACTAAAGGTCTGTCTGTCAGAACTTAGCTTGTTAAAGAAGGCAGGTTGTGACTGTCAAGCTCGCTCAGTATTCGGTATTCAGTTTGCAGTGCTGAAGATACTGCACGGGGACTTCATGGCTCGCAAGATTTGCTCTTGTACCACCGTCAGGCAGACTCATGTCTTGTTAGCTTACTGACACTATTCCTGCTGCCTGCAGAGTTTGGCAAGACTTAATACTGCAAACTGGTTAAGCCAGTAGTCCATATTTGTCATAAAAACAGTTTTGCATATTGATTTATAAACTTATTCTTTTGCTATTTATTTCTTTATTATGATAATATTAATATATTCATAGTTTTATTTTGTAGTTTTCTTCCCTGCAAAACAATGCAGAAGTAGATTAAAGCAATCTTGATAAGTAAAACATTGCTTTTCTTCATAATGTCCATATACAACCACTGTGACCACATTTGGCAATTATAGAATAACTGCAAATGCTAGTACGTAGCTTAACTAGGGGATTGCAAGAAATTAAATGTTATAAAGTCAGCAAACTTGCTCAGTTACACAGTAATTGTTTTTAGAGGTTTGCAAACATTAGTTGACAGGAGCCACTATGTGCTATTGGTTTTCCTTGACAACATAATGATTACGTTTGATGCAGACATCCCACCTTTCTCAGACGTTCTGGCCATCAGTTGCATATTTAAATTGGATGTTTCCTCTCCTCTTGTCATGAGAAGACACTTAGACGGTAACACAGTGTCTACATACAATAAAAACTGTAGCATGGGCAGCCTGTCAGCATAAGCTTTGGTGCTCTGGGTATGAGATATTCAGGGGCAGTAAAGAGTGTAGTTTCCACACAGATGTGTCCAGCAGCCCACACAACCCCCACCCCAGAACAACTGGCCTAACTTCTCTCTGGAATGACTTTATCTAGAGATGGATGCCAGCTGATGTATGAAAACAAGTCTCAACAGCAATGTTGATCTATCTGCAATCAATCAATCAAGATTTGATGAAATCCTAAATTCCTAGAGATGCTTTCCAAAGGCTGCACTGGAGTTAACATATTTGTAGAAAACTGCGTTGACATTCCAGTATAGATTCTACTCTCTTTTTGCATTACTTATATGTAGCAAACCAAGACATCGGGGCGTTCTCCACTGTGACACATTTCCCTTCAAAATGCGTAATGCATAACAGCAGACCAATTATCACAAAGGTGTGGGAAAATGTACACTGGAACTATTACTATAAACCCTTAGTGTTGCACTGACATCTGTAGGTGTATAATGTAAACAAGTCAATCCCAAAGACTTTGCATAATGTATTTAAACTGTGGGGAGGCAACTTTGTGGCTAAAGCATTAGTATGTTGTCTCATTTTAACAGGTTACCAGTACAATGCAATAAACAGTTTCTACATATATTATGCAGTAAAAGCTCCGACATCCATTCTGTGGACCGACAAAAACAGCCCTCATCCAGGTGATGCTTCACATCCTGTGGACAAGACCACATTTCAATCTGGTTCTTTAGTCAGAGTCTTTGTGGAGAGAGTTGTTCACACTCTCAAATTTGGATGATAGAAACACCATTATGCTAGGTCATTTTAAATCAGGCACTATCCCCATTTAAGTGTCCCTCCCTGTAAAGCAGGGGGTAAATGAATAAAAGCAACATGTAACTGGTACTAACAGGCAGTAAAATGTTCAGCACTGGCCATCACACCCCCATTATCCTGGTTGCATTTACATTTACTTGCCTCTTTATGGCTCACACACCCTGGAAGTGGTAATTTTGACTTGTAAAGCAAGCAGAGAGAGAGGGAGACATACTCTGTTTAAAAGATGCACTAAAGTGACAAAGTGAGATACATTCTCTTTCTCTCCTTCCCCATCCCATCTTCTTTCTTTACAATTTCTACAATTAAATTAACTTTGAACCATTATTTACTCTACCTCAGTCAAAGAGGTCAGATAGTCACCTCTGTCCATCCATTTGTCTGTCTCTGGCTGACCGTGCCAACGGTTAGCATCTGTCGGCCTAGTTTCTGTTTTGTGTGCCACACTGTTGCCACTAGTCAGCTGCTTTTCGGCTGATTCAGCAAGTTAAATCCGCACCAGTTCCAATTGGTGTGACAGACCACTCTGATTAGCTGTTCGGCTTAGCGAATCACTGCACAAGAAGAGAAAAAGTAGTGATGAAAACAAACAAACAACATAGTCAAGATTGCACACACGGAAGGCTCTTCTCACTTTTCATCTCAATATCATCTGAACATACCAATATGGGACACAACACAATATGGCCATCTTGAACAAAGAAACTTTGCAGTTTGACTCTGCAGCCCCAGGTCTGCTTTCCCTTACTGAATGATACAGAAAAACTATGGTATGGAGAATTATTTCTTTTCATGCAGGTACAGAATGCACATACTTTTTGGCCATTTGCTGTAGTCTTTGCAGTATGTTCAAGCGCCACTTTTTTGACCCAGACAAATGCCTTTGTCACTTCTAGTTATTTGACGTTGGTTTTGTGTGTCTATGGACTTATGACTTAATGACCAGATTGGTGAAAGATTACATTTGAATGAAAACTACCACTCTCAGTCTACTGACGCACATGCCCAGATGTGGATAAAGAGACACACTCCTTCACTTCACTTCATTGTTGGTGCCTGTGCTATCTCAAAAAACGGTTTTCAATGGCAACTGGACTTGTTTTAGTTCCTTGACTACGTTTCACCTTCCATTCCAGAGGGCTTTTTCAAGTCTGACTGACTGGTAGGAGTTGCAGGTTTATAAACATATATATATGCCTGTGCTAGGAATAGTAGACATGAGAATGGGTATTAATTTCAGCTCCAAAAAGTCCTTACATCATGCAACTACAAGAGTGTCATGCCAAACACAACTGCCTTCTTTTCTACCATCAATTACTACATACACACAAAATGTGTGAAGATATAATGAAAGAAGAGTTGTATGATAAATGAAGATGCTTGTCACTGTCCACACGACTCTTGTCCAAATTGATTGGAAAGTCCAACTTTAATAGGACAGAAAAATCTGGTTGAATCAGGACTTCAAATTTAATTGGCCTGACACTGCAGGTGAAACATTTTGATCTACCTACGCTGTTCACTGCGTGATTCAATCTATTATTTCAATTCTACATTCATATTCAAAGTTCTCCTTGCCTGTGCCCACCATGGACTCCCTTATTTCATCTGTGTTAGTACCTACTGCCACAGTTCTCTTTTCCTCTTCTTTATTCCAGCTTTTCTTTCTTTCTCTGTTTGCAGCTGTGCTCTAACTGTGACCTGTGCAATTGTGTAGCCAGATTTTGATTTGAACACTAATTTAAAGTGTGTGAAGAGACATATTTGCATATACATGGTTATTGGCTGTCCTGTTCTGGCCTTACACTCTTTGATTCAGCCTGTTCAGGATAATAATTCAACTGTGCTATTTGTTTTTTTTGCCAATAAACATTTCAGCAAAATAAATCCACTAAAAGCAAGGGATAAATGGATGTAGACACAACTTTAGTCAGCATCTACCATCAGCCTAGTGGCCAAACCATACTATTGCAACTCCAGAGCTTCTCCATAAAGAATCATTGCAAAAGAAGCAACTAAGGGCAGTAAGGACATTTTTCTGAGTGTTGCAAACAGTGCAGATTGACTGTTTTGATTGTCTAAATTTCTTTAGTCAAATAACATTTGGAAAGTCTAGAAGAGCTGTGAGATTGTTTTATTTTATTCTTAATGTGTTTTGCCAGAAGAATGGGGATTTTTTTTCTGATTGTTTACCGCGGAGCACCTTTCATAGGCGTGAATGGATGCCATTAGGTGGTTATGTGCTATTATCTAGCAGTCTATAGTTGTCATGGTTACAATGGTTACATGGTTACAATACTAAATGCAGCAGTCTATAGTTGTCATGGTTACAATACTAAATGCAGACTTACAACTTTGTTACATTTAGTCAGAAAAAAACTACATATACCTGCACTAGCTAGAAAAACTAGGTTACGGTTCAAATTTCATACCACACATATGGTAATATACCTACTGGCCCACTGAACCATAGCTGTGGGCTGGTACCGTCCATTCAGTGACTTGATAACACTCTTATTAACACATACATATTTTTGTCACAAATGCCATTCTGGAGGTCATGGAGAGTAAACGTAGGACTTTTTATTTTCTTGGGAACAACTTAACAGATGGAGTTGGGTATGACAAATGATACAATACTGGAAATGTGTTTCATAGACTCAAGTTAATAAAATCAAATAATAGCAGAGTGATAAACTTCTTGTTATCTGTAATGTCCATTTTAGAACACATTTTTCTTTTCACTTGTCCTAATCTTGTCTCCTTCATCACCACCCTCACAAATACAGCTGGAGGTTATGGAAACTCTTAACCCCTTTTTTCACTGCGAGTTATTAACTTAGATCCAACTATTTTATTTTATCTCAGATTACACCTCCTTGTAGGCTTTAGTATTATTACTTTTTTTCCATCTTGATCAGTCTAATAAATCTCACATTGCAGTGAATGTATATTTTTACATTTCTATTCATTAAGTTTCAGCATCTCTGGCTGTTGAAATTTAAAAGCGACAAATTGACAGAATTATGAAAGCTGCTAATTCCCATGTCCAGAAATGTGATGAGTAATTGTAACAACTTGCATTTAATTATGTTTGTATGTCCATCCACGCAGGTTGAGCTCATTGCATTTTGAGGTAAAATGAAAAAGAAAACTTGATTTTGTGTTACTTTAGGCCTTCTGTAGACAGAGACTGTATTTTTCAGAAAGGACAGGGAGGTGTGATAGCGATGGGGCACTTTCAGACCATCTGAATGGAGAGTTGTTGTATTGACTGGAGGATTAGGAGTAGGATCTGTCCAGCAACCTCTGTGCAACATTTATCAGCCCACTAGCAGCAGCAGAGAGGAGAAAGAAGAGAAAGAGAGAGAGAGTGAGAGTGAGGAGAGGTTCTCTTTGGCACTTCAACAACCTGTGGTCGATGTTTTCAAGCTTCCATTAATGTTGCAAACCTTGTCTCGCCAGTCCAAAAGTAGAAAAAGCAGGAAAGGAAGGGAGAGATGAGAGGGATGTGCTGGGAGGTTAGAGCTGTAAAGCTGTAGAATTTTTTACCTCCTTGAAAGGACTGAGTCCACTATTTTTGATTGTACTGCTGTGGTGAAAACGTCTTACATTAACTGAAAGGCTGATCATTCTCCTGCCTCAATGAAATGTGTGCTATGTACAGGAAGTACACAATTTCAATGTTCTGAACACACACTGACTGGGTCTGAATGAGACAGGATTTCTTGCCATACATGAAGTTTGATCTTAAACTCAAAACTGCAGATTGGTAATCATTAAAATGATGATGAAGATGTTTTGTTTCTTTGATTATCTAGTAATATTGTCAATAGAACAATTTATTTTTACACACTCTCTGCAGTGAATGTACTGTACCTAACAAACAGAACATTTGATCTTCTGTTTTTCCAACAATAGCCAAGCTTTTAAGGGGCCTAAAATGAAGGTCTAAACTGTTATCAGCAATACAGATATGGACTAGTAGTAGTATGGAATGCTGGTATATTCAGTAGGTTCTCATACAGTATCATACAATGGACCTTAGTCGTTATGGTTACAATAATAAACGTTGAGCAATAGTGTGCTTTGGTTTAGGTGTGAAAATGAGTTTGCTAGGTTTATGGAAAGGATTGTGAGTTGGGTTGAGTTACAACACTGACTAACAAACTGGTGTTTCTCAAATTTCAAAATCCTGTGTTTTGTCCTCCACCCATCCACTCTGATGTACTCCCTATGCTGACTTAGTTAATTCACTATGTACTGGCCTACTGGTAGGTCAGAAGGTTGCGTGAATAATCTCAATGGGCCCAAAAACAACTTTTAACAACCTTGCAATATACGTATACTTATTATTAATTAAAAGCCCACCAAGGTACTACTCTGTATCTGGTCCTACTTCCAGTTCATCTTGTCTATCCATGGTGCGGGACAATGGCTATTGGCATTTTTTGTCTGCAAATGGTATTCAGCAACCTGTTGACTTGTGATATCTTTGATATTCAAAATGGGCTGTAAAATGAAACGGATAAAAATTGGTCTACCCCAAGGATCAGGTCCCCCGGCACAAACAGATTAATACAGTTTACACAGTTAAGTGGAAAGGGGATTGCCATGAATTATACATCAGGAAAACCAAACAACCACTGGCTAAGCGGATGGCACAACACAGAAGAGGTCCCTCGTCAGGCCAGGACCCTACAGTCTCTCTGGTTTGAGCGGGGAGTCAAACAGGGCATTTACGTAAAAAAGCAACAGTCATCTCTGAAGCAAAGGGGGGCCTAAGGGTACATCTTTCCACATCTTCTGCTGTGATTGCAGCAGCAACTCTCTGGGAATGGTACTCGTGGTCATTAATCAATGGTCATGACAATTTGCATATCATTGTTAGGCAATGGTGCTAGTTTTGGTCATTATGCAAAGCTACTGTTTAGTGTACTGTTTATAACACGGGAAATATGCCATCAGCTGAGACTGAAGATGTCACTTGGATGAGTGACGAAATGTCACATCCAGATAAACAGAATCAACTTTCTAGGATTTCCTTACATGGATGATTGAGCAGGCATTGAGACATAGTCTAGACATAGTCATAGTGCTTTGAATAATTTATATTCCATTTTAATTAACATAGCTTTTTAAAAATTGATCAGTATTTTGGCTGATTAAAAGGCTCTAATTATCTAATTATTCTGGCAGCACACTCCAGGCTCATTTCGCAGATGCCTATTGACATGTGGACTGACAGAATTATAAACTATAACCCTTTAGGGTATCACAAATTCCTAAATACCAAGGGACATGGGTAAGTGATTCCACAATCAAGTATTGGGAATATGTCATAATATTTGGTTCCCTTGGTCTAATAGGTTACAGCTGTGCAAATGCAAGTAGGAGAATAATAGCTCTGGTTGTTTGCCAAGAAGAAGAGCATATTCAGGGAAATGCTGATAGTACCAATCCATTAGCTTGAAGAGTCAGAGAATGGGAGAATAAACAATTAGAATAATTACATTTTCCATTCTGTACTTACTACAAGTGTTAACCCCAAGATTGAGGCTAAATTCATTACGGAGAGAAAATACATTGGAGGGAAAGAGAGGGAGAGAGGAAGATGCGTGGAGAAGATTATTAAGAAATCAAAAAATTCACTTAAAATTCAAAACAGAATTTAAGATACACACACTCACCAAATAGTAATTGTATGTGTGTGTTCTTCACCCTTTCCCTTGACAGCTTGAGAGATTCAAAACCAGTGGAAAGCTGTTGCCATCCACTACAATATGTTCCTGCTCAGAGAACCATGGTTTCTTGGTGTGCACACACACGGTAAGGAGAGAGAAAATACCCTTCACAAAGAAATCAACATTTAGATTGGTCATAACCAGCAACAGATGGCAGCAGGGCCCAACCTCTTGTGAAAGCCTTTATTAGATTTCATCTTAGTTTACGAGGTGTGCTTCTAGTTGAATAACTGCAAACGTATCCTGAATGACTTAACATCCTGGTTGCCAAGTCACTAGCCACATATGTTGTGCCTCACATCTGAGCAGATCTTTTAAAAAAGATGAACCACTAAGTATTTCTTTGCAGATCTGCATGTCGATCTCTGATCAGAGCAGTGCACGAGTGTGCAGATTTTGGACAGAGCACAAATCTTTTTAAAATGAGGTAGCATTGCCCTTTGTCTTGCTCCAGGGTTGCTTCAGTACCTTCTACACCACGAGCATGAAGAATGCCCAAGCCTGGCCCCCTACTCTGCTTACATGTCCTGTCTGGTGTTTTTCCAGTTTTCATACACTGCCTTACTGCAACATGTCTAAATGATCGACATTACCTGGTATCAAAATAGGACATTACTGGAGGAGCAAGTACTCCAAAAACACAGGGATTTATTGTTGAAATATAACAATACAGTTAGTTTGACCTTCGTGTGTTCTTAGTATGGTACATTGTTTTTTGCCTAAACCAGCATGTGCATGGGGCGGTCTTGCATATAATCACGTCAAAATAATTGTAATGACATAAACATACAGTACAATTAGGACCGAGACATACCAATGACATACATGTTAGATCTATTTTTTGCATTCGTGCAGACTGTGAAAGCAGCTGTGGATGCACACAAACTGAGCGAAACATCATCACAATCAGTTTAGTTTAGATTTTATTCAGATACAATATAAAAAGGATGACTAAAAAAGAAAAGCTGTATTATTGCAATGCTGCAATAAATTCAGCCAGTCAGTACAGTAAGGTTTATTCTCAATAAATGAATGATGAAAAAGATGCAGCTGCCTAAAAACATCAAACATGCACTGCAGTTTTTGGGGAAAATCTGCCCAAATTCTGTCAGTGGCTGAACTTGCGTTTCCAACCAGTCTGACAACCGGATTTAAAATGTTGTTTCCTGTGACATAATTTTAAGTGTTACATACTGAAATAAAGAGAATCTCACAATTGTTTTTTGACTTTGTACACATCCAGGCTAGTTGGTTTCCTATGATTACAGTCTCTGTGCTAAATTAGGCTAACACTGACCTAACTCTAAATCCATACTCTGCACACACAGACATAATACTGATTCTTCATCTTCTCATCTCACTCAGAAATATGCAAATAGTTCAATTACACACATTTCTAAACAAGTTAAGCTGAGGTGTTCAGCTGTCTCCTTCAGCAGGCAAGATGTGTTTGAACCCTAAAGGAACCCTGACCCAGCAGGATGTTGAAGAAGTTATCTGGATGTTGAATGATGGCAACTGGACTTCTGAAACATTTTACGACTCATCCAAATAGCTTCTTCAGCCTAAAGAGAGCTGGTTAGAGACCTCAGATTTATCCTCTAGGGCAGTGGTTCTCAAACTGTGGTACGCAGGTTCCCTCTAGTGGTACACAGGAACACCTGAGAATTTTTGCCGAAAATTAAATAACATTAAAGACATAACACTGCTATAATTTACAGGTGAACTGTCTCCGCTCACTGGACAACGTCAGACTTTTATACACCTTACATCTCTATAAACATTACTAACAGCATTAGAGTCACAACACTGCATCCTGATCTCTCAGGCTGTTTTTACGCACGGTCACATGGACAGAAACATCGTTATTCACAGACATCGCTGAAATCTAGTCGCTGAAGTCTGTTGGTTAAGAAATCGAGAGCACGGATTACTAAATGTATCATACAGCTGCTGTGAATCTCAGTGTGTTCTTCTCTGGCAGCTCAAATAAAGCCACAAAATCATCATAGTTTACAGGTGAACTGTTTCCGCTCACTGGACAACGTCTGACCGTCTGACTTTTATACACTTTACATCTCCATAAACATTATTAACAGCATTAGAGTCACAACACGGCATCCAGAATTACAAGTGTTAGTTTAAACTATACAGTGTTTTCATGCACATGATGTTGTAGCCAAAATCTGGTATCTGAATGTCTGTCATAAATTAGAACCATGTCCAGTTTTATTGGGGATGTTTAATTCAGACCCATGTGAGCAGAAAATCCCCAAACACAGGTCGGTAATAACGACGCTAAATTGATTGAAGTTGGTTCCCGCTGACACGCAGAAGGCAGACAGCTGTACAGCTGTGGGCGAACACTTCACCCGTTTGATCTTTCACGGTCACATGTAGAGAAACAGCCTAATTCACAGACATCGCTGAAGTCTAGTCGCTGAAGTCTGTTGGTTGATCAGGATGTGATGATAAATGACCTATTTCTGAATCCAGAGTGATCTAACGGGTGATCTCACGGGTAAAGTGTGCGCATTTGCGCACAGCTGTACAGCTGTCTGCCTTCTGTGTGTCAGCGGGAACCAACTTCAATCAATGTAGCGACCTTATTACCGGAGGTGAAACAGAGTCATGTGATCATTGTTGCTACATCTGATTGGTGAAACTAATGTGTAGAATATATGGTAAAAAACAAAAGTAATGAGTCGAGTGTTGCCCAGTGTAGCGGAGTAAGAAGCGTTAATTCTTCATAATACTACTCAAGTAAAAGTAAAAAGTATGGGGCAATAAAACTACTCCTAGTAAATTTTTTTTCCAAAAAGTTACTTAAATAAATGTAACGGAGTAAATGTAACTGTTACTACCCACCTCTGGTCATAATGGTGGTACTTGGAGAGCCAAATATTTTTTGAGGTGGTACCTGGTGTACAAAGTTTGAGAACCACTGCTCTAGGATATTTCACTTCTCACCTGACCTGAATTGTTACTTTCACAACAGTAAGGATGTAAGTAGCAGAGAGTCTCTGGGATCTAAGGGTCACAACATCTACAACCCCTTGCGTCATCAATATGGGTCATTAGGTGTAGCATGCCAGGTGGACACGTGAATTGGTTTTATTCTTCCTGGGGAGCAATGAAAAAACATCTAAAGGACAAAGGACACCTATTTGAGAACAATAAAAGTACACAATTTGAACAGACAAGATGGATGGCTTGAGAGATGAGCAAAAGAGGCCATCTATGTTTAAGTGGAAAATCCTTCCCTCAACAGAGGTGGGGGTCTCCTAAAATAAAGACCACTTTACACATCTCTTGTCCACTAACGACTATATCCAGGTTGGGTGAGAAACAAAACACTCTGGAGGACAAATCTGGGATGCCCAAACCTTCTCTGAATAACCTGGTTACTTGAGTGCATGTAAACATAGTGGGAGACTTCAGCACTGATCCAAACGTGAGCTTTCCACTGCTGAGGGAGAAAAGGACTGATAGGAGGCTGACATGAAGACCCTAACACTCTGATTCCTGCGGAGACTGATGCTAAAGTAGAAGTCTTCATGGGTCCAATTGGGTCTGCTGAACCCAATTCTTTTAAATTCTTCAGTTGAGTCAGGTCAGGTCTCTTTAAACTATGTTCTCAGGCCTGTGTGCGTATGTGTTCAATATCTGACTGAATCCAAATGTACTCGAGCATACATGGTATCACATGTGCTTTGAAGACATCCAAACTTTTGGACCCAAGAAGACCTCTACCCTAAAGATAATCTGTGTAAGAAGTTTAATATGACTTGTGTTGTTGAACAAACTCTAGCAGACTTAGAAATTATGATAGGAGTTCCATGATCTTAACCATACTAATTATAGTAACCATGATAACAAATGTCCAGTGTACCACCAGCATAAACTTTTTATGGCAACTATGTGCGCTGATGGCATCAGAGGGCAGGGACAAAGTTTAGTTTGGACAACTTGTTGCTTCTGCATGGTCCTCTGCAAGATTACGGGGTGTAACAGGAAAGGGCTCAGCTGCTCTTTAATGAAGCAGTGATATGCATGTGTATAACAAGGCAGTTTTGTGCAATAGTGGATATTTTGTATACATATGTATGTTTGTGCTTTGATCTGTGTGTGTAGAAGAGCAAAGGAAGCACCAACAGAACAGCTCCTGAATGCAAATCTGCTGCACCCGACTTTCTGCTTCACCCACAGACACAAATTTGCAGAATGCTTTCTCTGATAATTAACTTTGGCCATCTCCATGCCCCTTACACAATACACACATGCAACTACACACATTCACACACACTCATTTGTGATTTTTGATTCCAAGGGGAATCCTAGGTGGTGATCAATGTTGAGAGCCTTCTGTGTTTCACTGCCCTGGCCACTGGTTATTACAGTGTAAGAAATCTTATTTAATATGCTCGTAGACACACACACACATTTAATATTCACACAGCTATACACACACATATACAGGCAACACTTAATAACTGCAGCCCCTGAGTCAAAAGCGAAGGGCTAACTTGATTAGTAAACCATTATTTTAAATAATTGTGTTGCAACCCAGTCTACTAAAAAATGTGTTTCTGTACAACAAAGCTACAGTAACAAAGATTGGGGGAAACATTATTACAACCCAATTATGTTTTCTATTAACATAATGACGAGATGTGCATGTGTGCACAAATAATGCAAATGACAAATCACAAATATGATCTACAAAATCCTGTTTTCTTTCAGTAGAACATCCAGATGTGTGACTCCAGCGGCACTGGGTTAAGATCAGGAAAAGACTGTGGTCTGGCTTAATAAAGAAAAATCCAACAGTCATTTCATACACAACATCTGTATTATAATCTAAACAAAAACACGCTGTAAAATTGTGTTCAGTGATTCGCTAAGATGAACTGTGAACCAGAGTGGTCACTATCCTACTATCAGTAGGTCTGCTGCTGATTCAACATGGTGAACTGCCTGAAAAGCTGCCTACGGAGGTCCAGCTAGTACCAATGGTGTAGACACACAAAAAAAACTAGACACGCACCAGCCGCCCAGCATTGTCTGACAGTTGACCAATGGCTTTGTGTTTCACAGCCCTTAGGACATCCTAACAGTAGTTCATTACATTAGTCCTTGTACTTGTTCCATCGTGTATGTAGGTCTAGCATTCTTGAACTGCTGCTTTTCCACTGCTTCATTTAAAAAAAAAGAAGAAGTTTCAGCACTTTGGGTTATATATTAAATATTTTCTAAACTATTGTCTGAAACTTCCAGCCATTCTGGCTACAACTCTCAACAAGCCCTTTTTATAATCGGCTTTACTTAAAGCAGGTGATATTGAACAACTAAAAGCAAATAGTTCTTCCTGGATAGTGTTTTACAGTTAGTTGGATTTTGGATGTCTGCCACAGGAGTTAAGTTTGGCCCATGTCATCTCAGTGAGGTTGTCTTAGCTCAGTTCCATGTGACACTAAGCTCTGAGCTTATTTCATCATTAGTCTACTGCGGTCTGGATGGGCACTCGAGAGGATCATCATGGACATTTGTATAAATCCATGCTGTGTCCTTGTGGAAGATAGGGGAACTGTGCAGTGTGCACATTGCTGCACCAGAGTTAACCCCACTTTATCTACCGTACTGATGTTACAGCTATCCAACTATAACACAGTGGATTCTTTTGCAAAGTAATTTGCAACTACAACAACAACAACAAATACATTTCGTAAGGAATATAATTGCAATTGGATTACATTTTATGAAAAAAAAGAATGCTATAAATGGCAAGTCACAAATATGCTAACACTATATGTATCCAAGATCACAATCTTTTTCTAACCTTGACCAAAGTCCTTCTGCAAAAACCAAACCACACATGGGACTCTTGGTGTCGAACTGAAATCTGTGATGTTACAGTTCCACTGCTATAAATAATGCAGTGGTTCAGTTTCTCTTTGTACACCCACCAGTCATCCAAACCACCTCGTTGAGATTCACTTGCCGTTACATAATAAATATGCGAGATATGGCACTTTCATTCAAAAATTCCATTGACTTACTGTAGAACGAAGTCAATGCGAAATAACACTGCCTACAATGAGGAAATAGGTCATAACCAAGTAAATCTAAACATGCTAGTTACTTAATAATAACCTAGTAATTCTTCAACTGTTTCAGTGAAATTGCAATTAAGTGTGATACAAAGTAAGTTTTCATACACCTGAAAATAGGTACACTATTGTTGTGGAAAAAATAAGCCATTTTATTTATTTGAGGTAAATCTCTTGATACTAGTAACTTCATAAAATCAAAATTTTAATAAAACACTGCATTGAAAGAAAATTACAGCACATTATTAGTAAATTTGCTCCTTTTCTCAGGACCTTGTTGCACATAGATAACTGGGTTAGAGTTTGGCACAAAAATGTTAAGTTAAAAGATAAAATAACTTAACAATGATCTTGTTAACACACATGTATCACACATTCAGCTAACATCCCTGTGTGTCTTATATTGACTTTGACATGTGATGCCATAGGACATGACAAAATATCAGTAACTGAAGCCCTTGGAGTGAGAATGGCCTGAACTAGGTTAGCAAAACCCAGTGTGATATTAGATTAGAATATTCCAGCCTACAGAAGGTGATGTTACACTGTTGGGTGTTATAGCAGAGGATGATACTGGACAGAGACCTGAACCCACTGTTACTGAAAGCCTTGCGACTCTGTAACCTTGTTACAAATAAAATTAAATGTATGTATAAGATGCTACAATGAAACATGCCAATAAAAATACCAAAATCAATTCCACTCAACCAAGTTGTACTGATTTGTTCATGGTTTGTACGGCAGGCTTGGACCACTAGAAAAACATTTTCACACCACTCATATTGTGCCACAGTGAGTTTATCTTTAGGAATGATACCTGCATGAGGAGCATTTGTGTCATTTGTTATCTTTTTATACCATTATATGTGAATATAATCTTTGTCTTCCAAACATTAATTTATAAAACAGATGCTCACATCACAAAAGTCAAAGCCTTGAAAATAACCATGTGCACCAAAAACATCTACTGTTTTTATTCACGCATCATAAATCATCTCTTCTTCTTCTAAGGAAATGGAAATGATAAAAAAACAATAATCTCATTGCAAATTATTAATGAATGTGCTTGTTGGTCTGGTTTTCATTTTTAAAAATTTTATAATAACGTAATACTGCTAAAAAAAATCCCTAATACAAATGTGTAGGTTTAGATTGTCCACTGTTATTTTTCTATAGAGATGAAAACTACTACTACAAAAAGCAGAAAACTACTGAAAAGCACATGTAGTGTACAAGTATACATTCTTTCAAACAGCAGTTTCCTTTGTTGTACTGCAGATGTGCTTAGACAAAGAGAAAGAGTTAAAACATTCTCTTTGCAACTCATTTCTGCCCACACAGGTGCACTTGACCAAAGCCTTAAAAAGGGAGAGACACATAACTTGTGACGGCTTCACAAAGCTTTTGTGCAGATTTTTCTGTGCCTTGAAAAAGGTACCAGTTGTCCAGGATTATTCAAAGATGACTTTCAGCAGGAAAAGGTAGCAAACGTGCATTTTATGAAAATTTCACTGACGGCAAAGAGTGAATTCTGAATAAGAAGATGCAAGACTCAAGGTTCGAGGACATCCATCCAATAGTTCAGATGTGACATGTTGGACTACCTCAGAGCCATGCCGCTAGTATGGCTAAAAAGTAAAACCTTCTTGAGCCCAAATGTGGATAGGCACACCAATCAATCACAACATAAACACCACCCAGTGGTGGATAGGGGCCAACATGGGCAAGCTGACCGATCTGTGGCTGAACAGCACAGTGGTTAAAATACACATCCAGTTAGCAGTGCTAAACGAAGATAGGACTGATGACAAAATAACATACTGTATATGTAGTTACCTCGACTGCCTCGACCCTGCTGCTGTAAAAGATCAACTCATTTCCAGGCCAAACTTCAAGTGCCAAAAGATGTCACTTTCTTGGCAAACACTGGAATTCAGCTGTTGCAGTGACGGCAGGGTTGAAGAAAAAGGAAATGCCTACCAAAAGCTTATGGATGTTCTGAAAGACTTTAGTTAGGTTTAAAAATAGAACTGCTAAAGCTTAAGATCTCCCATAAAAATGCTGGAGATCTGCCCTTCAGTGTTGGATCAGAAAAGCACTAAGAGGACTGGATGTTTCCAGGGTTTGAAGAAACAGCCATGCATTTAATTTTAGAACCAAATGTAACTGACTGTTGTTAGATACATATAACTACTAGATGTGGATGGATACAGTGGCTTCAGTAAAGAGGCTGCAGCATTATCATCCAGTCATTGTGGATTAACTACTATAATTCTGAAACAGAATAAACAAAGACAATCCTACTGTGGTAGAGTATGGCTTTTTCCATTTTTGCGCATTTTCTAGTATTTCGCCATTTTATTTAATTAAACTTTTTTGCTTTTGACTGTCAGACCATATGTATTACTTGAAAGCAGGGATGATGATGGGTGAGTATTTGTGTCCTGCTGAGCAGTCCACTGAAAGTCAAGCTGGACACTTATGCTCTCAAGCAACCTGTTCTTGAAACATTTCATGTGTAGAAAACTTACTTACTTATAAAAAAATAAATTAAAAAAAAGTCTTTATTATACGTTGATCTGACTTAAGAATAATACATCTTTTTTTCTATTATTCATGTTATATATATTGAAAATAATACTGTTACCTTGGGTTACTGGTTTTATAAGACTGTTTGTTAATATGTATAAAATGTAAAGCAGGAGTTTGAAGCGGAGAGGAAGTAGAAACTGGCACTGGAGCAAGAGCAGGTGAGTACTGGAGGTCCGGCGGGTACAGGTTATACATCAAAATTATGGGAACTGGAATCTGGGTGAACAGGAAGCAGGAAGTGCTAATGAACAGACTGAGAGAGTGGGATGTCTTCCAGGTCACAGGATGGCTTCCTCCAGGGCAAACTCCACACAGAGTAACTATGGAGATAACTCAAAAACATAGGCAAGCACATAAACACACACAAGTCGCGAATTTCTCCTAGAGAATTCCGACAAGACAGAACAACAGGTATTTCTAGGTGGAGATTAAGACAGGTTCAGGAATTTCCAAAAGGTAGGGTCAAATTCATAAACAGGGTGAGACCCAGAGAGAGTCTCACAAAACAGGTTTCCAGGTCCAATATCCAACCATCCAAATCCAAATGACAACTCCAGGTCAGAGTTATGATCACAGTGATAATTAACTCATAGAACCAGGGGGAATTTCGAGGCAGAAAACAGGTCCAGGTCCAAAACAGGGTCATTACCAAGACGACAGAGAGATATCCTAAATATAGGTTACAAGTCCAAAATCCAATCCACAGCTAGGTCAGTGCAATTGATAAACTCACAGAATCAAAGGGAGTCACAGGCAAACGGGTTAATAATCAGAAAGCTGGAAAGTTGCTCACTGAACAGGACATGAGACAATCTGGCAGAGTGCTGAGGCTGCAGACCTGCTTATAAAGACACTGAGACAGGTGTGACTGATTTGGCTGATTAGGTGAGTGGACCAAGCCGGGGAGAGAGAGATGTCAGGAAATGACCATACAGGGCCTAAACCAGAGAGCTAGGCTGGGAACCGTGACACCACCAGCTGGTATCCACACAGTAATTTATTTTTTCCAGAAGCATTAAGCACATCATTTTTCATATGGCACAGAACAGTCCTTAGTCCTTAGCATTCTTAACTTTGTGAACTTGTGAAAAAAGACCAGTTCGTGAACGGTCCTAATTTTATTTGATTATTAATTCATGAAACTCATTGAATTGCACAGCATCATTCCTTTGCATCATCCAATTGCATCGTATAATTTCTAAGAGACCAAGGTTGTCAGTAAAGTTAAACTTGATGTGCACTGCAGTTTCTGCAGTCTTGTCACCACTCATTGACATGACAAAAGTTTTGAATGACTACTTGATTTGGCAACATTTCAACATATATTTAGCAGTAATAAATCATTTTCACACACATGTATTGCATTTGTAATAAACGTGTTGAAATGTCATTAATTTAAAATACATTTAGATTTGTTGTCTAATCTTGTTGAACTGCATTTGAGCTCCTTTTTGCTCTCAGAATGCATCTAGAGGGCAGCCAGTCACTGATTGCATATTAACCTGCTGCCTTGTTAAATCAAACCATAATTATGTGCAGATTGGGAGAGCAAAATGAAAAAAAAAAAAAGCAGTGAAAATTGGTGGTACACTTTATGTACATAATGTCGCCTAGAGTTAATGGTGTACATACATGTATTCCAAATAAAAAAGAAACTCTGGATTTCAGAGTTGACACTTGTGTCTTCTTAGTAAATGTTGGAAGCAAAGCCAAATTTGTATTTGCAAGGGCATCGTTTTGCCCTGAAAGATTGGGTTAGAGTTAGATTGGGAACTAACACCAAAAAAACGGATTGTGACATGTTTGGCAAGATCTTGACATTGACGATCTTGACATACAGCACTCATACAGCACACACTTACCTGCACCTTATACATTTATACTTCCATTCTGTTATAATTATGTTGCCTTTATTTACTTGTCTATTTACTTGCTACTTATTATTTATATATATTTTTAGCTTTATTTTTATTATGTGTTTGGTGTGGACAGCAAAGACAGAATTTCATTGTACAGGGGAACGTGTTTCTTTACTGTGGACATGACAATAAACCCTTTGAATCTAGAATCTTGAATCTTTTCAAGATTTCTATAATGGGAGACCAGTTGACCACCTGATTTTCAAATGGATAAGAGTGGCCATGTTGACTTGAGGGCTGTGTGTGTTTGTGTTTGTGAGGACATTTTAGCCATAAAGACATGTCCCCCATAGACAAACCCTCAAATAAAATAAACATGGATGACATTCATAGACAGTGTAAGTTGAGCTGAAAAGAACAATAACAACAAAAAAACTTGAATTATCACATTAAGGTTGTATGCCATCACCAGCTGTAAGTTGTTGTTTACATGTATGTCTGTGCAGTCTCATATTCTAATAAGTTTATGCTTCAGTCCAAGATGTTTGTGCCACATATAATGAAATTCCCCTCAGGCGTTTCTGACATAAAGCGTTGGCAAGAATGGGGCATACATGAGGTTACAGTGATCTTGACCTTTGACCAACAAAATCTAATCCATTCACCCTTGAGTCAAAGTGGCCAGATTAAATGTTTCCACATGGCATTCCTGTAATATTACACTCAGAGGAATGGGACTGGATGGGCAGGAGGTCATAGTGACTTTGACCTTTAAAACCAAATGCTAGGGTTAGTCCTTGAGTCCAAGGGGACATTTGTGCCAAATTTGAACACATTCTTTCAAAGTATTCCAGTAATATCACATTCAGAAGAATAGTGCAGTTGTGAGATCACAATAACCTTAATCATTGACCACCCAAATGTAATTGGTTCCTTTTTGAGTGCAAGTTTCTCCAGCCACAGGAGGCACAAAATGGACGACAAACCTTAGATTAAGCTGAGATCATGGATGGAGGGAAGTGAACAATGGAGACTGTACAGCTACATTGAGGTACAATTGAGGTAAAATAGGATAAAATTGTATGGTAAAATGAGATTTTTCTGAGAATGGCTGGTAGTTCCTGGGTCCTGGAGAGTAAGGACTAGAATCTTTACACAACACATAATTAATGCCAGCATCAACTGAGCCAGACCTTAACAGACCCGGAACAAGTAGTTCTGATCAGATGTCACGACACACAATGACATTCATACAAGTCTGTGTCATAAAAGTCTTTGTGTGCTTACTTTTATGTTTAGGATAAAGGGCTAGGGAATGTATTATGTCAGTGACTTCCCTGACAACTGTAGTAAGACTAATGTGTGTATGTATGTGTGTGTGTGTGTGTGTGTCCATGCGTGCTCCTTCAGTGCTGTATAGAAGCCAAACACACAGCCTCTCCAGTAATCAAGTCCCCTCTCTTTGAGTGCAGACAACAGCCACCATAATTAACCAAACTGTTTTATAACACCACTGACAAAAAGCTCTTGAATAAGTATTAAAGGCATAGTCCAACATATTGTTAATTAACTGTTTGCCTTATTTCCATGACTGAGATTAGAAGATATAAACTGTTCCAGTTACAATGCTGTGCAACACGGGCTTGATTTACCTATCTTAGCATAAATCAGGGGGGAACAGCTAATATTTGGCAGTCTGTGCTGTAGCCAGATGCTGCACAGAAGAGCTGGGCAGGTGGATAAAATGCTCATCAAGAAATAGTTCCAACATGTAACGTGTAACTTTGCTTCAACTCCTAAAGAGTCACAATGCATCATGTAAACAAGACTCCAAACCCCGACCAAGGGTCATATAGCAGATAAAAAGACAGATGTGGAATTCTGTGTTCAATCACTGGCATTCACTGGAATCCTAACCCTTAAATATTTGTTATTTATACCCACAAGTTCCTGAAAAATATAAAACATAATACTCAATTGTGTATACATTTGATAATCTACAAGCCATACATACCGACTGCCAGGGCTGCTTTATATTAATACGGTTGCCAGATGTCACCAAATTACCACAATTAAGTATTTAGGATAATAAACCTGTTGGCCTACAGGTTGTTAGTATGCACCCTATGAACCACAACTATGGGCATGAAAATGAATGATGAATGAACACATGAAGAGTCATTTTTGCTAATTAAAAGAAAAAAGCTATGCATTAACAATCAAAGAAGAACTGAACAATGGTTGACTTGCTGTGACCCACTTGCCTTAAAAACCCATAGTTCTGTAGTGCTTGATAGAATGCAAAATTGCACTAACATGCCAACTCTGGCTCCATAAAGACAACATCAGACGTGCTTAGAAGCACAGAGAGACGTAGCCTGACATTAAGCTGTTAGGCTTAAAATGCAAAAAATAATAAAGAGCAAAAAGTGTGTGTCAGCTTTGATTCAGTGTCTATTCTCTTTTCACTATAATTCACAGTGTAACCGGTGGAGAAAGAGGGAGAGCTGTGCCTTGATAAGTGATGCAGTAAATAAAAACTGGCTAAACTATGACCTTCAGTTATAGAAAAACTGCTGCACTAATATGAACATAGATCAACTCCAGTTTCTAGGACTATTTATTGTTGTTTTCACTACAAATTCATCTCTTGTTGAATGATTGTTAAAGTCAGCCTAAAAAGCAGACATTAGCTGAGCTCAGATGGTTTTACCTCCCACTATATCTCTGGTGTTTTGATATATGAAAATATTTGAAGGGAAAAGGAGTCACAGTAATGCATTAGCAGTAGCATTACCCAACCACGGGGCAAAAAAAGGTCATGGAAACTGAGATTACAAGAGCAGTGGGATTTAAAGCATTTGCTGCAATATTTTGTAAACCTGAAATGACTGCTCACGGTCACATACAGAAACACAAAAAAATGACACTGTGTCCTGCTTTGGTTTTTTAAATGTGGGTGTTATTTTTCCAATATGACACATTTCCCACTCAGCTGGCCAGCGTAACCACAGCTTCTGTCTCCAGACAAAAAGCCAGGCTGGAAGTGGCAGCCTTCAAGTAACTAGCTCCTTTTTCGAACTGCTGGGCTTCTGCTGTTGGTTTATGCTAATGTGCTTATGATGTTGATGGGAATCCACTAGAAGAAGTGTCTGGGGAAAAGCATTGATGAGTTTTTCACACAAAGAATTTAAGCCTTTCATACAGTGCAGTTTACACATCATAAAAATTAAAATGCATTTTCATTTAGAATCTCATCAAGTTCTCAGGCTTTGAAGACAACAGGTTCAACAGGACACTTGCAGCGAGGCCTTATTAGATAGAGAATGCAGCATTTTGCCATTATCCCTTGTTTAAGGGAGCTTTGTTACTTACACTAAACTCTGTAAAGCAAGCAAAATGCTGCTACAGCGCTTGTAGCAGCTGTTTACTTTTAGTTAACAGGAGAAGCATAGTTAATTTTACAAAATTCCTGTAGAACATGTTACAGTGTGCTCATGCATTTTAAAAACTCATTTTGTGAGGTCAGGGGGTCTGAAACTATAATTTACACATTTTTAGTTAAATTAAATTAAAATGAGCGAAAAAACAAAAATACTTTTTTAATGTTAAGGACATATTAATTAATTCAACTAAATTCCAGTTTGGAAGTCAACAGTTTGCACTGAAGCCACCACAAGCTGCGCTAGATGCACAGAATATGAATTACTTCATTACTAGGGAACATAAACTACACACACACACACACTTACATATCCGTCATGTCTAAAAGCAGTGAAACACAACAGACACAGACATAACCAAAGCCATGGAGGGAAGAGAGATAGAAAAGCTGAGTTAGTGGTCAGCACCATGGACAGCGCCACACTTCCACACTGCTGTTGAACTGGGTACTGTCAGTTACCAACTGTATGTGTGTCTGTACATTCATACTAGAAATGGAGAGAGGTCTGACGTACAGCAAATTAACAGTCTCTCAGACACACACACACACCGAGGGAGGGAGAAAGAGAGAGAGTAAGAACTCCAAAAAACATTAACAATAAAAGCAAAAGCCGTTATCTATCCTCTCCTTAAAGTTTGGTCATACTGTACCTCCCTGACTCCAGGTAGCATCGGATTCATCTAAACTCTGAGGACGCAGACTAGCTGAATATACCATTTATAAAGTTTTCTTTTTTTCTATAGCCAATACTTTGTGCTAAATTCCTGCCTTTTTACAGAGAAAGCAATTAATTATGAATCACATTTCCTATGAATATAGTTCCAGCTGTAATCTACAGAGGTGGTAGAAGTACAAAAAAAAAATCAATATTCAGGTAAGAGTGCAAGTACTTGCCTAAAAAAGTTTTCAGAAGTACCTTTTAAATTCCCTATTCAAGTACAAATGTACGACTGAGTTACTGATAAGAAAAAAAGTTTTAAAAAACTGTTGTATTTTCAGTCAATCTGTCTTCTATCGCCTATAAATTCAATTAGTCACCATCTCTGTTTAACAGTGTTAGTAATCTAAATGCAATTTTACCTTGACAAACAAACATGCATTTTAATTATAAATGCTTCCTGACAGAAATACAGAATATTTGCCCAAAAGTCTTGGGCTTTGTGTTCTTTTTGGTCAACAGCAGCTTGCTTCTTGGAACTCTCTCATGGGTACTATTTTTGCCCAGTCTCTTTCTTATTTTTGAATCATGAACACTGACCTTAACTGAGGCAAATGAGAACTGCAGTTCTTTAGGTGTTGTTCTGGGTTTTTTATGACCTCCTGGATGAGTTGTTGTGTTCTTGGAGTAATTTTTGTAGGCTGGCCTGGGAAGTAGACCTGGGAAGTTTCACCACTGTTCCAAGTTTTCTCCATTTGTGGATAATGGCTCTCACCGTGGTCTTAAAATTGGCTTGGTAATCCTTTCCAGGCTGATACATGTCAATTATTTTGTTTCTCATCCTTTCTGCTTCACTTTGTCAGACAGCTTCTATTTAAATAAAAAAGCATCATTATCTGATGATCAGGGAATGAGAATGAACTGGAATGAGACATAAATAAAAAAAGAACATAAAAGATAAACATTAACTCCAAGAATCAGGTCACAGTATAATTGTAGGTTTTCACTAGCAACAGATTTGCAATACTATTAGGCAGAGGTGGATTGAGCAGTAGAAGTTAGTAAAGACAGGATCTGAATTTGACTGGGTTTATTTTAACTAATAGCAGTAATTTAAGAGATGTCTGATACCCATAAAAAAAACTATACACTGTGTGTTTATCACAATTTATTTTTGTGGCTGCTGAAAAGCTATCAGCCACTATCAGCTATCAGTCGCCAGAGCAGTGTTTGGTGACATGATTGAAAGCAATTTCTATGACAGTGATAGCAACAGTGTGTTGTCTGGGTAAGTTTTATTGGTATGTTCAGTATTTATGTTAATTAAGAACAAATCCTCATTATGTACAAAAACATGTTTCTGATTGCAGTTTAGTTGTATAGATGGAATTCGGTTTAGGAGACTGGGTTGTGTTGCTATATGGCAGCTTACAATGTTATGCTACAATGCTAATGTGTTACTGTGTTACTTCTAATGTAGGACACTAGGGTCTCCTGCCACATGCTTTCAATGAGTCTGAATATTTTTTCTGCCAAAATATCTGATCTTGTAGTACAACATCCAGTTTGACTGACTACAGAGATGTTAAGTGTTTTATGGTTGCGTTCAGGTACTCACAGCACTTGGTAAAGGTCAGGGAAAGATTGGCTTAATAAAGAAAAAATTAACAGTCTCTTCACATACAGATGTTAATTAAACCTGTCCATCCTGACTTATAGTCAGTTTTTTAAGATTTCATAGAAGTGGATTCAGTTCTCTCAGTCAGGGTCCCCCTGGTACTCAATGACAAGGACACTTATATCTGCTAACGCTACCTTATTTCCTTGGAGACCGCTTTTTTTTCCCAACATAAAAATGTTACAGTATCTTCTGGATTGACAAAATGTAAGAGGTTCATTTTTTTCTATCAAATTCCATCGCTATAACGTGTTGTTCAGATGTGACAAGGTGGTTTCAGCGTGTGCTTTGCCTTGTTTGTTTTTAACACTATTTCATAATTTTAAAATAATGGATGTTTTCATTCACACTTGTTCACTGAGTGTGGCTGTGTTTTTTCTTTTTCTCAGTTTAGTTCAGCAAACATATAATGCATCTTACTAAAACCCACAGGCTGCTGAAATGTTTTTGGTGTCCCAGATCTAAAAAACCTCCAACAGGCACACTGTAATGCTCCCACTGTACAGAGCATGGATGCAGACTTTTAGAAGTGCACAGCTAATGCTCTTAAATGTGTTTTTCTTTCTCTGCCAGGAAATGGGGTGGAGAAAGCCTCAAACTGAATATAGAAAAATAGCTCAGAGAAGAAAGATGTTCTCACTTTTGCAGCTCTCCCGGGCCACCGCCTGAAAGCATATACTGTACAGCCTGGATCATTTTCATGTCCACAACGCATTCCTAATCTGATCAACAGATAGAGTTAAGAGAGACGCAATCAGATTTGTGCACAAAGGAGGTAATTTGACAAGAAAGTTTAGTTGTTTTTTTTTCCAAAATGCGGTAAAAGTGTGATTTACACTTTCAAACAGCCGAGGAAACATCATGTGGAATTAGATCTGAAGCTGTTAAAAGCCCAGACTTTTGGCATTTCAGGACCAGAGTGATCTGACACACTGTGATTGACCTGTTGACGGGAGTGGATAATAGCCATTAGGAGACAAAGATCAAATAAAGCCATGTGGTAAGAACCATGAAGCCAGATTATATTTTCAGTAGTTCAGTCAATCCAAATTGGATCGCAAAGACTTTGGAGTTTGAATTTTACACATTTTCTGAAAATATACAGTGTCTGCTTTGTTTATCTGAGAGCAGCAGCACTCATGTGGCTAAAATAAAAATCAATGTCCATTTGTCTGTCAGTCCTCCGTTTTAATCCAGACTGAAAGAGCTCAACAACCTTTGGATGAATACCTGTACAATATTTTTCAGGTATTAATGATTAGAAATATTATGAATAGAAGATGCAGCCTAAGCCCTTAACCTGATGTCTCACATCATTAGCAGTTTAAATCTTGAAAATCTTGAAATAGCTTCATTATCATAGTAATTTGGCACTACCAGAAGGTTCACATTTTTGTTTTGTGCATGATATCTCAACCACTGTTGAACTGTCATGGAGATTTGGTATATACATTACAGCTGATGATAAATTGAGCTTTCCAAAGCTCCAACTTTTGCAGTGACATTAGTGATGTTGGGTAACAGTTCTATAAAATCCTTGGTGTTTTTTTATTTTTTATTATGAGCCAATGAATTTTACACGACACAATGTAGCCATGTAAATATGAAAAAAAAAGATTTAGTGGACAGATTGGTTACAGTAAACCAGGTCTGTACTGTAACCCAAGATTCTCTTCTTTGTTTACGATGTGCCTTCATTTCAGGTGAAGTTGATGTGTGAGTGAAATGTATTTCTCAGGTTTTAAAAAGGCAGGAGACTCTCCAGGTCCGGAAATAAATAGATTGTTTCATTTAAGCAGGTCCGCACAGAGTAAGTGGAGCATAAATAGACATCAGCACACTTACACTACTCACAAAAAGTTAGGGATATTTGGCTTTTGGGTGAAATTTATGGTGATTTCATCATCTCAAACAATTTATTGAAACAAAAGCCAACAACAGTGGTGAGTATACCACAACAAAAAATG
>JAUMHL010000021.1:1889373-1921523 GCA_032362345.1 Sandelia bainsii | reverse complement strand
GTTTGAACTTTTTACGTTTTCCATAAATTTCACCCGGAAGCCAAATATCCCTAACTTTTTGTGAGTAGTGTATATTTTAAAGTTTCTAATAATGCATTGTACACAAATCTGTTACAGGATCATCGATACCATAGACCTGAGATCTGATCTACTGCAACATGTAAAGCTGCTTTCTACCCTCACCCTTGCAAAAAGTTACTATTGGGGAGCTTGGACAATCCTATCTACTTTCTATCTGCTTAAGCTGACCTGCTGTGCTTGGTCCAGCTGGCCCAACATACTCAGATGTCCAACCACCATCACTGCCACACTAATCTGACAATGGCCACTACATTTCGAAACCTTCTGAATGAAATACTGGTCTCACCAACAAAACATAGCACCAAAAACAAATTGTGAGTGTGACATTGCAAACAAGTCTGTAGGGTCATCAGGGACTGAGCAATGATGGAGTTCAGCAGGAGAGCAGACAAGATGATGGAATCAGCAAATGAGTATAGACAAGATGGTGCCACCAGCCTCTGAATGGTAGTGAGACTCAATAGAGGCATATATAACAGATTATATATGCACAAACATGAAATAAACACAAGACTAAGTCTGTACAGAGATTTCAGCCCAACTTTCAGAATCCAAAATGAGTCCATCAGTTCCCTTCCTGATCTAAATAATTTATAAACATCTAATTCAATAACATAATCCAGAATCCAATTGAATAAATGCAGAGGTCCTAAGCCAGAGAACAGAATGACAGACCAAGAGAATGTGGTAGAAACTTTGAATAACAGCTATGATTATTTTTATTTTATGGTTATGATCATTTTTACAGTTTATTTTCTTCTAAAGTTTTAAATTTTATGCTTATCTTGTTTCTTTTTGTTTCTCTGTGTGGTTAACATTAGTATAGTAGAACCTTATGGAGAGTAGTTTTATATTAGTCTTAGATGTGTATGTGCTTACTTTAATCTATGCTCACTGTGACAAATATCTATGTTCAGTGTGACATATGTACTTGTATTGTTATCCTCTATTTGTCCAAGTAACAATTCCAGTGGTGCCTAGCACAAGTCCAGGGTCATAGCCTTCTTGTATCAGGGGTGTATATGGATGTTACAGACTTATCTAGCCTTTCTTTGCAAGGAAATAAAACTCAAAGACAGTTTGGTTAAAGGCTTTTTATTTAATCTCTCACCAAAGTCATTTTATGTTTTCATTTTTCCACAACAGTCATAACATAACAGGAGACAAATTCACATCCAGCTGCTACCACGAACTTTGAGAGATGAGGTGACCAGCTAGGGGGGAACTGGTTTCCTGCCACTGGGATTCTAAACTGAGAAACGAACTGCACAGTGTCAAGGATATGGTGAGAACTTTGAAATAATTCCTAATCTGAATTTAAATCTTTAGAAGACAATAAACTGTAAAAATGTTCATAACCATTTAATAAAAAGAAAATTTCTACCACAAGACAGTATCCAAAGATCCAGGTCAGAGTAATAAAAGTTTCTGAAAGCCAAAGCGAGAGATCAGAGTCCAGAGTTTCAGAATAATAGCCAGAGGTCAAAACCCAGAGAACCAGAATCACAATTATAAAGCCAAAGGTCAGAGTCAGGAGTATGAAGTCAGCTAGGCAAGCAGGGTTAGAAAAAAACACCAGGATGTCTGTCAGGTTAGGACCAGACTGGAGAGTGTTCAAGAGACGCAGAGTCAGAGGGGTGCTTATAAAGCCAGTAAAACAGGTGCAGACAATGAGGCTGATTAGGCCAGAGAGTAAACAGGAAGTGAGAGGAAAATCTTCCTAAAACAGGAAGTTGGCTAAAGGATGGCTCAAAGATAAAAAACCTAGCAAGATAATAACCTGCCAAAATGGAAATCAAAGAGGATTGTGACAGCGCTATCTATTTCAACCAGCCCTGCACTTACAGCTGAGCAAACCTATCAACAATACAGTGCTGAAGTGTTCTTTACTCAGTAAACCACACAATTCCACAAAATGGAAGTGGACATAGCCAGCTGTCCAGACAGTGGATACACACACTTCTCTTCACTGAGTATGGACTTGTACGCACTTCTACAGATGCCACTTACAGGTCATACATTTGTAGCAGGTGTATGCTTATGGTAACATGTAATTTTAGCTTCAGGAGGCTTCCAACAGTCCAGTTCCATAAAGCAATGGGCACATTATTACTAAAGAGCAAGACAGGTGGCTACAAACACTACTGGTAGAGCTACAGTGAAAGATCAACAAACTAAAATGCCTTACAATAGAGGAAACTGTGAGAACAAAGGCAAAACCGCCTCAAGTAGAGTCCTACAACAGAGACTGCATTCATTAACACACACACACCAAATACAGTTTGACACACATCAAATTACTGCACTACATGCTTTCAGGAAAGGCACCCGAGGCCACAGAACAAGTCAGGAACAAGAGAGAGGCAACCAAACCCCAGCTGATGTGCTAAATACATCTAAACAGTAAAGCCAGACTGAGCATGACAAGGCCACCAGGTGCTGTAAGCCTCAGGAAAGACACATGACCTCTGGGAGGTGTAGCCATGTTTCTGTTAACACAACTGCATGCTTAATAAAAGGTCTTTCAGTTTGGTTTTCACGCATTAAAATTTTTAATTGGCTACAGAAAGTAGGTGATGTGTATAATGTGAAAATGTATACACTGGATATTGGCTGGGTCATAAAATCCAGGAATTTTCCACAAGAGATTTGATGTTCAAGCCCAGAGTGAAATATTGTTTTTGTTTCATGACTGTTCAACAAGGTTCACCATGTGTTTCATTACTT
Organism: Sandelia bainsii; assembly: GCA_032362345.1. Taxonomy (NCBI): domain Eukaryota; kingdom Metazoa; phylum Chordata; class Actinopteri; order Anabantiformes; family Anabantidae; genus Sandelia; species Sandelia bainsii. The sequence goes on along the minus strand of JAUMHL010000021.1, from coordinate 1,918,715 downwards.
GTACCATTGTCATTGTGTCAAACCAAAACCATTTTTGTTCCTCAACATAACCAAACCACTCTGGAAACAGTCATAACCATTTTTCTGATCGTTTCAATGATGAGAAAGAGTCTGATACAGCAGCTGCCATTATGGTGCTATTTCTAGACGCCTGCCGCCACACAAACTATTTCCCCATACATCAAGAGGCACCTGCCTGTCAGCAATTGGGTGCAATTTCCATACATGCCATAGAGTGCCAATGAGGCGCTATTTCAAAACATGCTCCTATGGGTCAGGTAAGATGGCAGGGAAACACAGAGTCTTATAATCAAGTGTATCCCCATGTGTCTTATAATGACGCTTCCCGCTTGGCCTTTCGAAACCAACACTAAGGGGATCCCCTTTTCTGTGTTGGTATGTGATGCTGTGGGATGAAAATGAGTTTGTTACATATTATGTGTAGTCTTATCTTGACATATGTTGAATATGAATAAAAGTATTAGGGAAAATGTAACTGACATGACATGATCCAAAAGCAATAAGACGTAATGCTGAATTTAGAGTAACACTCTGTTTTGGACCAATGACTCTATGACCTTTAGCATCTTCCATATGTTTTGCTTTTATTCTGTAGTAGAAACTAAAGACTTCACTTAAGTAAAAGCATCATAACTTATTACTGAGCAAAGTGGAAAACAAATGACTATTACAGTAACAAGAATAAATGGAATGGCCCCCAAGTGGCCAAACCAATCCACTTCACCCAGTCCTCCCTCTCTCTGCTCTGCTCTGCTCTGCCCAGTCTTCTCTGTAACATCTCTGTACTGCTGCCAGACAGCCTTTGACAGAACCTAAGATATGTTTTGGACCATATTACTAACATGTTAGAAAAAAAAATTAAAGGCCGTTTGTTAAAGCCACCACATCACTGTTCTTAAGCCTATGATGTTAAAGTCTTTTTTATGTGACAGTAAATGAGGCAACGTGCTTCTCTAAAAAAGTGTTTTTGTCTTCTGCCTTTCCAAAGAAAGAGTTGGAGTAACATCACAGCTGTTTCCTCACATCTTACTTATAATTGGAATCACCATCACTCCTTATATTCAACCTCAACAATCACTTGAGGCATCTGTTCACCATGACATAAATCTTCAATATAAAGAACAGTTCATCTGTTGTTAAAATATAGGTTAATGTAGGTTTTTCTGTGTATTGGCTTAAAGTCTTTGAATCCTTCATTGGCTTGCCAACACACTCAGCTGTGCTCTGGCACCAGAGGACCTATTGTGAGCCAGCTTTGGCCTGTATTTGGCTGCTAGATTTGGCTAGGATTTGAGGATACAGATTTGGATTGCTTTGGGTTAAAAATCACCTGGGCCAGCTTTGGCCGATTTCAGCCGACCAAATTAGATAAGTGTTCTTAGGCTAATTCTGGTGTGTGCCAGTTCATTTGTCATGGGGTGTATTATATAGCCTGTAAAATTAGACTCCTGAGGCTCTAAAGGAGTTTTCTGATGAGTCTAATGAAAAAATACTCCTTGATAATGTCATCAGGGCTATCTCAGCCTGAAGTTAAAAGTAAAGTAACAAGATATGAACTGAAGCGTGAACATTGAAAGATTCCAGGAGTTTATGGGAGGTGCCTTTCATTTTCGGCACCCCCTCTTTCTGAAGTTCCATTAATTTTCAACAATGTTAGATCACATCTGGAGCAGTTCCACATCTTGGGTGGACTTGAACTCTCCTGGTTGAATAATCTCAACAAAATATAAAGGGCTGTGTCAGGCAATTTGTGGTTTTGGAAACATCAAATCACAGAACTTAAAATGATGCTCTCTAAGATGATTGTTCTATGTTTCTGGTGAGAAAAAAGATATCACATTCTGAAAGTTTATTCGACTATCAGGTATCCTGATGGTGGAATAGTTAGAGCATACACCACTTGACCACAATAACCAATTTGATTCTAGCAGTGGGGCCCAGGGGTCATGGTAAACATTGTATTTGAAACCATCCACCATGCCAAATTGTAAGAAAAGAAAATCATTACACACAATCTCTCTCAAATTTAAAACTTGGAGTTTAAAAACTGAAACTGGTGGCCATAACATTGCTACTGGGAAATTGATGGGAAACCAGTGATTCTTCTCAATTTGCAAATCTATCAAGAACAGTCTGCAAAGATGTTTTCAGACATGAACTGGAATCCTGAACTTACCAAGACACTACTTGAAGGTACTGTGTGTGACAGATATTACACAGACTTTACCAGCCAGCTCCATAGTACAGAGTCTGTGTATTGTCTGATAGAGCAGGTGATTGTCTGGAGGATGTCCCGAGTGAGTGGGCATACATGGGTCTCACAACAAGGCGTTAGGGATTCACACCGAGCCACTTTGGCTATGAGGGTTAATCCAAGTTCTAAACCAGTACCACCCCTTGAGGCTCCAGTGGCTGGCCAAGATTAATTTGTAAAATAAGTCACCATGTATAAGTTCTGAAAATTTTAATTGGTTCTCAGAAGGATAGGAAAAGAAGAATGCACACACACTCTCTCTCTTCAGAATAAAGGCCATTCATACCCACCTACCCTGCAGCAACAACAGGCAAGCAGAATCCATGAAACAAATATAAACAGCTATTTATATGCAACAGAAAAAAACAATATTGTGACAAAGCTGCGTGAGTGCTTCCACCTACTACCATCATCCACTGCCCTGCCACTATCTCTCTCTCTCTCCTCTCTTTTATTTCTCCATTGTGCTGTGAGTTCACCTTCTTTGGCTCCTTGATGTCAGCTTTCTCCCACCTCCACACTTTCTCGCTTTCTCCCTCATTTCAGGTCTCTCTGTTCCTGTCTGGTATGATGGCAGCCAGGCTTCCTGTGGATTGTGCAGCTAAATACAGCTTTCAGTCACACACACACACACACAATCATCCACGCAGACTTACACACTCATTTTTCTCACAAACTACCTCCATCCAAATGTAGTTTCTCTGACTTCCAATAGAAATTTTGTTTGATGATGCAATGAACTACCATCTCCTCAGCAGTTTTTTTTCTTGCATAAAGCAGATTTAGTTTGAAATACATGACAACAAAAACTTTTTAAATATTTAAAACTGTTGTGGGCAGTGATGACAATTTATTTGTGCTCACAAGGTGGGAAGGCATTGAGGGATCATACATTTGCAGGTCACCTACAGGTCTGGTGTGATGCCGATTGATGACTCAGTTGGAAAACGTCTCAGCCAATGACTTAAAAAGGATTATTATGGGGATGCCATCTTATTTTATAGCCAGCGAGCTACCTAGCCACATCCATACAAAATAGCTACATGAGAGTCCCTACCAAAATTGTCCCAAATAATTGCACATACAAGTAATTTGACCCTGGCTTAGTTACTTGCAAAATAGTAACAACACATGGAGAAATATGTGGATCATTTGTCAGAAAAGTACCCTGTACAATATGAAACAATTCTTAAGGTGTTTAGTGTGGACCTTTTGTTTAATTTTAAATGTACCAAATCATTGCTGACAGCCAAATGATAACTGAATAGTTAAAGCGTCCTCTTCAAATGATGTTCTATTCTGTCTTCTATTTGGTGGCGGCTGTGGGTCAGGTGCTAGAGCGGTCATCCATGAACTGCAGGGTTAGTGGTTTGATTCCTGCTTCTTCCTTCCATATGTTGAAGTGTCCTTGGATGAGACACTGAATCCCCAAGTATTAGTTCCATCATCTGTGTCCAGCAGTTGTGAAACAACAATTTCCCCATGGGGATCATTAAAATAATTCAAAATCAAAGCAATAAAAAATGCCAAGATCATCTCCCTCGAGTCAATACTTTGAAAGTGGATCCTAGGTTAGTGTCCACTAAGCCACTATTGGATTAGTTTTTCAGCAATGCTATGATGGCCATATGTCTTTATTTCTCAGTTTTTACATAAGAACAACTAGAAACACAAAAAGTGGTCTTCTAGGCTGCTGTCCTTTCACAAAGACCTGATCAGGTTTTTTTCAGGCTAGACTTAGCATCCAGATGAAGTTGCCAGATGCTGAGTCAGGTCCTTGCTCGACTTCTTCATGTCTCTCAAAGAAGGAACACAGAAACTTCTCATCAGATTCTGACAGGTCTTCCACTCCTATTTTTGTCCTTGACCTCACCAGATTCCTCTTCAGAGATCACACTCAGTATTTGTCCCTTTAACCTAAAGAAGCTGTTTTTAAAAAATATTTTTGTGTTTTTTATACTGTGTACATATTTTCTATATTTTATAGTTGTATTCAAATAAATAGACTATATAGTCATAATAGCACTGCTAAAACAACAAAGCTAATGGTGATTGAAGACTTTTGCACAGTACTGTACATGTCACATTTATGTTAACATGTATATCATAAACATACATATTAGGGAAAGTCAGTCTCTGTCGATTAAAAACCAGCTTTTATGACTACAGAGTCAGACTGAATAAATGACATGAAAAGAAATGCCAGTTCTCATTTGGTTTTACTGAGATCTAACACTTGGGGGAAATAATAATAATGACTGAGGGATCAAATTGAAACGGGTCATAGATGAAAAAACAAATAGGAAGTATGAGTTTGCAAGCCATAGCCTTGCCTCTGTGCAGCTCAGTTTTTTCTTTGTGGTTCTCGGTTTTGTCATTACGTTAAAGCTCTGCCCCTTCTCTTCACTGTTCTTTTATTAGTACAATACATGGTTACATCCTGCAAGGAACCATAGGAAGTGAATTTGGGTTGTAGTTTGCCAGTCTGCCATTCCACATTATTTTGTGGGGTTATTAACAGACAAGTTCAGCCCCATACAGTGTTGCATTTAGTAGAAATGGGAAGAAAATGGTGGTAAAGAAACACAAATCATTTGACTATGTATTTAATTTATCTTTCTGTGCAACTATCTCTTTGTCTGTCTCTCCACCCTCCCTCTTTGTCTCTTACTCCTGTGTGGGCGGACTATTGTCTGGGAAAAAGGCTGTCACTCAGTATTCTAAAGAAAGTCAACCGACGCACATACAGAGTTTCTCTCACCCTCAAAACACACACCGTCATCAGATACACACACATATGCACAAACATACACCCTCAAAGACAAAGACAAATATTGTTATTTCCAAGTAAGTGCCACTCAGGGAAGCATATATCACCACCAGAAGCACTAGAAGATGATTCATACTGAATAACAGGCTTTTAGGCTCAACATTAGCCATTGTCCTCCAGCCGTCACCTTATCTACCAGTGGAGGGGGGAAAAAGACAATTTACCAACAATGTCATTTTTATCTACGTTTTACTGAGACCAAACACTTGGAGGAAATAATAATAATGACTGAGGGATCAAATAGGAAGTAAAGGGTGTGGGCTGGGAGAAGATTAAGAGATGCAATTTAAGCAGTCTACTTCTTATCTAACCCTAATGGTTAGGTTGAACTAGTGACGCTGTTCAGATGCTAACAAGTAATTCACTGCATGATGGATGGCAGGATTCATCTGGAGTTAAATATATCAAATATACTTTGCTATTTTCTACATGTCCCAGTGTCTTATCAGTATCATCACTCACTAATCCATCAATCATCAACTCATCCATCCATAGATACATATGTGTATGGTGCCACCTTACAGCAGTTCTGTAACAGTGCTCTCTGAATAATCTGCTAGACACAGGAAATATGACTGCATTCCTCTAAGATTTCTCAAGCATGTCCCTGCCACTTTTAGCCCTTGGCTATTTCCTATCGTTTATTCATCATCTACTTTTTTCGTGTGATGGCCACTTTGCACTCTAATCTGGATCCAATTTTTAAAAGTACAAAAATTATCATTAATTTCAAAAATTTCAAAGCATTTGCTACTAAATTGGGAAATCGGAAACCAACTGAATTTTTGTTTGGCATTATCAAGAGAACACAGCTCTCCTGACACTCAATGATCACTGACAAGCTACAATAACATGTCAGTCCATCTAGTTCTGCCCTTAGCTGGTTTTTATGATAAACTTAAAGACCCCTTTCTCTCTCTTTTAATGTAGCTTTTCAATATTATGTTGATGACACTCTGCTGTATGTTCAGTCAAACGTGATAATAATAAAGTTATGAACACACAAATGTGCCAAAAGTTTGGTGATCAGTCCCGTGGAAGTCCAATATTAAAGTTAAAGTATTCACTTGGTCCCGCTGTGGCTATCAGGCCATACTGTTCTAGGTCTTCTGGGTCCAATGACAGGTGACAGTATTCGGTAGCCCTACCATTCTTTTTAAATTGACCTACATGTGCCTGGATTGACTGTGCATCATCTATACACATATGGTTTTGTTTCTATTCCTGTTTTGCTAATTACACTTTCCTTGCATGCTTTTAATGTGAAGCACTTTGCAGCATTGGTTTTGAGAAGTGCAACAGACTATATGTATAACTGTAATTATTTTTTATAACAAACCTATCTAGAAGATAAAAATACATTGCATGGAGAAGCTTGAAATGAAGCTGTTGAGACGGATTTCCTACTGCTGAATGCAGAAACACAAACAAGAGTGATACTACTAATACTGTATGTCTGTGTGATTAGTGCGGAATTGGAGCCTAGAGGTCATTAACGTAGCTTAGCATAAATACAGCAAGCAGGGGATACAGCTGGCTCTGTCCAAACCATTAGAAATGATGCCTACATTTGAGACTTAGTTCCAGCACTGGCCAATAAAACCACAAACTATATGCAGTATATATGGTCACAACCAGCTCAACAACATGACAAAATAGTGGGAGAGACACCAGGTTAGCGTTTCGAAATAAAAGTTTACTTAAGAACTCAATAGAAAATGTTTGCAAAATAAGATTACAAGGTACAAGATGCGTAAATCAGTAGATCAGTAAATGTGTGAGTGAATGCATGGCAGATTTGGTGTAAGGGTGTTGTGAAGAGAAAACCAAAACACAAAACCAGTGTGGCAGCAGTGCAGTGGATCTTTTACGTTTGCTCAGGAGCACTGGGGCCAGGTGATCCTGCTCACCCAAACAAACGTTTGCCCACTATTACCTGCAAAATAGAGCACATACACACACACACACACCACACACAAAAGCAAGGACAACCCCTCCCCTTACAGGTGAGGGCCATCACAATATAATATAAAATATGAAAGTTTTAAATCTTAGCTATGCCATGGTAGGTCTCCATCCCTGCCTACCATGTAACTCCCTTCTTTGAGTCATTATTCACTCTGTTTTCATCACCTTCACCTGTCCCAACCAGCCCCCAACGAATGACAATCTGGCTTGTTTTGCATCATCTAGCCTAAGTCTCAATGATCCATACATCATTCCTTTTATCCCCCCACTCCCGCAGGTCGCGGCTATCCCTCAGAGAGCGTGCTCAACATCTGTTGCCAAGCTGTTGTTGAGGTGTACAGCCTCTGTGGTTGTCTGCGTGGGCCTCATTATGCTGTGTCCTGTATAAACAGACAGATGCTGCCATCCCACGTGGCCATCTCCACTCTGCTTCTATTACAGAATCTGTTAGGCCATTAAAGATTAGTGGAGCACACTGTAGTTCACACGCACTGAATAGATGTTGGATTCCTGCCATTAACCTAAAGAACTTAGACATGCCTCAGCTGACAAACACATTCTGTAGTGTGAGGATTAGGTTATTTTATATGCCAAGTCGTCTGACTGCCAAACAAAGTTCTTATCTAATAGTGTGAGTTGGTGTGAGAGCAAATGCCAGAGAGAGAAGACGTAACAGACTAGACTGCTGCTGACAGTGAGCAACTGTTGAGACTGTGAACAATACATATATAGTAAATATATTTTCCATTAATTATTATATTCTAACTTTTTGTTTGCATTTGTGAAGCTTTAACCTGACACCAACACTGAGCTGAGTGCATGGCTAGAAACAACAAATAAGGACCAGAGCACTGGATATGATATGGAGCAACTGCTGAAAGCAAGCCGAACTCAAATCACAAATAAGGCCTGCAGTGTTTTTGGCAACCTAAGGTCTTCAGTATGTCAGTATGTCCATATGGAGCTATTCCAAGAGACGCCATGCTGCCATATTTCATCATATTCAAAACCATATTCACTACAAACTACTGGGTGCTTACAATTAAATGAGGGAATGGGCTTGTTACGACAGAACCATAGACCACATTATGTTTTTCCAAAACATATTTAGCCAGTGGTGGTTTTCAGAAAAATTATATTCTTTTTTTAAATTACATTTATTTTTATTATTCTCATTACTTAGTATTAGAAGCAGAAGACTGATTTTCAAAGATGGTATATAAGTTTTTTTTAATGGTGTGTGTTTCTATCTCGGTCCAACATTGACCGTTGTTAAAACCAGTCAGCTGAAGCACCAGTTATGCTTCATATTTCAATTAAAAGACTTAGAACACATGAATAGTTTGGTTAAAAGTACACTGTACACATCGCTCATGGAGCAAGATTTAAAATTCAATTGTAAGATTCTGAAAGTTAGAAATACATACAGCACATGTATCTGCTAAATTCCAGTGGTGAACTGGGTTTTGGGGAAATCTTATAAATATTTATTGTACATAAGTAGGAGGTATTAAATAGTATTACTTCTGATTATGTTAATACTGTATCAAATGCTACAATTCCATATACTAACAATACAAAGTAAATTATGGGTTTACATATTTTAAAGTGGCACTACAGCCCTTTTCAAGGATTTAAATATTTTTGGAAACTGTAGTGTGTGTGTGGTGACGACTATAATAACTTTGGTAGTAAGTTTATTCTAAAATGGCCATTAGCGACTAATTTCTCTTGATCACCTCAACAGTAGCCTTCTACCATTAGCTGACATCTCCCATCTTTGCGATGTCTGTAGATGTGCTTTAAGTAATTACTATTACTTTTATTTTGTAATTTCATTACATTAGTTGGGGCAGTAATGGCTCAGTTGGTAGCAGCGCATCTGTCGACTCTAGGGTCAGCGGTTTGGCACTTAACTCCTCGTGGCCATTTTTAGAAGTGTCCCTGGACAACCCCCCGTTCACCAAGTTTGTGTCAGAAAGGCCATTAAGCTGTGCAAATAAATGTGCAGATCATGAGAAATTACATTTCCCTAGTTACTCCCTAACAATCTTACAAAGTTAATCTCTTACACTTACAAAGAACATGATGAAGAACAAGATGTGTTTTTAAATATTTGATTGGTGATTTTGATCAATTCAAGCCAAGTAACGTAGTGAAAATAATTAATGAAAGGAAAGACTAACAAAGAAACCATCTCAATCAAGTCAAAAATATAGAACATTACATCACATAGAACATGAAAATATAAAGTTGGATATTTTCAGGGCAGTTGAAGGCAGCATGGATCAAGAGGGATTGTGGAATGTTTACGTACAAACACAAAGTTGTGATATTTTTCAAATCATTTCAGTCCCAAAGTGAAGCACAGGTGAGTAACTAGCTACATCAGCAAATTATTTTGTCAGCATTTGTACTGCAGTTAAATGCCATAAATGTTGTGTTATTTCCCATCTAGATGATTATACATACAACACATATGTGACTAGAAACTGGCAAAAGGATCAGGATTATTTATTAGATTAAAATAAAATGGTAACTTAAATATCTGGTAAAAGTAGCTACTGTTGGTAGCGTTGGCGTTAGTAGTTTCTATGATACAGGCTGTGTAATGACACTTCTATATCCCTAGCTCAACTACTGACTGATGAACGAGATCAACAACTGAAAAAGGATGGCAGATCCACAAACAGAACCAAGACAAGCATTACCTACCACTCCTGCTGTGGTTATAAGGTTAAAGAGGGAGAGTGACATCAGCCATGAAAGAAAAGAGAAAGAAGACAAAGACAACACAGAGGGCGACACAAGAGGGACACAAATTGAGCACACTCCCAGGAGTAACCTCACTTCCCCTCCTTTCAGGAGGATCTCCCTGAGGAGACTCCTGAATGTGGAGAACAGTTTGGCCTTTGGAAGGGAGATGCTACCTGCCTTCAACAAATCCTTGCCCTCCTCTTCCTCTGTCGAGGCCTCCTTCTCCTCCCACACTGTGCCTCTTTCTTCTTCTTCTTCTACTTCTTCAATCTCAGGGAGTCAGGCCTATAAATCCACAGATCAAAGGCCTGGAATTAATCTCAACTTTCTGCCTCCAGTTGACGAAGGGCTGTTTACATTGTTGCAAGATGCCAACTTGTTCTGTAGTACGAAGGCATACGCAGCAGCTGTTAGTTCCCTCTGCACTGCCCTGCAGGTATGGCTTTAAGAGCATGCACAGATATGCAAACACTCCTCAGAACGATTGCTATTAATGTTACGAATTTTACATTCATTCAAACCAACATAACAATTTACTGGTCACTACCCATTGCTACCTGACTGCAGCCAAGGGGGATGTGGTATATGGACACGGACCATGTGTGATACCTGACATGACCAGACAAATTCAGCAGATACCATATTGTATATATGTATGTGCAAATACACAAGTTATTCAGTGAAAAAGCTGAGCTAAATAGGCAGATATTTTCCTCAAAATGTGGTTGAGTCGAAAACAGAAGTAAAAGAAGAGTGAATATTGATACATGATACATGATTGGAACAGTTACTCTAAATTAATGCTAATGTTAATCTGTATCTGCTGGATATATACAGAGACAGAGTTGCGACAGTGGAAGGTCAAACATGACAGCAGGTTATGTGGCTTCGATTGAGATCCAGTGTTTTCTGCTGAGAAAAGCAGGAGACCTAATTTTGATGACTTATACAAACTATTGAGCCCTTGCAAACTAATTCTGAACACTGTAAATTAACGATTGATTGTTTGAAATATGAATTATATCTGTTATAATTGTGGTGAAATATTAATTATGGGAGAAGCTGATTACAGTTTAAAAAGACAGTAGGCTACTCAATCTTTGGCTTCACTTAGTTACTAATATTTAAAACTGACTGATGTATTGATCCATCTAATGGAATGAAGCAGCTATGCACTAATCTGAATGAAGCTTACATAAAATTTTATCCACTGCTAAAAGTACACTGTAAAAAAAAAGTTTTTACAGAAATTTACCATCTTTTTTTTTGCAAGCATATATTGTTAAAATACAGTAAATCCGTTTTTTTAAATAGATGTTCTGTAACATTAAAGTAAAAATGTGTAATTTTACATTATAAGAATCTACTTTTTTATTTATTTTTTTTACGCTTGTGCTGTGTCATTTTACAGTGAGTTTCCGTAAAAATGTCTCTAAAATGCATAGAAAACGCAAGAGAATTATTCAAAATATACCTGTAAGGTTCCAACAAGGAAATCCTGTAGGTAAACAGTGCAGTAACACTGTTTTTAAGTTGTTAAGATAATCTGTTCCATATGGTAGTGATCTTGGCGCTTCTGGGTACTTTAGAGATGAGCATATGAACATCATTTCTCTATTTTCCAGCTTTTCAGAGTTCTACGTTTTGTTTGTCATGTTTATGGTTTTGAATTTCACATTGCATCTTGGTTATTTATGCAGTCATTAGACGCAGACATTTTATACCATAAGTGTAGATGGTTGCACCATTAGTGGTGTTCTTCATTGATTAAGCTAAAATCATTAATTGTGGTGTGATGCTTTATATGTAAAGACATTAACATGCTGTTGCAGAGAAAAGAAAACTGCATCATTTACTTTCTTCACAATTCAACCATGTTGTGTCACAATATACAGAGCTGAGTGTAAAGTGGTAGTTAATGGTCTAATTATGACTAAAGACATACATTTAACACTAAAGAAACAACAGTGTACCATTGTTAGGAGAAGATATACTGGTAAATGAAGTAATTCAAACTTTATTTATAACTGTGTTCTTGCTTTATGTTAACAGAAAAAAACTTGTAATTTTAGATGGCAACTTAAAACCGTAAAATAACATTTGGTATTACACCGTAATTTAACAATAACTGTTTGGCAACTTTGCTGCCAGACTTTTTATTGTTTTGTTTTTTTACGATTTTATTTTTTTACAGTGTAAGTCACTATATATACACTCTGACAGCTGTGAAACTCTAATGATGAGTTAATGTGGCCATTAAATATTTACTGGGTGTGTAGGGTAGGTTATCTGGCTGGAAGTATAATTACTAGGGACAATGCCTTTTCTCAGCCTTCAATACATTAATGTTACATTAACATTAATATCTAATGACATCCAGAAGCTGTGTCACTCCAATGATTTCACAACTGAAGAGGATCAGTATCACTATCAAAAATTATAGACAATATTCTGTCATTTTTCTGTTTGCATATTAGCTACTTATCTGTCTTTTAATCTGTTAATTTGCTGGATGGTAACAAGCTAAATGTTTTGAAACATAATGTAATAGTTGCACTAAGTTAAAAAAATACAACAGGCAGTCATAATTTTAGCCTAATTCAATTTATTACTTTAGAAAAAAATGTGAGATGAAAAAACACTGCGACTAAACAGCGCCACTACTGCTCCCAATTTTTGTAACTATTTGAGTTCTATGTGGTCCACCATTATTGAAAAAGTAAAAACTGTCAACTTAATGGATGACTCTCTTTTAAATCCATGCTACATATGTAGATAATCATCTCTTTGCTAAATTGTTAGCCATGCTCCCATCCTTCAAGCACATATGATTAAAAAAGGCATTTTGCAGACTTTCATCTCAGTCTTGGTGCCATGATACAATGATGTTTCAGTCCACTAGAACACACATGCAGACTGAGATATGCCTGTGTCCACACTAAGCATTGTTCAGCATATTTAAAACCTTTAAAATAAAGTATGGCAAAGATCAATGAAACATTCACTTAGATTAATGTTGAATTCACCATGTCCTTGACATCAGTCAGACATTCTGATGGTCACGCTTCAGCTTTCAGGCTTAAATAGACAAGACAAAGGCACCACAGATGATAACAGCAGTCCTCATTACGGTGGCTGCAAGATAATGTTGCATTAATCAGTTATAATAAAGCTTATATTGTTCAAATTCAGACTTTTGTTCTCATTCAGTGCTGTCACTCAAAGCTAAAACCTACTCATTGTTTTTGCTTCATTAACAGGCTAAAGGCCAGATGATTACTGTGATTTCCTTTTAACACATTTCTTTTTCCCGTTTAATTTGGCATACTGGTCAGCTACGACCTGAGGATAAAACTTTTCCCCCCAAACTACATTTCTGCAACTATCTACTCTAATTTGCTCTTCAACTCACACAAAGGCATTTATCTAGGTAGTGATCTGAGGTTAAAAAATGGTGATTGCGACTTTGAAAGCACTGTTTTAATTAGAGCCTGCTGCCACATGCAGCAACCCCTGACTCGTGTTCTCTCTCTGACTCTAGCTCACCTCTGAAGGCCGTGTGCTGAAGGACATGCAGCGTTCAGACCCTGAGGACATCAACCTCATCTTCAGCTACATCCAGGCGAGGCTGGTGGTGTGCTATCTAAGGATGAAGATGCCCCACCTGGCCCTCGAACATGCACACAGGTCAGCTTAACACACGCATGCTTCTAGCCCAGGCTGCCAAAGTGTCCGTGAGCAAGACCTCTTATTCACTCTCTTTAAATCAGTCCCTCAAAATAACCAAACACGTCTTTTATTCTTACCATCATTTGTAGGGGTTTGATTCTTCATTTGTATATTTAGCTGTGCCGATTTACAACAAATGACATCCTCATGACTTTTACCACTTTGAATAAAAAAAATGTCTTACTGTACTTAAAAGTACATTCAAACCAATTGCCTTAAAAACTAAAGTGAACTAGGAATTTAGTATTTCAAACTAAAATTTAAATTTAAATTTTGTGTAGTTCACTTACACTTTACTTTAGATGTACTCTTGATTTAACATAGACTTCTATACTATATTATTGTACGATGTCAAAATTAGTTTAGTTTATTCAAGTTAGGAGCGCTATTACAATTTACAGTGTTTGTCGTCTATCTCAACATGCTTCTGTTGCAACGTAGCAGTACAGAATAAAAATTTGAGTTTGCGAATGTGAAAATTTATTTGAACACACTGAGGTTGGCAAAACCGCTTGGATTCACTAAACTCTGATCTTTTTCAAACATCAGTGTACAAAACAATCAACTAGTAGTAGTAGCTTCCCATTTTCAGCCAGACCCTGCATTTACTGGTCTGAGCATCACTCAAAAACTAATTTTATGAACAATATAGCCAGTCATCCATCTCACATGGATCTGACAGAATGAATATACTTATTTAATCAATCCAGGTGTCTACACATTTAGCTCTTACTTTATGAGCATAGCCACGTTTAGGCCTATTTTCCTGCATTTCACACACATGACAAAAGTGATTATTGTGTTTATTGGGCTCAGTTTAGTTTCATTTCATTCAGTCAGTCATGACTGGTGGTGATTGTGATTCTTCCTCTAATATTATCTAAAGTCGTCATCTGCCAACAAAGCATTTTGGTTGCCTTCAGTATATTGTTATTCCATTGGTGCTTTAAATTACAATGTAATTTTAATTAAATTTCAACACTCATAATACAACTCAATGTCCAACTGATTATATTAATAATTAATTTCAAAATTTAGTGTTAATCATTAATGAGACTGACCTGAACACTCTCTGCTGCGCTCACAGGGGCGTTTTGATGTCCTGTCGACACAGAAGAGTGAATTTATCCTGTTCATTCCAAAAAATAATTACACACACACACACACACACACACACACACATTTCAGCGTGAATTCTTAAACTCTTCTATGCAGGGATGATATGGGAAAAGATAACTGTTACTCCTGCTGTATATTAATATACACAACCGTTAAACCCAGGTGAAACAAACGTAGAATATTTTTATGAAACATTATCTAAACTGTGTCTACCGACATCATGTGTGTGACTCTAACGTCTAATACAGCCATGGTAATGTAGCTGCTTACATAGTGCCAGTGTTACTTACAGTGTAAACTCATCCTTGCTCTGTCAGCTTGCAATAGCACAAGCACTTGAGTCAGCGCTGTTGACGACAGTGTAAGTTGGTCAGCGTTTTCGCTGAATGTTTTTGTCTTTATCAGCTATGAAGCTGAAAAAAGCCGTTTTAGCAAGCACTAAATACTTTGTCCTGTTGTTAAATTGCATCCACTAAATTAGTTACATTTCTGTAGAGGTACACGTCAGGCTATGGTGTAGAGTACGTTGTGGGGTAGGGCCTAGGGTATGGGATAGGGTACAGTATAGGGTAGGGAATAGTATACGGCATAGGATATGTGGAAATGTAGGACAGAAAATCAAAAGTTCTCAGTTGAAAGTTGCCTTATTAACAAGACAGAAAACACATTAAAACAAAGAGTACAGAAAATACAATCAAATCAAATCCTAAAATTGACCAACATATAGCCCTTAACTTGACATTTTCTCGTCTTTGTGCTCTTGTTTTGGTTAAATAAAAAACTGCATTCACAGAAACAGTGGTGTGCTGATGAGCCTGTTCTGTACGTGCATCCTTCATTGCTGCATAGTGCCACTAGTGGTCAAAAACTTCACAAAGTACCTTTAAAGTAGAGAAATGCAGGTTCAAATGTTTCGATTTGTGCATTATTTTTATATTTTAACATATGTTTTTGTTGTCACTGCCTATCGTACAACAGATGCGTCTGCTGATTCTCTTGTGGTTGGATTTCTTTGTTAAAGAGACAACAGAGCAGCTTCATCTCTCCATTGTCTAGTGTAGACATCTTTCAAGTGGATTTGTTGATGGATGAGACATCTCTGTGGCTTGGGTGCCAACTGCTCATGTTTGAGTGGGGTGAAGCTCAGAAGCAGCAGCTCCAGTTGAACGATGCGCTCTTTGCGCTACAGAGCTTTGTGTGTGTGCATGAGTTTAGCCTCGCTTTGTTGACGTGGAGGCATAATGGGAATACTTTAAATTTGTGTGTTCAAGACGAGCGTGAACAGTTTTGCTCTCCATGCATTATATGGGGGTATGGATTTTAACAAATTCATTATGATAACTCAAGAGTACACAATACAAAACTATTAAACAAGTGGAAATGAGAAGTAGTCCTGGGGGTCAGTAAGGAAGATTCAGTTGCAGACTCAGGAGGTAGGGTAAATGAAGGGAAAACCAATCGTCGCTTGGTCTAAAGGCTGGCTTACAGTGAAGCCAGTCAAATGAGGCAAACAAATCCAGAGTTCAGGTGGGCAGATGATGTGCCATAAGGAGTTTGACAGCTACAGACTGACTGAGGACGATCAAGCTCAACACACACACTCTCTCTCTATGCCCTATACTTATATTATTAATAGTACATGACACATGGGTGCTACTACAATAGCCCCCAAACTATAATATAGGCTATATAATAGCCTTTTTAACTACCAGAAATTTGCCATGTAGTGAAAGCTTTCATGTACAGACACATCATAATCCTACTTGTTGTCTAACTTTACTAGAATACAATGACAACATAGTAAAAGTCAGTTTCAGGTGATTTGTTTTGATTTTTTATTAAACTTATCATAACAGCATTTTCAGGGACATGTTTATGTCATTTAATAGTATGCAAGCTAATATTACATAACTAGGAACCTATTCAACTGTCTCTTGAATAAATTGTAGTACATTTGTCCAATGGTGATTGGCTGGCAAGCTTGTGTATTGCATCAAGGGTTAGAGTTCATCTGGTCATCAGGGACCTGCATGCCATGTCTATCAGGCCCACTATACCCCTACAGTTTAACTCTCAGTTTGAATGATGCCCAGTAACCATGTAGGAGGCACGGTGGTGGTGTACTGGCAGGGGGGCCACTTTTCATCATTAGTGTTCAGGGCGAGCTAGCAGAGCAGAACATGCAGGCACTGCAATCAAGAAACTAAACTGTGTTTTCTCGAGGATGAACTGATGAGATTTAGGTGGTCAAAGGTCACTGTGACCTCATGTATGTCCCATTCTCATCAATGCTGTATCTCAAAGGCCTGGAGAGAATTTCATCATCTCTGGCTCAAACATCCACTCAGACTCATGCATAAATAGATTAGAATATGAGTGTGGACAGACATGCATGTAAAGTACAATTTCACTGTTGGCAGAGGCACACAACAGCAATAGGGTAATTCAAGATTTTTTGCAGCAGTCCAACTAATCAAATGAATAAAAGGAGTAAGACAGCAGGCAAACAGAAAATCTGGAGATTTGGATTAAGGAGTCTAGAGAACTAGAACAGGGTAACAGAAGAAAACATGGAGTAAAAAATAAGGGGAATACGATGGGAAAAGTAGAAATATAGACATATATGGTAGACGAAAGGAAAAAAAACAAATGGAATTGAAGTTGATGTGGATAGGGAAATGAAATGATGAAAGGAAGAATGATAAGGAAGAGAGAAGAAAAACATGTCTTAACAAGAGAGAGAAAGCTGAGGATGGGGTTGGTGCGAAGATGAGAAATCCTGTGTGTGCTGCTTGCTGCTGCTAATGGAGTGTTGCATCTGCAGGACAAGGTCACGAAAACAATCAGAACTGACCAGCCACAAAGAATCTGTTTTTTTTCACCTGCTTCTCGCTCACACTGGGTTACCTCTGCTGCAGAGGATAAGTTCACTAGAGTTACCAGCCCAAGAAATCACCAATTAACAGCACTTCAGATTAGAGCCCATATTAATGCTTCCCAGAGTTCAAGCAGAAGACCCATCTTATAGCACTACCTAAGTCCAGTCTTCAGTTAACATGAGAAAACTTCTAAGTGTTTCTGCAGAAAGACCTAAGGCTGATTCATGTCGCTTCAAGTAGTGCTTATGCGCCGCTCACGTCTTGCTTTCAGTGTGAATTCCCGGTAAGAACAATGCACAGTGTATTACAATTTAGTTTGCTTCAAGTCATGAAAAGTGAAGGTAAATTTCTATGTTGTGAATGCAGTGAAATTGTAATGGCATGCAAAATATCATGGAGTAGATTGCTGCAATATATGACCCATAAAACATTGTATATCACATCTTTACTGCATCATAACTTTTTTTTTTTTTTAATGAAAGAACGTTTTAAGTCCAGTTAAACAACTTTTATGATTACCTTGTCTACCCATCTAAATGTAGTATCCATAAGACAGCACATTAACTGAGAAAAACTGGCAAATTGGAGAGGAGTTGAGGTCTGCACTAAAAGCTGAGGGAAAACAGTATGAGACACACGGAGATGTCACTGATCGCACTGACTGATCAGCCTAGTTGTGTCAATGACACCTAGAGCAATGACATAGTATATTAAGCAAAAAATAGTGGCGCTCTCAGGCGTGAAACATTACCTTAAGCATCAGAAAGAGATGCCAAAGTGCTTACAGCTTGTCAATATTTGACGTCATGGGTTGAGAACATGTTGGGGAAACAGCTGGGTGATAATTTTTCTTGAGTTGCTGCACGTTTCACATGACACACACACGTCATTTGATCCAAAACAAACAAACAAACAAAAAACTAGAGATGTCCCAGTACTGGTGCTGTGCTCCCTATGGAAATTATGTTGTGGAAAAACTGAAAACAAAATACATGTAACAATTCAGTATAATTAACTATGAAAATTATTGTAATTCTAATTACTTGAATTCTTGTACTTTAAGGCTGAGAACAACCAGGTCTTCTTGTCCACAGCTCTCCTTTATGATCTTCATGACAAGCTGCCCTTGGAGGATCAGCACCAGTTTTTGCTTGAGTTGTGGTGATGAACTTGCAAGTAACTTGCAAGAAAATGAAAATTAAGAGCTTAATTGTTAGCTGCAGTTGCCACTTGCCATCAACTGTCACTGTGCCTTCGAGTGGAGCAATTCAACCACCAGCAGCTCCAGGTTATAATGCATGCAGCCGCAGTTGGTATTCAGTTGACAGACAGTAGAGCTTTTGTAGTAGGGTTATTATGATAGCTCACAGGCTTTTGATGAAGAAACCCCTTTATTACTGGCTCACATTTCCATAATTCTGTACGCTTCTCCACAGCATTCCAATAGCGGCTGAAGCTTCCCCATAGGAAATATATTTTATCCAAACAATAAAACGACCCAGACCGCCTGGGGTATTGAGCAAATTTCTGACGAGGCCCTAGTTTGACCTGAGGTAAAAACACTTCCCACAGTTACAACAACTCTGCCTGATACTGCCACCACTTCACTGACTGGAGATGAGGCTACCCCAGTGCTCTCTCACTATCCACGTGATCCTCTGCTTGAAAACGGAAACCAGTGGTTCATAACAGAAATAAATAGGGATCATTCAAAGCACCCCTAAACTAGTTATTTTATGGTAGTGTTTAGTACAGCAGATTGTAATTTTTCCCTGCCAAACAGCCAAGTGCTGTGAGATTCTAAATATAACTATGAAAAAGTCAGTAATAAAATAGTCAGTTAAATTAGATACTATACTGCCACAGAAAAATATACACAAACCACACTTGAAAAAAGTTAAGACAATAAAAACTACAATTCATAATTTGTCAATTTGTTTCAACCTTTGGTTTCAACCAAAGAAAAGATTTCACCGATCAATTTAATTGTATTTTGTAGATTTAAGCAAATTTAGAGTTTGATGCTGCAACACGCTGAAAAAAAGTTGTTTACCACTGTGTTAGATCATCTTTCCTTTTAATTACACTATAATTATACTAATAGTTAGCAATAGCAATTTTGCAAGTAGAATATTTGCCCATTCTTGAGCTGCTAATCAGGCCATGATAACCACTGACTGGTTCTACTATTTATGATGCGTCATAGATTTGCAATACAAGACAATGACTATGAAGCCACATTGTTGCATCATGTACAGAATGAGACCTGGCATCCTACTGAAATATCCACTGATTTCCTGTCACGATCCCTACCTGGTCCTGCCCCTCTGTTTGTTTATTTCCCCATCCATTTGAGGCCTCAGGTAGAAAAATCTTTAGACTCTCTACAATTCGCCTATTGCCCCCAGGGCAGACTAGACGAAGCCATCATATACCTGCTCCTGTGAACTCTTACAGTCTGTCTACAGGAAGAGACAGAGGAGAGTCTACTTCTTAAGAAAGGAGGATAAGGTGGTGGGCAGAAAGATCAAGTGGGGAGGGGCAGGTTAGAAGAGGAATTAGGAAGACAGACAGAGGGGGCAGAGGGCAGAGGTGCAGGCAGACTGGTCAGAAATAAAGAAATGTCAGGACAGCAGGGAGTTCAGCTGGAGGGACAGAGCGTGTGTTTGAAATATGTATTAGATACCTAAACACAGACAACATTATCCTGCATTTATTGACATTTTATTCCTGTAACCTCCTTGTCAGGTGAAGCATCAGGACACATGAGCGTTTACACTACAAAAGATATGTGCTCAAACACATCCCAGATCACCAAGGCGTGCTGCTTTGAGTGACTGGATCACAGTGTGTCTTGGTGGCAGTGTTGCCAGATTTCGGGAGAGAAAGAAGCAACCGGGTCTATGACAACAAGCCCGAAATAAACAACTGGATTCTTAAAAAAACAACAACAACTTTATCAGCTAATAAATGAATAAAAAGGTGGTTACTTTAGGCCACTTTAAACACCTCTGCTGTACATCATAAGCCAAGTAGCATTTTTCCCCAGCATAATTACAAATTAAATATTAAAGATTAACTGTTATATTAGGCACAGTAATTCCATAAAGACGCTGTCTCTCTCTTCAATGAAGCAACACTACAAACCGTCCTGTAATAACCTGACATTTCATAAAAAGTAATAATATTAATTGCCCAATATTAAAGGCACAAACAAAGACACTGTTCTTTTGTTTGTCCAGTTCCAGGGGTAATGTCTCTTAAATTGATCTAAGCTGTGGCTTAGATCTTGCTTGCTTGTTTCTCCAGGTTAAGGTAAAAAAAGATTTAAGACTAAGATTGTGATTGCTTCTCAGGAGACTAAAGAAAGATAGTTGTAAGCAACTCAGTTTGCTTCTTTGTCAGAAGTCACTGGCTTAAAGTAGCACCACTTTTGTGGTACCACTTTTAACACCTGTGTGCCGGTGACAGACGTGGCTGGATGCATTATGTTTTTGTTTTTTTTGTTTGTTTAACAGCCCAGTTGCTTATTATGAGCTTGTTTTCATATTCATGTGAAAGCAATATCTCAAGAATGGATTGAAGGAATTTCCTCAAACGTTCTCAGAAATGCCGTTTTGGACTCAAGGATGAACTGATTAACACACCTGGCAAGAATTTCATTACATCTGGCACCAACGTCCGGTTGTACTCATGCATAAATTAGAGTATGAGTAAAGACAGACATACATGTAAACTACAAGTTCACTGGTTGGTGGAGGCATTAAATCTCAACGTGGTAATTCTAGTTCCTGTGCTTAGTGAGAGCCTGGAAGATATTTTTCATATTATTATTATTATTATTATGTATATATTATTGACCATGATGATCTTGTGTAATCACTAATCAGTAACCTATCACTTTCTGAAATGATCAATATATTGGTAACCTAATCAATACCAACAACATGTAACTTTCTGACTACCCAGAGAAACAGACATTTGAGCAACTTCACCTCCTGTTTCTGTCCCGTCTAATTCAGCATGTGAATTTCCCCATGGGGATGAATAAAGTATCTATAAAGAACTCTACCGCAGACAGACGTGCACAGTTTGGTAGTAGTGAAATATTTAAAGTTTGTTGTGTTCTGTAAGATGATTTTGATGTTGCTTTTAAATGCTGAACAATGAAGAAAAAACTGGTCAGTGAGAAACCTAGTAGTCTATATAAAATAAAAAAATAATAATAATAAAACGAGGTGAGGTTGGTAGGGCAGGCACATTTTAATAAATGAATAAATAATTTTCCATGAAATAAACCACAGAAATCTTAGATTATTAGTGTGTGCAAGGAGGATTAGTTTGTCCACTTCCTCTAGTAAAAAGCAAACTTGTCTCGTTCATGATGTAGCAGCCTTTAGAACAAAATAAACAAAAAAACTGCTCCAACATGGTGGATAACACCAGTATGTGCTCTCTTGGATCCTAAATGAGTTCTAATTATTTATGAGTGTGTATGAAGATGGATGTTATTCTTGAAGTCCCTTTGTGTTTTGTGTCATGTTACTCGAGCTTCATTTTAAATCAACATTGACAGCTACAGGTGCTTGGTTCTGGCATTCCCTCACACCTTCAGTGTTCCTCTCATCCTGGCTCAGTTGGTATTGATTAATTTCTCTTCCGATAGTAGCTGAGAAGTGGGGAAATGCATCGGAAGAAATTATATTGGCAGTAGCTGCAGAGCATGCATGTTTGAAGTGCAGTTGTTGGGGACGACGACGTTTTGGTACGACGTGGCCTTTCTTTGCACTTTCCTCTGCAGGTTGTTGTGCGTGCCATCGTGCTTTCACTAGGGTTGTTGGCTGCTCTTTCCAGGTCTGTTTTTTTTTGTTCGTCTTCTTGTCAAGGCTCCTTACTCATTATGCGTAAAACTTTTCATCCATTGGAAGCAGTTATATGGAGAAGCCTCATGTTATCCACAAAAACTTGCTTGGCAATGTGTGAGCTTTGGTTGCTCATAAAATAGTGAGTAAATGTTCTTTTACTTCACCATCTACTGTAGAAAAACACTAGAAATTGCAGTGTTTTTCCAGAAAAAAGTAAAAGCTTAGTGTATGTTGTACAGTGTGCATCTAGCTATTACAGCTAAGCAAGATTTCAATAAGAACAAAAAAAAGCTCTTAAAATAACCTTTGAATGATTTCCATTCCTGCTGTACTTTTTTCTGGTGAGAAGACAAGCTATACTCACAAGCTCAATCCCAACTTATATTTTCATCCCATTCTATTCTGATTGTTAGTTTGAGTTTGTCCTAATGAATAACTCACGAACAGATTTAACAGATTGTGTGAGGAATCTTGTGCTCGACTATTATAAATTAAACCATTATAATAATTTTCGGACTTTTAAATACATTTAATAGCTTTCCTTCTAAAGTTCAAAAGTTTCATTATACATACATACTATTTACAGCATAGCTAAATATAAATAACCGCTTGGGGTAAGAAGTGCTCATTACTGATTCTCCCCCAGTTCTTAATTTGTAGCACATTGGTACCTGAAGTTGTGGTTTTAAGTGACTTTTAAGTGGCTGGACTTAACCTAAGAGCCAGCTCTGCAAAGTGAACATTTACATGTTTATGCATTTCCAATACACACAGGCTCCTATTGTTGCTTGCAATCACAATAAAGAAGCAACAGAAAAAAGCAACCTGTTCTCCTACATGTTAGAGAGGTAGAGGAGCGACTAGCAACTAAGTCCAAGTCATTATGAAATGAAATAACTTAACAGGAAGTCAGCCATAAAGCACACATAGAGCATGATTTGGCTGATTATGGAGGACAGAAAAAGAAAACCTTTTTTTTTCTGTAGCTGTATGGTTCTAGTTTCTATTTTTGTATGTATGAATTTTTGTTGCCGTTTCCACAAATTTTACTGCAAATAATAATTGGGCCAAGTGCTTCATTCAGATTCATATATGGATTAGAAGTATTGCAGAGTTGTAAGTATTAAAAGTGTGTGTGTGTGTGTGTGTGTGTGTGTGTTTTATATCAGGAGCATCCAGCTGAACCCGAGCCACTTCCAGAACCATTTGCGGCAAGCTGTAGTCTACAGGAGGCTGGGCAAACCGTGGCTGGCAGCCAAGTAAGACCTTTGTGTTTGTATGTGTATTCTATATTTGCACTATAATATAATTCCTTTTCAGTGTCAATGACCTGCCATTCAATGTAGCTACCTAGCCAACAACACACAGTCACTATGCACAGAGAATATTTTAATGTTATGGTGGACATGGGTCATGTGCAGTTTTCCAAATAAACGTGATTTTTATGAATCATTTCAAACACCAAAAATATCAAATACAGAAAGTAGCCTCCTGGGACGGCCACTATAGCTGACCACATAGTGATGTACAAGTCATTTTACTTTGTTGTTTTATTGGCCTGGAGTAAACCGAATGAAACAGGAGCCATAAGAGACTATTCTCTTTTCATAGCAACATATACTACACACAGCGTACCCTCATAATAATAGTAGCAATATTAAACATACAGTCATGTGATTTTGCCCGGCATCTTATAGGGATCATACCAATATTAGCAAATGGCTGTCCAGTGAATCCTACATATGTGCTTACAACTTCAATTATTGACAGCATGTCCTAATTCATGCAAGCAACATACTACTACTGTGTGTTTGGGCGATCAGCGCTGAAAGACCCATGTACTAGTCAACACAAAGAATCTAGCATCTTAGAGGCAACTTTGCAAAGTAAGAAAACATCTGACAGCGAATACTACGATGAAGAGCATCAATAACAGATTATCACACTTCATACAGAATGACATTACAGTACTGTGCCTTGGGGGAAAACAATGCAGAGGTAAACCAAGTCAGACATGGAAATGATGATTTGATAAACCCAAACACCAGCCTCTGGAGCAAACACACAGTAGCTGGTGGTGGAGTTGTAACCCATGCAAACTATCAAATCCAGTATTTTTGCTGGCATGAACAGGACATTGTGAAGCCACTGTTGGGGGAGCAACCAATGAACCTGCAGAATGCGACTGACACAGTAAAGACAATGTTATCTATCCCCTCCTTGCTAGTATGTCCAGAAATGTGTTGTGCTTCACAAAGAAATAGTGAAAGGTGGGTCATATGTCCTGCTAGCCAATCCCACAGGGAACTACACAAAGCAACCGACTGACTCAGTAGCTACATGACTCAAGTTGAGGAAAACCTTTGCGATCCTTGGGGCTTGACACACAATTGTTTCACCCTGGACTAAACTCCCTTGGGGAAGTCCTGTGTCTTTTTGATGCACCCATCAACCTGAACCTCCACCTGACAAATGGTTTCGGGTCAAAATAATAAGTGGCCATGTAATGTTCACACCAGCCACTAGACATTTTCAAACAGTACTATATATATATATATATAGTTAGTTTTTGATCGGGATGCAGTTTGGCCTGTGTGCTAAAGTGGGCAGGATAGCAGAGAGATACATGCACTGCCTTCACAAAGTTTGCAACTCACAGCTTCTCTAATTAGCATACTTGATTAGTCAGTGTGCCCTCAGAGCGGAAAGACAGCTGGACTTTTCCACGTGGGAAAGAAAATCTGTTAGTTTATGAACATCCAGTACCTGTTCTGCTTTGTAAGTTTGCATATGTCACTGAAGTGTCTATTTCCTAGTTTTAGGAGAGATTCTTGTTAATTAGTGTCCATGCAGTGTTAACAGATTCTCCACACTCCCTAGATTCTATATAAACTATTTTGCCAAAAGTATTGGGACGCTTGCCTTTATACATAGGTGAACTTTAATGGCTTCAACTGTTCTGGCAAGGCTGTCATCAAGGTTTTGAAGTGTGTTTATGGGAATATTTGACCATTCTTCCAGGAGAGCATTTGTGAGATCAGACATTGATGTTGGACGAGAAGGAGACCTGGCTCGCAGTCTCCGCTCTAAAAGTTGTTGAATTGGGTTGAAGTCAAGGCTCTTTGCAGGCCAGTCAAGGTCCTCCACACCAAAGTCACTCATCCATGTCCTATTGTGCACTGGATTCACTGATATGGAGGAATGTGCATGAATCAAGACTTTCTATGAAGTCTATGATTTCATTTTGATTTACTTTATGGCCACAGGCAAAATCTATGCACACCTTAATATACGAGACTAACCTCCTGTGAAATACGACGTTGTAGGCTGTTTGTAACAGCAGCAAAAAACAATTAACACGTACCGTTTGAAGACGTCTAGTGGCTGCAGTGAATGACAATCACCAACTATTAAAAGCCTCAAAGTTTGTCAGGAGGAGGTTGGAGTGGATGAGTGACGCAACACAGCACAGGACTTTCATACAGGAGACCGGAGTCCAGTATAAGCCAACTTTCTGTTATTGTTACAAGGATCACTTTTAGAAACTCCACGTATCTAGATTTTCTTTGTGTGCGTACCTTGACATGTGTCTAAAAATTTTTTACCATCCCCTTGCATTCCTTTTCTCTTATTTTATCCTTTTCTTCCTGTGTTTTTTCTATTAAATAGGATGTTTCGTTTCTTCACATTGTTGTTAAAAGATTTATTTGAAAAACGGTCCAATCCAGTCAACATAATGAACTTCTTCTTCATTAATAATACATTTTAATACTTTTCTGATGTCCAAATGATTGTAATTGATTTGTAAAAGATTTTTGATATGGCTTTTTTATTCAGATGGAATGTTGCAAACTCCAGCTAAACCTCTAGTGATCTAATAATTCTCTGGCATGAGAAACAGTTAAAGCCAACTCATTTCTCTAACTGGGGATCAGCATGCTCTCACCCACCACCTTGACACTGGTTCGGGGCTTGATAAAACCTCAACCTGTCCTATAATCTTTTGTCTATACTGTGTCATTTATCTGTGTAGCTGTCTGTCTCTTAGTCTCCCGACAGTTTTTCCCCACCTCTGTCTTATTCCCCTTTCCTTTCTATCCATCATGTTATCTATTCGGACGGTTGTCAGTGCAGCAATGTTATTATCTGTATATGAGATACACCATGTTGGCCTCTCTCTTTCTCACAAACCCCCCTCCCACCCCCTTCATTCTGTCTTCTTTTATCAGGTAATAACTGTATTGATCTCTGGCCACCTCTGTTGCCCACTGACAGAGGGACCAATGGGGATTAAGTGGTCAGTCTGCATTATCGGCTTTCTTGCCCTTTTTATATCTCTTTCTGTGTGTGTGGTCATATGTAAAGATGCATTCCAATCTGTATATCGGTTATGTTCATGCAGTGTGCACACCTCAAAAGGTTTTTTTCTTCCATTTCTCGCTAAAAAGTGAGGATATCTGACCAGAGCGTAGCCACACTCATGGCTGGATGGCACTCTTCAATTGATTACACAGCACCTGAAATTTGACAATGTCCATTTTCCATAATGAGAATCAGATGCTTATGTCAGCTTGGAATGTCAAGAGCAATTTGGAGAGGTGGAAAATGAGAGTTGTTTGCACCAGCCATGAGGCACTGTGTCCACCTTGTTTACCGTGGGAAGGACACACTGATGACAGCTGAGACTATGCTCATGGTGCTCAGCTTAGTTGTATAAAAAAACAACTTCCCCTAATAGCTGCTGTGCGTCAAGAAGTAAAATGGAGATTCCTTTCAGATGAATGCCTTCAGTGTTGGATGCAAAACGGAACAGACATAAGGATGAGTACAAAAAATACAAGTAGAAATAGGTTAAAGGAAAGTAAAATAACCGACTGAAAATAAATTAAATCTGCAAATGAACACCAACACCACACAGTCTGAGTGAGCAAATGCAGCTGTACATCTGTATGTCACCTGCTTTCCTTTATGAAAGATGAATACAGACTATCACCACCTGCTGGTATGGAGAGTTATTCACTCTTCCACATAGTGCAGAAGGTGCTGCAGTCCTGTGCTGTGGTTTGTTCAAGTGCCACTTTTTAGCCAAGATGAAGTAAGGCCTTTGTTACCACTAGTTCTTTGATGTTGGCTTGGTATGTTCCTGCCCTAAAAATTAGCACTCCCTGCAAAATCTTGAAAACAAGATATAGTGTTCTTTCTCATCTTCTAGCAACTTCTGTGTGAACATAACACACTGGAAACAACATTTTATCGAAAATGTCCAAAAAGCGTTGAGTTCAGCCCTGTCCCCTAAAAATTATGTCCGTATAGGACGAAACTGTGATCCCGATTATGTTTGGATACAGGACGTATTTGTGACCCGATTACGATTTGTGTTAACGTAATGATCATATGTTCACAGTTAACGTAAATGACAAGTCACAAATACGTTGATACTGAACGTATTAATGAAATGTTCACAGGTAACGTATGTTTGTCCGGCAAAATATCTGATCGGCATCCGGTTTTCTGTCGGCTAAAATGTCCGACGTTACATTTCAACATCCAGACGTGAGTATAGCGATATTAAAATGTTTTATGGTCGGGATAAGGCGTCACTGCAGTGGGTTAGGATCAGTGAAAGACTGGGGGCTGGTTAATGGATAAAAATATCATTTCACACTGTCGCTTCACACACACAACATCTGCATTAAAAATTACACCCTAACCTCAGTACTTTTATTGCCTAAACCCAACCTCACAGGGGACTTTGGTCTCGAACTCAGATCTCCGGCATATCAGTCCTTCACAGTAAACGCCCTCCATGCACCCCAACCACCTCCATACAAACCGTTTTGCATTAATAAATGTAGCACGTCATTCGTTCATTCACAAAAATACGTTTCAATACAACGTGACAAATACGTTCTACAAAAACGTAATCGGGAATGCAGTTTCGCCCTATACGAACGTAATTTTTAGGAGACAGGGTTGGTTGAGTTATATGTTGCAATCATCTATCAAATTCAATTTCTCTGAATTGAAAAAAGAAAACTTAATTTCTGTGAGATATGTATGACTGTTTGGATGCAGTCCACTTGCAATGGTAAAGTAATGTGTCATTCCACTTACAAATCATATTTGCCTCAATACAGACATCAAGTTGCAGCGGCCACATATACCAGGCAATAGTCAAAAGTTTCATAATAGCAATTATAACATTGGCAATAGCTAATACAATCTTCTGCTGTTAATTAAAATAGTGAGCCAAGTCAATGTGGGGGGTTTTCACAGGACAGCTGAAAACTTGTGGAAGAGGGAAAGTAGGATGTTAACCAATATCAGGGTTTATGCTCTGGTCATCATGCATGTCTGTAACCTAAGTTGATGCAAATACAAACTCCAGGTTCTTGGATGGAGTTCTACATTAAGCTTCTAACTGCATTCCCCAACACTGAGTTATATCTTATATCTTCAACACTTTAATCACTTAACAGATTTGATAAGGAATTTGAAACAATTTGGAGTTGATAAGCAGATTCAGAACTTAATTCAGTTTCTGCCTGAACATAGCTTAACAATACACATGCTTGTATTTAATGGTAGGCACAATAGCATTAATAGTATCTTTAAATTGGTATATCTAGTATTCAATTTTTAAAAAGGTCTGATTGGTCTCCCTTTCTCCACTGATTAGTTTATAACTGTTTCACAGTTTTACATCAGCAGATGCTGTATGTTTGTGAAGATTCTTAGTCATCCAGGTCATGGTTATCCCAAAAAAGGTTATTCAGTGGCAACAGGGCTTGTTTTAGTTCCTTGAAGACGTTTCACCCTCCATTCCAGAGGGCTTTCTCAATACTGACTGACTGGTTGGAGTAGCAGGTTTATAAACCCTGTGGAGTCCTCAAGTCGTTAGTACTTGATGGTCACCTGTG
>JAUMHL010000021.1:1830797-1850394 GCA_032362345.1 Sandelia bainsii | reverse complement strand
CGCATCGCCACACCACGGATCCGCCAAGGAACTAAAACAAGTCCAGTTGCCATTAAAAAAAAACCGTTTTTTTTAGACTTTATATGTTGCACAGAAAGAACATCACACCACATTACACAATCTAGGGTTGAAAAATAGAATACCACTGATGGTGCAACATCCGTGTCTAATAACTGTGTAAATGACCAAAATAAAATGTGAAATTAAAAACCATGTATATGACAGAAAAAAGTAGAACTCCTAGCTTAAAGAATGTGGCATAGAAAGCAAGCTTACAGTCAATTAATGTCCATACACCCATCACTACAATACCCAGAGGCCTCCCGATACTCTTACTTCTCCCAGGACACTACAATATTTACAGCTAATTACTGTCAAAAGATATTTTTAAAAAATTCAGAACAGAAATGTAAACACACACACACTTAAAATAAAATTTAAAAGGAGGCAAATATCTGTATTTTTTATGGTAAATCTCAGTTAAAAATTTGTTTTATAGTCTAGTTCTAGATGACTACTCTTGGTTTAAGGCTTGGGCTTGGTAGAAGAGTGTATTTGTTTTGTAAAAGATTAAATAAAAAAAGGATCAGCATGAAAAGCAGAGAACTGTCTAGAGGCAAAGAGAACAATCATGGGCATTGCAACAACATTGAGCATAGCCAATACAACA
Source organism: Sandelia bainsii (assembly GCA_032362345.1). NCBI lineage: Eukaryota > Metazoa > Chordata > Actinopteri > Anabantiformes > Anabantidae > Sandelia > Sandelia bainsii. Next base: position 1,849,724 of record JAUMHL010000021.1, on the reverse strand, counting down.
ATATGGAAAGAAAGAAACAACTGGTGTACTGAGCAACATACACAGAGCAGGTGAGCTGATGACATTGTGAGATCTGTGAAGAAAAACCATGTACACAATACACCATTTGAACAAGACTTCATGAGCAAAAATACAGAGGCCATTCTACAATAAGCAAACTCCTCATCAGAACTAATAATCAGAAAGTCTGGTTGGTCTTTCCAAAAAAAAAAAAAAAAAAAAAAAAAAAAAAAAAAGGACAGAAATTACACATGGGTCTTCTCTGTAAGTCCTGTAACAAAGTTTAATAGACTCAAAAGACCAAGAACCTAACTCAACCTCCAACAAGTGGTGGAAAGATGAAAAGTGTGGAAGAAGAAAGGATCCATTCATGATACAAACCATACAAGCTCATTATTGATTGACTGATTGATCTGTGAGGCGTAGTTGAAGTACTGAAGTATAATGGCTTGGGCTTTTGTGGCTGCTTCTGGAACAGGCTCACTAATCTTCGATGGTATAACTCGTGGCGGTAGTAGCAGCAGGAGAAATTCAGAGGTGTAAAATAAAAATAAAAACACAAAAACATTTTATCTGCAAATTTACAGAAAAATGCATCAAAAGCAAGGGAGGAGCTTCATCATTGAGCAAGACAATGGGCCCGTTTACATGACCACAAAAATCCGATAAGTGGGAGTAATCAGATATAGCTCAGAAATGCGATAATTGAAAAACCCTGGTTTACATGTTTCAGTCCATCATCGGATTTCTTTCAGAGTACGTGCGCATGTACGTAGCGACGTAAGACTCAAACGTCGTGTTATTTTCAGAACATCCGGTCTTGTCTTGTGGAACATGGCAACGTCTATGATCTAATGTGGGAGTTAACAGGCTGGTAAATAAGCTACACTCTGCTGCTGTCCTTCATTTATACTTCATGAGGAGAAAACAACGATCGGCTTTCATATGGCAAACATCTGCACTGTTTGTTGCTTTTTGTCTTACACATGCAAAGATGTAAAAAACCAAAATAAATCAGATTAACGTGCACAAAGACATCGGAGTAATGGGGAGAAATCCAGGTGTCTTTATCCGATTTCTCATAATCGGATAACTGCCGTTATCTGATAAAGTCTATCAGATGCTGTTTACATGATCACTTAATAATCTGATAACTCCAGAAATCGGATAATGATCGGATTTTTTGTTTGCATGTAAACGGGCCCAGTGATCCAAAACACTCATCATAGGACTTCATCAGAGAGAAAAACTGAAAGGTGTTAGACTGAACAAGTCAACCACATCTTAACCCAACTGAACACGCATTTCACCTGCTGAAAATGGAATTAACAGCAGAGAAGCCGCCAAAAACCAACAACAACTGGAGGAGGCTGCAGTAAAAGCCTGGAAAAGCAAATCAAAAGATGAAACCGTGAAACAGTGTCAGTGAGTCACAGACTTAGTCCAGTTTTTATGTACCACAGAAAGAATGCTCATTATTACTATGAAAAGGTTCTGAGCGGTCCGGGAAGACTGGGAGTCTGCAGGTTGAGGGAAAAGAAGAAAGAAAGGCAGAGTGCTTACAGCTCCCTGCTATCCTGCAACTCAAATGATGAATGGGATAGGTGTGTCTGCGTGTGTCTGTGTCTGTGTGCGTCTGTGTGCATTAATGTGAATGCGAGTGTTAGATGGGGAATTGCCAGGCAAGTCTCTCTGCTGCTCGGTGAAGTGGGACTGCTGCTGTTAGTGATGGCCTGAATTAATCACACCATCAGCCACTGCCTGACACACGCACGCACGCACACAATGGGCTCACGGTGGTATTCAGTGCATCTAAACTGCCTGTGGGTGTGTGTGTGTGTATAACCAGTGTTTATGTTGTAACGAATCATGTGAATGGTTTGATTAGCCTGGCATTTGCTGCCATTACTGCCTCCTTGGATTACAGCGTAATTGCCCCTTCTCGCTTCATCCACAATTTTAATGTCAAAGGCCAGAAAGATGCCAGTCAGCCAAATTTGTATTTGACTGGAAATTCATGCATCTGTGAAAAGAACAAGAGTCCAAATGAGGGCTTGTCATTTTCAGGTGCACTTGAGTAGAGCAGGACATTCCTTTACAACCACAAACAGGGATTCACATCCACAGTCCTGTCTGTGGTTGGGTATAGGGAACAAAAAGACTTAGTTTAAAGTTAGGGGTAAATGTAACACTTGGTTATGTGTAATTGCGTATTTGTGCCTGAACTCAGTTGACTTTTCTTGACCACAATCTTTCCAAATTCACACATTCACCGAGCACTGTTTAATAATAGTCTATGAACATTTATGGTACTTTCAATATCAGCACATTTGTGGCATAATTTAGGAGACAGGTTTGGACAGTAATACATTACACTTTGTTCAGATTTGTACATTAGTGTAATGACCAAAAACACACAGCCTAGACACAGTCCAAAAATCAAATCATGCCAAGCAGTTACTATTAAATTTATGTTAAGATTTCTGTGAGCCTGCCTCTGGCCAAAGGTCAAAGACTCTACTATAAACAACTTTTGTGATTTCAAACTATCAAACTGTATCTTTTTAGAACTATTTCTTGGCAAGACTTCCTAGTCTGACACAAAATCACGACAGACAGAGTCACACTTCTTGTTTTCCTCTGGTTCCAATAATGTTATTTTGTAGACCCAACCGTCCACTCAACCAACTCTTCTTGATGTTTTGTGGCACTAATAACATGACTCTACACCAACTAAAAAAAAAAAAATAGTAACATAATAAAATACTCTCCTGAGAATTTCTGTGGTTCTTCTTGTGTACTCTGTCTTGCTAGGGAGTTTGACACAAACACACATATTTGACCCAAAAAGAGTGTAGGTCATCCCTGTTTCGCAAATACCAGTCTGGGAAGTGTTCAGGAACTGTGCAGAGTGTAGCTCATACATGCTTTGGAAACATTAATTGTTGAATTTTGAGATTAAGACTAAGTTGTATTGTGTACGAAAGCAACCAAATACTTGACATGTGATGCCAAAGGACTTTAGGGTCAGTATCTGATGCTCTGGAAGTGAGAACAGGCTGAAATACCAATACCAATTCTGACTTTGATACTTTATGTTTTGAAAATAAATCCTTCTGTTGGTCTCCTGTTGGAGTGATGTTCATTAAGCTTCACTTCACCCAAAACATTCTCAGAATCTCCAACCGCAACCGTTTTGACACCACAGCAGCCATATATAGTTTACAGGATATTTGCTCTCTGAGTTGACACATCCATTTCCCAATGTGCTGCCCCTCATTAAAACTCTATTACATCAAAATAAGCGCAAGCAATCTCACCTTCCTTTTCTTTGCCCTCTTCTCCTTTTTCCAGCTCAGTTCAGAGCAGAACAGTGGGGTTTGTTTTCCACTCCATAAAATGACTATGAGGGAATTTGCAGACAGTGCTGCTTGGCTGCAGTTGTGATGGGGGGTGCTGTTTTTTGTGTCAGTTGGGTATATTTCCAGACATTAGCTCCCACACCATCCTGACTATGGTTTTATTCTCTTCTCCAATTCATCTATATCTTGTTTCCCTGTCGACCCCTTTCCTTCCTAGGGTCTGTTTGTCCCCCTCTTTCACCTTTTGTCTTTACCTTCGCTACCTTTTAACGAACACCAATTACTTTTCTTTCTTTTTTTTTATTGTGCCTTAGAACCGTTTTTGTCGTATACTGTTACCTCTATTTTTAAACAGGTTTAACACAGTGATTGGCTGTTGTGCATACACTACACGCTCCCATCCACTGAAAGAAGCTAGATGTAGTCTTGCAATGTATCTAAGGTCATGATGTAGGTAAAGAATTTACTGAGTACTCTCCTGGTCTCTGGAGCTATGTTGGTCTTAAGTTAATGAGAAGCAGCCAATCATATTTAGGGACACAAAGAATTTTGGAATGACTTTACAATGTACATGCCGGAAGATCATGACGTATGCTATTCGATGCATGTGATTATCTTCTATAAATTAAACTAAAGGGTCACAGTCTCCACACCAAAAGATAATTGTTTGAGATACTCTGAAGCTTAAATTGCCATTTTTTTAGGCCTTAGCCTTGCAAAACCGTCCCAACATCTTCACTACCGGTCAAAGATCTAGACACATATAAATGATCATGTTTTTGAATGAAAGGAAGCAGATTTTATAAGACCAATTTGATCAGATATATAGTGTAGACACTATTAAGATTATAAATGACTTTAAAACAATATTTTCACTTTGACTGGGGTATCCAAAAATGAGCTTGAACAGATATGTTCAAGCTCAGGCATGAAAATAGTTTTGTCAGGCTCAGTAATAAAACACATGATTGAGGTTAGAATAATCAGAGCCATGGTTTAAAAAGAAGTACGCTTATTGTTTGTCAAAAACAGAAAAACAATCTCCTGTGTTAAATCCACTCAGCCGACTGAAGGAAACATTTAATTTTGTGATTTAACAAGTTTAGATGGAGCTATAATTGTTGCAGTCTTGAGATACAACTCAAATCAAAGAGAAACTCGCCATAGCTGTTGTATAATTCCCTTAGCTGGTGATAACAGAGCAATATTGTTCTCTGTGGTGTTTATTGATTGCTAGGGCTTGTTTTAACAATTCAGACACTGTAGGAAAGGTCATACGTTATATTGTGTCTGTGCACAGTTAAGTCCTACTAATGAGAGGGAGAAAAATTTAGAAAAATGTGTTGTGCACTCCTTGGAGTAGTGGGTGAAACTTTGCTCTAAAGTCAGGTGTTTATTACATGTACATTCTGTGTAACTGCCTGTTTTTCTCTTGCAGCTTTCGCATGTTGTTCAGCTTTGCTACTGTAAAATCGGAGTAAATCTGATATAAGTTATTCAAAATGCAACAACTGAACATGTGTATCTGCATTTACAACTAAATTTAAATTAAATTCCACTGTCCCAAACAGTAGTTTGGTTTTAGTTTTGTCTATTTGTTAATCTTAATGAACCGACCAACATTGGGCTTCATTCACTGGGTGACCCTGGGAGGGGGCATGCCCGAGCTGGTACATCCCCGCAGTCAAGAAGGCAACACTGAAGGTAATGGGTGGAGCGACAGTAGAAAGTCGACCAGGTTCAACCAGATTTCTGGAACAGACTGGTTTCTTCTCAATCGATAGCTGACGGTGTTTCTCATAACATATACTGTTATTAGCTGGCACAACCACAGGGCTTAGCAATAACTGAACCCCCTAAGCATTTATTAGTAGTAGCTGCGCCATGTTCTGTTGAGATGTACTTTTGAAGCATTTTACAGGCTAGATCTTTTTTTATTACATCAAGTGGAAGTGAAGCCCCTGCTTGGAATATTTAGAACATTTACAAGACACCATCAAAATAAAAGCCTGTGAAATAAGGATACAAATACCAGAACACATTGTTTCGGTGATACAGTGCCAGTTCTGCATAAAGGTACAGAAGAGTAATATAAAACATCTAACCTGTAAAATGCTTCAAACGTACATCTGAATGTAGCATCGTACTAATAAATGCCTATTTGGTACAAGACAGCACTTTAGAAGTCATGTAAATATGGGTCAATTGTAAGATGGTGCATTATAGCAAAAAAAAAAAAAAAAAAGTAGCTCTGTGATTTTCCCCCCAATAATTTCTGCTTTAGATAATCTCCATTTCCAAAAGGTCATACACAGTGTAATAATGACACACTTTATTGATCCTCTTGGGGAAATTGTTGTTGGACAGCTGCCAGGCTGCCAAGACACCTGAACATGTGGCGCGTAGGAACAGAGTTGTTCAAACTACAGTGCTCAAAAAAATTAAAGAAACACTTTGAAAACACATCAGATCTCAATTGGAAAAAAAACATGCTGGATATCCATACTGATATGGAATGGGTAATGTGTTAGGAACAAAAGGATGCCACATCATTTGATAAAAAATTAAAATTATCAACCTACAGAGGGCTTAATTCAAGGTCACCAAGAAATTTAAACTGAAAACTCAGCATAACGTTCTCCGCAGCTTCTCCAGACCCTTTCACGTCTGTCACATGAGCTCAGAGTGAACTGCTCTCATCTGTGAAAAGCACAGGGCACCAGTGCCGGACCTGCCAATTCTGGTGTTCTCTGGCAAATGCCAGTCAAGCTCCACGGTGCCGGGCAGTGAGCACAGGGCCCACTAGAGGACGTGGGGCCCTCAGGCCACCCTCATGAAGTCTGTGTCTAATGGTTTGGTCAGAGACATTCACGCCAGTGGCCTGCTGGAGGTCACTTTGTGGGGCTCTGGCAGTACTCATCCTGTTCCTTGCACAAAGGAGCAGATACCGGTCCTGCTGATGGGTTAAGAACCTTCGACGGCTCTGTCCAGCTCTTCTAGAGTAACTGCCTGTCTCCTGGAATCTCCTCCATACTCTTGAGACTGTGCTGGGAGACACAGCAAACCTTCTGGCAATGGCACGTATTGATGTGCCATCCTGGTGGAGTTGGACTGCCTGTGCAACCTCTATAAGGTGCAGGTATCGCCTCATGCTACCAGTAGAGACACTGACCCTAGTCAGAAGCAAAATTACTGAAAAGCAGTCAAAAAAAGATGAGGTGGGAAAAATGTCTGTGGTCTCCACTTGCAAAACCATTCCTGTTTTCCTGCTATTGTTGGGAGAAAAAAGAAAAAAAAAAACTGTTCTATTAGAGTTAATGGAGATGTCATCACTCTCCTTCTAAATCACTCTGTACCTGCCCTCTAATGCAACCCATGAAAACACCTCTTAAAATGCCTCTACAGCATCCTCATGGCAGATGTTGATCATTGTTGTCATGGAAACAATCAAACATTAATGATTATGGAAACATTTTTTATACAATATCGGGCACTGAGGCACAAACACGCTTCGTGTTAATAATAGTAGCGCGTCATTCATTCACAAAAATAAGTTTCAGTACAACATAACAATTACGTCCTGTTTCATATATTATTTTTATTAAAAACTGAACTAAACTGAGTTGTATGTGAACGTAATCTGTAGGAGACAGGGTTGGAAAAAGCATGAACAAGAGAACAGCAGCTACAAAATAAACAGAAGAGGAAGGAAATCCCTCAGAGACCCCGTTTTACAGAGACAGAGCTCCCCTGCCGGAACATGCACCCCGTCCTATCTCCCACTAGGAAAGTGTCACCTCCATGAAACTTACACCACTAACCAGCATCAGTTCTACAACTTCACTCTCAAAATTATTGGCAGGCACCATGAAATGCACTTCTACAGAAATAATTCATTAGTGGCACCTATTGTGATTGTCTTTTGGTTCAAGAGAGGTATCCTGAATCTAGATTCACTTAATGTAACACTGCGTTTGGTCGTGTTTTTAAAGCGATTAAATGTGACGGGGGTTCCATTTGTTGTCTTATTGCATCTTGGTTCAAGAGAGGTATCCTGGATCTGGATGTTGATTTAACACTGGTGTTTTTGTTTATTCATGTTTTGTGCGTTTGGTTGTGTTTTTACAGCGATTTAAACATTTTTACTTTACTTTTATGTGACGAGGCTGCCCTTATAAGGTAATAGTATCGGATCGGTATCTGTATTGGCGATACTGGCCCTGTATTTACTTGGTATTGGGTCGATACCAAAGCTTGCGGTATCGCACACCACTAGTACCCAGCCACCACCACCTTTCATATAAACAATATTTTAATTCAGTTATATTCTAAATGATAATACTTTCAATACACACATTTGGCCTACAACATGAGAGGATGTCAGTGTAGGGCAGTGGAGCAGTTCTGACAACAAACATCTGAATTTATGGCTTACCTATTTCCAAATGGATTTGCTGCCTAGTGACAAAATTGACAGTTTAATTTCATAGCTGCCTAATTATTCTATTATTTACACTGGCATGGATCCTACGTCCCGGGAGCATGGGCATGGTGAGATGCCCTGTTGTGTTACTGTAGTGTAGTATTGATGCATTCTATGTCAGGTTGTGTCATCAGGTTAGGAGCTTTACATTTGGTTCCATCATGTTTGCAGTTTCACACTTTCTCGTGGTTATTCATTCTGTTATATCAGCAGAGTTGGTAGATCATAATTGTGGGTAGTTGTAGCCTACAGGTAATGCCATATATATATATCTCGAGTCTGGGTTCTTCCTAGCTACATCGAGGTCGAGGTGTCCTTGGAGAAGACACTGAAACCCCCGTAGTAGTCTTGACATGTACTGTCTCGCATTTGTCAAGAACAATTTCCCTAAGGGGATCAGTAGTATGTCACTATTATAGTTAGCTTTTAATCAAACTTTTAAAACAATACTGTGTGGTGCAACTATACATAAGGATTAAGCATTTCTTGAAAGTGAGACTTTATGTGCCGACAGGAGCTGTTGCAGTGGTGGAAAAGGTTTGTTTATTTTATTTGCCGCCTCCCAAACCACCCACACCATTTGTTCAAGTGGACGCTTTCAGTGGTTTGCACACAAACACGGGCTGAGTTGTGCACTTAGGAGGGGAAGAAGGTGGGAAAAATGGATGCAGGGCATGACTCCCTCCACCCCCACCCCCATTCCTCTGTGCATTTGCACGACTACAGCGGTGTGATATTACCGTTAGCCTGACTGTTAGGTGTCACATGTGAGTGTGTGTGTGCATGTCACAAAACTCACTAAGCTTAACTTTCCATAGCTTATTAATTTTCAAAGCTTCTGCCTCCTGCCTTCTGAAATGAAGAAAGTAGATGTTGAAGCCAAAGTATGCTGACACTAGAGAAAAAGCCAGAGGACTGCCAGTTATTATAATTCATCCTGACAGGCACCATGTGTAGGAAATCAGCTCAGTTTGGGGAATATTAATCAGAGTGATTACACATACCCCATTTAACCATTCATCCACTGATATGGCTTTTCAACATCAGATGTAGCAAAGACACACACTTGCAAATGCACAATTCCACTTGTTGCCAAAAGTTTCTTGACCAGAATTTATTATCTTTTAGCTGTGAGATCAGAGCACGACCACAGAGATTCAAAATGCAACATATTAGTCAAAAGCAGGGACTGATTCTTAAATGATGCAAACCTGTAGCGTATACCTGGGTCTAAGCGTGTGTGTTGTGTGTTTGCATTCAGGTGGGGCAGCTGGAGAGTCTGATTCACTCAGTGGAGAATAAATACCTCCGCAAGGAAGCTCATAGGCATCCGCGCAGAGAGATGAAGAAAGACAAGGTGAGAGACACTAAGTCACTTTTGGACCATATAAATTACATGTAATTCAATTCAGTCCAGGTTATTTTTAAAGGGCCAAATCACAACAAAAGTCATCAAAACACTTTAGAATGTGAGGTTAGAAGATCTTACAGACTATAACAATACAACTATACATTTGTTGGCTCTACTTTAAAAAGTTCATACATGTTTTTAAGTAGTTTCCACTGTGGTATGCCGTGAAAGCAGAGACATAGGCACACGTACAGTACAGCATATAGTGCCTTGATGACGTGGCTCTGTGTTGGTTCTCTAGTCTGTGGAAAAACAAAGCAGTGCTTGGAAGATTTGCAAGTTGAACCAACACTAAATCAGCACTAGCACCAAACCAGAATTATCACCTAGTTTGTGTTGGTCAAAAATTATATCAATTCTAAGTGCTACTAAGTGCCCAATATTAGTGATGTATGTATTGGCAAAGCATAGAAGATGGCTGCTTGTAGCCTCCCACAGTAAATTAAAGTAATTTTTGTAGAAGACCTTGCAAATACATTCCATTTTACTTCGAAAAATAGAAATAAAATACATTCTGAATTTGAAGAACTTAGACTCTGTTGTGAATTTAATGGGAAATTTTAATGGAGTTTTACAAAAAGACTGTCAAACATGCTAGAGAAGATTAAGATTCATGGTCACAGAAAAGTGGAGCCATTATTTCACTCTTATCGTGACTGTATAAAAGCAACCAGTGCTTGTGGCATTCAATATTAATGTAAAATCTGTTATCAGGCAGTATTATTACGCTGCCCCAAACTCAGTACACAAGGAGTGGAGTCAATAGGACTTTAAAGCCTTGAAAACCCTTGTAGTCGTGTTTGGAGTAGTTTGGGTTTGATATTTAAAGACACTTTTGAATATTTATAGTTTTCCCTCATTTGGCTTGATGCATATTTATGATCAGGATGTTTTGCTCTGATACTTGACATGACAAACTGAGCCCAGTCATCGCTCACCCTGCATATGAATATTTACAGCTATGTAACAGACCAATGAAACATATTATTACTGAGCTACCTTGGACCTGGGAACTAATTCTGCATGTAGCATTGCCAAATTGGATATTTTGCTCCTCACTATGTGGCTTGATGCTTTGTAGCTAACTGCAATAGCACCTTCATTAACTACTGAATAATGTTGTATTGTGTCAAAATATGAAGAGATTTTTTTTTATCAGAGTGATAACCGTAAACATCTTTGGTCAGTAGGATTTTTGAATTAGCTTTTACACAATGGACAGTGAAGAGCTGTGCACATGCAGAAGGTTCATGGCTGATGCTCGCACCGTGTCAGCCTGTCTCCCCCTTTTGAATCTGCTGAGCTCTGTGGGATCTGCAGGGCTGCAAAGTTTCAACGGACCATTACAGAGAGTGACAAAAGTAGCAAAAGCATTTTTGCACTTAAACTAATTATTGCTGTTTTGAGGAAATGTCACACCAACATATACTAGTCTAGCTGCAATGTAGCAATGGACTTTCAGTTGAGAGATGCTGTAATAAACTATATTTGTGTATTTTTGCTTTTCAACCTTTTTCTTGATACATGCAACATGTTGTTTACTTGCTGTTTGTCTGTTTGCAGGCCAAAGTAAGCAACAGATCCCACATATCCAGAGAGTTATTTCCAGCACCTACCACTGCTACCAAGAATCCCTCATAGCTTATCAGCAGGACCAAAACACAGTCACAAGACAGTATGACATGTACTGATGCATGAGAGTTATTATAATAAATGGTAGAAGTAGTACTAGTAGCAGTCATATTAATAAGTATAGCATCTTGTAGAATGTTAGTGTGATGTGAAATTATATCATAGCAGTACTGAACGAAATAAATGTGCAAATATTTCACAATTTCTGAGTCTTTATGTCTGTTGAAATTACAACTAAACATTAGTATTCATTAAAATACTGAACCAGGACTTCAGTGTCTTGTTGCAGTATGAGGCCATTTCTCTTCTCAAATTATTGAAGGAAAGATGAATGAAGTAAAGATGCTGTTGAAACTTCTTTTGAAGTGATGGCTAAAAACAAGAAGTGCCTTTTCTAATTGGGTTCTAGAACTATTATCTATAACTATTGCATTAGATTTAATAATGGAAAGCTTCACGTTTTCCACAAATCTTAAAAAACATTCAACCAACAGCGTCAAGCAACCACTACAGCTGCCCAATCGTCTCGGCCGGTCTTTCTTCTTCTGCTGCTGCTCACTCATCCCATCTTTTACTAAACCATTACTTCTTCCATTTTGCACTTTTTTCTTGCCACCCTCTTTTCTCTGTCTTCAGCAGCATTGCTCTTATGTGGCACATAGAAATGAACATGTCACAGCTTTGCTATTCTCTTTTAGATTTAATGCCTCCAATCTTTTCTCCTTCTGTTCCTCCTCACTACTGTCTTTCCCAGTTTGACTGGAGAGTCTGTTTTTTGCACTGCTAAACCTTGATGAGAAGTCAAATTGCAGTATAAGTAATTGTTATAAGTATAAAATTGAATTGGCCGTGTGTACCTGTAGTTTGGAAAGGCAGAGACCTGTGTACTGTATATATGGTCCCACAATTCACACTGTCTGTGGGAAACTCTCTGTAGACCTCGGCAATAACATTTTGTTAGAAATTGCCAAGAAACAGCAACACTGTGTACTACTCACTTCGGAGAACAAGCTGCTTCTTACAAGAACATAAAGAGGAGCAGGGAGACCCTGTGCACAACTGAGCAAGAGGACTGGCCAGAAATAAAAATCCAGATCTCAGACTGGTCAACAAGAAAATACTAAGATGAGTGAAAGAACAGACACTGGACAGAGGAAAAAAGTGGTATGCACAGATGAATCCAAGTTTAAATCACAAAGAACATTTGTGAAATACAGACAGACTGTATGCTATAGTTGTATGTAGGAGTATGTAGTAAGTAGTATGAACTATTTTTAAGTAGGTTTAGGTACTAGATTTCTCCCTGGTGCAGCTTCAATGTCTTCCAATGTGAAATAAATGGTAACTGGCTGCAATAAACCACATTTTCAACAGTGTTTTCCAGCCATTCACTGGAGATGAAGCACATCACTTCACTTCTGGTGCTTTTCCCTTCATTGTCCATCTGCTGCATGTGGATACTCCACATGTGGATACTACTTTGCATTTTGCATTGACCATTAATGGATGAATGTGCGATGATACAGGTGTAAATGGTCATGCATGCTTGCACAATTCAAGAATTATGTATTTAGAAAACGTGGTGGACATCCGTGTGCTAAATAGTTTTATCAGTCAGAATCAGTAGATCCTAAGGTTCATGCATATGCAGTGTTTTAGATTGGAATCTATGCAGAGCTTTATAAATTAGGTTGCTAAATGCTAAATAAGTCTGCAAATCAATTAATTAGCAGTGTTGAACCTTTTATAGATCTTAGCATGCAAACATCATTCATCAATACTCAACAAAGTGACAGAGAAAGTATTGAAGGTTTTTGATTGTGCTACGAGACTCCAGCAGCACCTGCTTCCAACAGACTGAAGCTCTCCAGGGACACAAGATGCACATAAAACAAACACCCCTAAGCCCCCAGTTTTTTTACCTGACTCATCTGCAAGTTACAGATGAGCATCTGACAGCTGCTCTATCTCGTGTTTGTGTGTGTGTGTGTCAGTGTCTCTCCAGGGTGAAAGATTGTGAATAAACAGTGGAAGGAAGCACTGGCATGTGCATCTTTCCAACAAATCACTCACTGCAGCAGAATCACTGAACTAGCAGACAATAATTAGCTATTCAGCAAGTGGGCTTCCCCGACGACGTGCAACCACAGCATTCTACAGGTAACATTGACACACAGTGCTGCCTCTCACTCACTGGAAGTCTGTGCCTGCAGCCTGTTCATGATCAGGAGGAGGGTTGGGCTGACACACGGACTTAATGTGACAGTTTATTTGCCATCAATCCCTCAAACCATTATCCTAACTGCTTCTTCTCTCAATGGTTGCAGGAGTGCTGGAGCTAATTCCACAGTATGAAGGAGTGAATGATGAATGAATGTTGCTCAATAAATACACATTTTTGTGTTGTTTCATTGTATTCTCTTTGTCTAAGGCTTAAATAAGGATTTGAACCCATTTTGTATGAGTTAATATATGAAGAAATACATGGAATTTTACAAACTTTATAGTACCACTGTATACGGAGGACAGCACACCCCAGAATCTTCATATCAGGCATAAGATTATGTACAGTGCCAAACTGTCACATACGATGAGATTAAATTTCACATCTTTGCCAGTGTATGAATGAATCTCATCTTTCTCTTTGGCACAGTCGTCTTCTCACTCTCTGAGGACAGGTTTAGAAGATGGTAAACAGGCACAGTGTTTCTTTCAGTGTGAGCCACCAGCTGGCAGCAACAGTAAATCACCAGGGATTACAGCAGGCACTGACATATACACTGCAAAAACCTGACACGGTCACCTAGTATTTAGCCTCGCAAACTTTTGTGGGGAATAGGTCGGAGCAAATGGTTGGGTAAACAAAGCAGAGGACCTTCCTACAGGAGACCAGAGTTTAAGTGCCATGTACTGAGACATGTACGCACAGCAACCTTCTCTCAAAACACTCATTTATCCCTCAGCTTTCAGCCACCCCAAACAAACCTCATAGCACCCCATGTAAACGTTTCTAGATATGCAACTGTCTAGCAAACCAAAATTTTAATCCAACACTTTTGACTGTTTGGGAGGAAAAATAGTGTTACACCTTTCACCATTTTCATTTCTTTGTCATTCTGGTGCCTGCTGCAAAATTTCAACAGAGGCCTGTGCAGACTTTAAGGGCGCTGTTTCAACAAATGGTTCTTTGAGGTTGTGCAAGAGAGTGGAGACAAACCACAAGAAGAACCACATCTGTTTTTAGAGCAAAGTCACTGTCAGTTTGGGGACCAACAGGAAGAGCAAACTCAATACCTCAAGAAAATGTGCAGCAATAAAAAGTACATAAAACTAGCTTGTGGATGTTATTTAGGTTGGCATAAAAAGAAAATCAAGTTGAAGCAGGAACTTCTCTAAACATCCCCAAAACACTCTGTGTGTGTTATAAAATGAATGTTACAGTAGATATAAATATCTTAACTATCCCAGAGGATTAAGCTAATTTTTGTTTTTTAGGGAAATATCTTTAAAAAAAACTATTGGATGGATTGCTATGACATTTTGTGTAGATATTGAAGGGCTCTAGAAGAGGACTAATGTTTTTGGTGATGCCCTTAGTTACCTTCTAGCACTTTCATCCTGTGAAAGTCTGTACCAAATGTTGTGGCAATCCACCAAATAGTCACAGAAATCCTCAACTCTGAACAGAAAATGTCAACCTCCTGTAAAATGTTGGTTTCCATGTTCAACACTGATGGCCCATTAGCGGAACAATGATGTACATACATAGTTTTGCATTTCCAGATGGTTTTTCTGAAGCTCCAAACGCCCACACTGCTGACATCCATCAAATCTCTATGAAGACATCTGGCAATATAATTTATTAAAAGACAATGATTGTTATGTGACTGTAGAAAGATTCAGAGTGGACATCATATCATATTATGAGCATACTGTACATCAGAAGAAAGTTGTATCTCTGCTGTGAAAATACATAAGGCATACTGTGTGCTCTGCACAGCGTTAAGTCATTCCTCAAACCCTCCCACATATCTTCTCTACAGGCAGCAGTTAACGGTTTCAAGACAAAAGACAGAGTTTGTAGCAAATTGGAGAATTTGCAGATGCTCAGCTGTATTTTAGACATTTAAACCAGACATCCTGATTTTTACCGAGTTGAACTAAGCAGTCTACCACTGCCCGAGTGACCAAGCACTGGTCCAAGAAATGAAGCAGCACAGTAGTGGTCAGAGTACAGACAAGACAGAAAAAGAAACAAGATTCCATTATGCACTGATGCCATGGCTGTCATTATGAAGTCCGTTTTATAAAAATGACTCATGGCACTACGCCTATAACAATCAAAGACCTGCAAGTGATGCACCTCTTTTACTAGGATTACTGACTAAATGGTTGCTACACAAAGATCTACAACTAATCATGTTTTAACCTTTATGCATTTAGCAGGAGAATAATCTGTACCAATGAAATAAAATATACATAAAATGCCAGTTCTATTTTTTGACTATAATAGCCAGCGTAAGTTGACAACAACATACCACTTTTGACTCTTCAGGAGTGAACAACACTCCTGCACCTAATGATCTTTTCCAAATGGCCACTGTTCTAAAAAGTGTTGTCTGTTGGACAATATAACACTTGTTTAAAGGACCCTGAGGCTTTTACAACTGAAATCCCAACTGAATCCTCATTTGAGATTACTTCACTAGTACTCCATGCAACACAATTACCAGAGAGCCACTCCGTTTGTGCCTCTGATATTTGCAGAATCAGTTGAACTAAAGCTGTCCTAAAATCCTTTGACATCTGGTAGGAGAAATATGTTTAACTGTCACTGTCAAATGGTGTACAATAGTGTTCAAACGTGGAACAAGAGTTCATAGTACATAATGATCTCGTTATCTAGGTGTTCAGGCTCATTGGCATGAAGACATTCAGTATGTTTGTCTATTCAACCAATATTCAAAAGCTGCATTGATAAAAAAAAATTGTGTCCATTTTTAGCCACATCCTTTTTTAACCACTTTTTAAAATAGGACCAAAGTGTGTGTGCTTGTTCAAGCATGTGTGGGCACCTGTGCTAAATGTCAGATAGAATTAAAATAAAATTCTACTTTATAATCATTTCTGAGTACAAAAGAAAGGCAAAGTCAGCTTTGTGTACGTTCCTGTTCCACACAGCCTGAAGCTTTCCAAGGTTACTCTGCCTCTCTACACCTGCAAAGACACTGAGTGCAGAAACATCCAACTAAACATCCTGCCTTCTTTGTTTCAGCTGTGGATCAGAGAAAGTGAAAATGGTGCTTCCAAACACTCTACCTCACCTCAGAGCACAAAACAATAAAAGTGTAAAGTCAAATGACAAACTTAGAAAGCTATTTTATCTTGTGTTTGGAGCCTGCAAGACTGTTTAATGTCAATAAAGTTATATTGTACAGTAGTGTTATTACTATACACATAGATCAGATCACATAGATTCCACGTCATATGCTGTTCTTAAAATGAACAGATCAGCCTGATAGTACTAACAGTATCGTGCAGTACAGACATGTTCCTGACTGAGATCGTTTCCTTGAAGGAGTTTAATTCTTGCTGTTGGGAGAATGTGTCTTTATTTTATGTCTTTGTGAAAGTAAGCATGTCTTTGGTGCTCTCTCTACAACTCCTCTTCATTGCTCCCTTTTTTACCTTCTGCTCCTTTGTATCACCTCCCCCATATCTCCTCCTGTCCTCTGGCCCCTCACTACACCTCCTTATCACCCCCCTACTGAATGAAAACGCTGCCAACTCTTTTGCGAACAATCAGTGTCATGGGTACACAAAAGAGCGCACAAAGCGCTTCTATTCCTCTCCAGAAAGTTTTTGGATGAAGCAATTACTGGAGAGAAGATTGGAGTTGGGCCAAGATGTAAAGAAGGGAGGAGAAAGAGTGAGAGAGAAAGCGAGGGAGAGTGAATATCAGAGGCAAAGGAGGCAGGTGAAGTGAGGCTCTCTTGATTTCATGCATATATTTTCACTGAATCAAATGGTCTTGGGGCTCAGACTAGTATTTAGTTACACCGACATACCAATGCAGTCATTATGTTTTTGTTCCTTTTTACAAAGATCACACCTTCATCCAATTGTCACTGTTGACAACCCCAGTATCATACCAGCCCCTCTAATAATAACTGGACAGTACAACAAACCCCTACAAATTGGTGGTCTATGAATAAAAACTGTACATGACAGCCTTAGTTGAACTGATTCTGCACTGTACTGTACATGGTTTGTACAAAACCTTTGATCAGAACCCTTAAATGAAAACTGACAGTCTACACTCAAGTGTGACACATCAGAATGCAATGAATACTTCATGCAATCACACACGTTGAATCTATTGTGTCCAAGGAGTCTGCAGAACACACAGCAAGCTTGTTTACAGGCAGCAATGTGACCCAGCAACACAGCAGCAGTCCAATTATAACCCTTAAAGTCTTTCAAAATCAAAGACTCTTACCTTATATTGGGGTGATGTTTTCTGCATATTCTCCAGGTGGACGTGCGCTTGCCACAGTAGCGACATCAGAGCTCTTCTGCTTGTATGAAAGCCATTGAAGTTTAGTATAATCCACCATGATGGATACCTGAAACAATAGCCCACCACTACCAGCACCAATCACCACCAACTAATAAAATGTCCCCAACATAACTTTAATATTCTAAGTTTTTCACAACAGAGAACTGGATCACATTCACATCTTCTTCACCTCCTTCAGACACACTGAGCAAGTAAAATGAAAGAACACTGAGGTGTATATATAAACACTGAAATAATTAGGCCCAATCCAGAACAGCTGTGTGTCCCAAACACACTGAGACCCATGGGTATTGTAGTCTTAGGGGAATGTATGGACTGCAGAAATGGATGATACAAGGGGGCTGTTAAGAAAATGAAAACATTAGTTTCAATGGAGTTTCTCCTGAATCAGTCACTTTATTTCCCAAATGTACAATATATCTAACAGCATAGTGAAAACAATACAATTGAAGAAATAAGATACAATAAAATATAAACCCTATTTTTAAGTTGGGACTTTTTAAAAATACAATAAAAACTGTGATTTCTTCATTTTCTTGAACCTCAGTGTTTTTACTGAACAACTTAATAGTATTTTGCAAATATAAGCAAATTTAGAGTTTGATGCTGCAAAAAGAGTCATGTTTACCACTGTGTTGCATCATCTTTCCTTTTACACGTTTTGGAAACTGAGGATACTAATATATATACAAGAATATTTGACCATTCTTGTGGGATACAAGACTTCACCTGTTTAACAGCCTGTGGTGGCCATTGTCTGAATCTCCTCTTTATTTGTCCTGCTGAAATATCCACTGACTTCCCAGGAAAAGACATGCCTTGACGTATGTCTCTCTAAAATCCCAATATACACCTCTGTGTCAATAATATCTTCACACATTTACACATGGTCTTTTTCGTTTTTGTCACAGAGACACAACATCAATTTTTCCCTAAAATGAGCTAAAAAGTGGACTCGTCTGATCACAGAATGTTTCCACTTTCTTTCGGTCCAGCTGACATGAGCTTGGACTGAAGAACTCGTAACATTTCCGCACAGAACTGATGTATGGCTTCCTCCTGGCCAACTAGTCCTCCAACTTTTAATACCCATACAGGTTGTTTGTCCCAGCCCTCTCACATGACCAAAGTCACTGTTTGTTGTAAGAGTGCCCCCACAAATGGAGGCAGGTGTTTCTTGAAATTGCACCCCTATTGACTTCAGGCACCAAAATGGCAGTTTCTGTCTCGTATAATGGCACCAAATAACAGCTGGTAACACTTATTTTCACCCTAAACAATCAAAAATGCTGGACAACAGCGTTGTTGTGTGTGTAAGACTCATTTGAAATACTTTTTAAACAAGTGAGTTTTCAAATGTTTTTTAAAGGTGGTGATAGTCCCGGCTAGTCGAATGGAGCAGGGCAAGTCATTCCACCAGCCAGGGACAACAAAGGAAAATAGACTTGACTGGGATTGG
>JAUMHL010000021.1:1817984-1830697 GCA_032362345.1 Sandelia bainsii | reverse complement strand
CTCAGTCAGTGCGAGTACTTGGAGGTCGTGCTCTGATGCAAAGGCAGGAATGAAGTCAGCTTTGTTGACCGCCGACTGACAGTTCCACAGCCCGAACAAGCACTCAGGGTGACTAGAACACCCAGAGACATAGGAGAGTGCTCGCAGGTTGTGTGGGTTACGTGTTCTCAGTGTGTTGAATCTGGGAGGACACCTGGAGAGAATGATCGGAATGCTCTGGAAACACATGGTCAGAAGATAGTAATAGGAGTAAAAACGTAAGTGTTTACCTGTTCGTCTTTGCTGCTCGGCCGAGTCGCGCAGAACGAGTCGCAGGTCTTTACCCGATTAGGTATTCACAGGAGGAGGGATTCACACGAGGACTGACGCTTCCACTGCCTTAAAAATGACTGCTTACCTAACATTACACAAACGTCACATGACACCAGTCACTTTCGTCAAGTTACTGGTAAGTATAACATCAGTATAAATTAGTCTTAGACTGGATTGGAACTCTGACCTTCTGTGTGAAAGTCATGTGCTTTGTTCTACCACCCATCCACCCCAATGTCCTCCTGACAAACTTTGAGGGTATTAATAGTTTGTGGTCGTGGAATGTTCACTGCAGCCACTAGACATCGTCAAGTGTTGATCATTATTTGCTGCTGTGACAAATGACCTACAACGTTGACAGTCTCCTTGAGTATTAGAATTTCAGGCTGGAATTCTGGTTGCAGCAGTGGACTGTGTCAAGTGACAGTGACCTTCCAAAGTGCTCCCGAGTCCACGTGGCTCATGCAGTGCCTCCTGAGGGCTCAATTCAACAGTGGTTTCTACCCTAGACGTTCATGCACTGAGTTGTCCACAGAGTCTTTTTTTCTGAGGCATTTCTTTAGGTTTCCCATGATAACAATCCAAAGGGTACTAGGACTGAAGGGAGGCCCTAAAATACAGCCAAAGGTATTCCCTCATGGCTCCTAATGATGGCAATTAGCCAGTCTGAAGCTTCTAAAGTCATGACACCAATTTCTGGAACCTTCCAGGCTGTTTAAAGAGTGAACCTGGTGTAGACTAATTTTGACCTCCTGGATTTCTGATGTTGTGAATTAAATGTGAAAAAAAAGTATCTCAAATGTCAAAGTAGATATCCTAAGACATGTGTGGTAACATGTCGGTCTCTGCAGTCGTATTAGAAGGATGCTTTTAGTTTCAGTGCTTTAAGCATAAGTATATGTAAATGTCAGACCGCAACTGTACATAACAGTTGATACATAGTGTAGAGTACATAACACATATGTCTGGTCAGAAGCGGTGACATTTTCATGATATTTCTGCCACAGCACTGCAGCGAAGGCTTCTCTGTGGTGGTAATGTACATGGAAGGTTTGTTTGGAGGTGATAAGCTACAGAGCTCAATTTTGCGTAAGTTAAATGGTTTGGTGAGTCTGATGGCAGAAGAGAAGGTACATCTACCCAACGTGCGATGTAGATTGTAATTTTTTTTTCAACACTGTCTTCATGATGTCTCAATGGCACTCCAGAAAGAACACTGTTTATTGAATACGTGTACTACTACTTTTTATTACATGCTGTTTTGGTAGTATACAAATTAACAGCAGATCAAGAAGGTTATAAAAAAATTTAAAATATTCTCAAAATGCCTCATCAGACATCAAACTTTGGGTTACCAATGTCATTGTCGATTAAACTTCCTACAGTTGAATACTGACAGGATTTTAGTGTCTTTTTCATTCAGAGCACACTACATACTCCAAACCTGCACAGAATTTGTGTATAGCATGGAACGGGGTCACAGCTAATGTTGCAGTAACCCAGGTGAGCACCAACTGTTATCCCAGCTCATGTGTGAATGTGGACGTTGGCCTGGGACTGTCTGCATGTTTTTTTCTGTATTCAGCATTTTAAAGCAAAAAACATGTTTGTTTGTTTGTTTTTTGGTGAAGTATTACTTCATTTACACTTTTTACAGGTGTTTTGAAATGGGTTCATGATGATTGCAGGTGATAATTACTTCATAGGGGATGCAACATATTTTAATCTGTGGTTGTGAATAAAGTACTATTAGCGTAATGTGTTTTAACAGGTGTGTGACACTAAGAAGTTCTTCAGCTCTGCTGTGACAAAGAGTGGCACAGGAACGACAACAATCACCCTGTATAATGACTTTCTTGTTAAGTAGGAGACAGTTCTTCTCTGACAGTATAGTGCTATTTAGAAACAATTCTCTCCTGGTATTTTATCACATCGGTTACACTCCTCTGCAGACTGACTGGTCAGAGAGAAACATTAGTATTTGCCAAACTCTCCTACGGTTTTCTGGGGGCTATTCCCGATCGGGTACAGTGAGTCAGTGTCCACCCACCAGACACTCGGCAACAAACTTAATTCCAAAGTGCAGTTTCCTGGTTTCCCCTGAAATGTGTTGCAGCCCCATCTTGGCAGATTTAGTTAGGGCTGTGAACCTCACTATCTGAACCAAATAATCCATTCAAAGAATAGTGACATATGACAACTTTGAGCAGTCAGTGAGCTTTATCCTATGAGGATGATCAACATCCATGCCAAATATGAGGACAATCAATTTAACGGTTGATGAGATATTTCTGTCTGAACCCACCAACTAGAATTAAGGTCTTATCTGCGTGGAATACAGTTATCTAGAATTATGAATAATGCTAATTTTCTTTTATGTAATTCAATCCCCTGTATTCAATATTAATTGGCTTACTAAACAAAGATTTCTTTGAAATGAGTCTTTTTGATCTTATTTTAAGACTTCTGGTAGCTGAACATCTTGACCTATTTTAAGATATTTTATTACATGAAAATCACAGCACTGAAAAACAAATTGCATTCATTTGTATCAATCAAATTATTGTTCATATCTAAAGTGTTTTCACCTCAGGACTGGGTGGGGGCTACAGCTGATCCCAGCTGTCATTGGGTGAGAGGCAGGGAATCCTGGACAGGTTGTCAGTCAATCACAGGACTGACACAGAGATAGACAACAATTACCAGTTCATTTTAATTTCTTTAATTGTGGGGGTAAATGCAAACTCCATGCAGAAATGCCCCATTTGGTCCCCATTAGGTTCAAACCCCGAACCGAGGCGACAGTGCTAACCTCTGCACCACAATGCCAAACAATTTAGAGCTGTTTCCAATTACATACCTAATTAGTTTTATAAGTAATTTGGAAAAAAATGCCATGAGAGGAAGTTGGCGAGAAGAAGGAGGAGAAGCTACTGAAAACTGCTGATCCTCATAAAGTCCACACAATAATTGCTCAAAACATGAAAGCAGCACATGAGCTATGATAAATAATAATTACCTGCACATGTCCTAATCAACATTATTGACCAGAGGTAAAGTCGGTCAGATGATTGCACTGTATCTCCATGTTTTCTGTGCACCGCTGCCATTCATTATAAGTGGTGGTTCCTTAAGGCACTCACATTTAACAGTGACAATGGTATAATCCACTTCAGGGGTGGATGTTGTTTTCTTTCCTTCTTTGGAAGTGTCAAAGTTTAACGTAATGTCCATACAGTGCTGTGTGGAATACATTTATAATCGCCACCATCTTCAGCCTAATTAAGAATTTCTCACCAAATCCAAAGCCAGATGTGTGCTTCATTACATACAGTCCATGACCTTCTCAGTTTAAAGATGTGACATTTCTCGCTGTAGGTGCACAGGCTGAAAGGTGATATTGCAAGACAGCTTTTTCTGAGCTCCTTCTGTGCTAAGCTGAGCAAAGGGAAATGAATCTACAACTAACTTGATAATTGATCACCATCAATCAATTTGCTAGGATAGTCATATGATGTTATCAACCAGGAGAAGTGGTCCCTAACATCTTTGTCCTCTTCTCATAATAGCATCAAGGTTAAACTCTGTATCTCTTCCTCTGTCTCTGATGAAGTGTAACATCTTCAATCGGTCTCTCCAGGATTACATCATCAATAACATTAGCGTCTTTATGTTTCATCTCTCTCTCTCTTTGTCACATACACTCACAGGATACGTTTTGATTAGACACAATTAGTAAATGAGTGGAAATCATCTGTATTAACATTCTACCGGAATATGAGGGGGAGGACAAACTGCTACTGTAGTGAAGGACAGATCAAAATGGTTATATGAAATGTTTTATTATTCCCTGCTCTTGCACAATCACTGGAGGGTATAATCTTAAAGACTTACTGTAACTAAAACAATCCTCCAGGTTTTGATTAGCATAAAAAAAGGCTTGAAATCTAGCATTGAAGCTGATGAAAAGACAGATCAATCAGCTGTGTCTTCAAGCTTGCCTTAAAGGTCAGTACTGTTCTTTCTATAAATTAATATTTGGAATTGTGTTATAATTTGAAATCATAACATGCTTCTATGGTAATTGAATGATGTAACATATGAATATCAGCAAGTATACTCCATCAGCACTGCTGATCAGATGGGTCAATATTTCCCAGCATCTTCCCAACATCGGATAGCAGATGTCTGTGAAAATACTCATGGCAGTGTCATGGCAACTGGACTTCTTTCTTGTTAGGTCAAAATGTTTCACTACTCATCCAAGTAGCTTCTTCAGTCTGAAGAATGTTGGTTGGAGATCACAAATTTGTTTTTTAATTTATATCTCATTAGGTGGGCAATAGAAGGGTGTCTGTTGTGTTTCATCTATCAAAAGAAAAATCAAGACCACTTCACACATCCACCAGGAAGTTAATTACCCACCTTAACGGAGGTAAAGGAACCTCTACTCACACCTTCCTCTTCCACTGTCTACCTAAAGACCCTAATCATGACAGGGGTGAACTGAAACTGACTGAGGTCTCTAACCAACTTTCCTGAAGACTGAAAAAGATGCTTGGACGAGCAGTGAAATGTTTCGAGTCTAGTTGCCATGACTTAACTTAAGATATCGGACTGAGGAGCAAACATTGTACAGGTATTTCATCTGTATCCTTTTGTTTATGTTTCCAAGCCAACATTCATTCATTAATTTCACAACTATGGTTAATTCATAAACAGGGGTCTGCTTAACAAGCAAGTTCTCCAATCTACGAGGCTAAAAAGATTGTTTGTCCCTATCCTTTCATACGACCCAGACGAGTGTCTCTTGAAATAGCACCCCTATGGCAAGAGGCATCTTCTGCAATGACACCCTGACAGATGTCTCTGCAAAATTCAGGAAATAGTGCCCCCCTGGCAGCAGGCGTCATTTAAAATAGCACCATAGTGGCAGCTCGTCTACCGTCCCTTTCTCAACATGACGGGTTGGTCACAGATGGTTTGTTATCTTGAGGTGGAAATCCAAATTGGTTAAGTTTATGCAAAGGGGCAACAAGTTTAGGCACAAAAACTACAGGATCAGAGTAAGCAAAAATATCTTGGTTTGGACATAGTGATGATTAACAATCATGCTTAAAAAACACGTTTCATACAGATGTCTGTCTCCTGTGAGGAAGTCCTCTTCTCAGCAAGGACTTAGTTTGAACATACACACACACACACAATATGTACCATCATCTGTGCCATGAGTACTATGCAGAGAGAAACTAAAGCCTTTCTCTGACAGAGACTGTGGCAATCAAACTAAGTTGACGTGGTTCAAGTGCAACATGACCATAAAGGATTAAAGTCACGCGTGGTTTCCTGCAAGTATCATGTTAATGTGTTAGCACAATGAAGGAGAAACAGAGACTTGAGGGTCGCTACGACATGCAGCTGAGGGAGTAGGCCATTGGTTGGGATTGGAGTAAGATTTGGTGTTGATGAGTTAAGCATCATAATGCACAACTGCTTGAGAGATATCTTACCAAAAGGTACATGACCACCATGTTTGTCTGCCTTTATCCAAATGCTTGCAAATCGTAGTAGTCCTGTGTGAGTCTCACCGTTCCTTCGCTCAAACATGTTGCTTAGATGAATCAGAATGTGAAATCTCAAAAACAACCTTAGCAGCTAATGTCAGAAATCAAACCCAATAGTGCATGTCCACCTTTTATACAGACATCGAAGTGGAACAGTTGTGTCAATTTTGGGTACATGAAGGAAGGTCAACAAGGCCTCCCATGCTGACATTAAACTTTTTATACAGGACAACATGGTGGTATATTGGCACAATAGACCCACTTTGAATCTGCAGTTTAGAAGGGCCTAGACATTCCCTAATCGAACCACCAAATGAAATAAAAGCTTCTCAAAGAAACATGGAAAGGAAATAGCCCAATCCTCCACTGAAACTACATCACCTTACCTGACAGCATCTCATGGAAGACAGACAGGCCCCAGCAGAGGCTTTGCGGCCACCAGACTTTTTTTTCCAGTGGCCTACTTAAATGACGTTCAATATCCACATCATTCAATTTCTATTCCCAGTAGCAATATCAGTCTACCACTGCAGGTGCACCAAAGGCAACATCCAACCCATGTTTCAACCCTGGTGGAGAGAAGTGTCAGCTGACCCAGGCTCAGCCATACAGAAAGACCTCCAACATGGACTTAACCCGCATCTCTGTGTGTGTCTGAAAGGGGTATGAAACACTTAATGTGTGTATAGAGGGAGGAAAAAAATGAAACCTTGCACTGAATTCTAATGAATGACTCATTTTGAAAGCAAACACACACCAGACCCAGAGATTCTATCACTCCTGGGTTGACAGCACAAAGTCTCGCACAGAGCGCACATATGAAAAACACACACACACTCGCTCTGTGTCACTCTAGCCTTCTTTTAACCTTGTCTAGAGTCTCAGTGCACTTGATCAGGTTGACGGTCCCATCTTCAGATGCTGCAGTGCACCTCTTGCGTCAGCTCGGTGCTCCTAACAAGAACAAGAGAAGGGCTGCAAGAGAGGCGCCGCAGGCTGTGAAGTGCATTGTGGGATGGATGTCAAAGGGTGTAACCTTGAATGTTTGGGAGAGGAAAAGCTGCATTTGATCACTGTTTTGGGTTATGTTCCATGCACAAAGGACACATATAGCAAATAAGCACCTGATCTCTGCCTGACTGCTAGAACTGTATTTCTGGATCCAAAAACGAAATCTTTTAAAGTTGTAATCCTTAAAATTTGGTAACAGCTGAAATAACCATGGTAACAGTTAGTGCGATATCTTACTACAGCAAGGGGCCATCTGCTTCATTACAAACTCAGCAGACAGGCAACTAGTGTATCTGGTTGAAGCACAGCAGAACAATACTATGATTATAATAAAAAAGTCACTAAAGTTTCTCAGTGAGCCTCACACTTACAACAAATGAAAAAAAGGCAGAAAGGTGAGGGGTGGAATCTCACAGGTCTCTCTTCAGTCTATGTTAGTGATGTTTATATCTTGTGGTTCTGCAATGCCTGTTTCCACATCTCACTGCAGCAAGCAAATCAGAGGAGTGACCATGCTGATTATGGCCCCAGCGTGTCATTGAGCTTTCTAAATGCCCCACCGAAAAAATTTGGAACCCAGAAATGATGAAAAACAGTTTAACAGCGTAACTCCACAAAGCTTTTATCCACATAGTACACAGACACTTTTTATTACTTTTGTCAGTTTCAAGTTATTTCAGAGAAAAGTGTGAGCTCTTCTTTGTTCATGAAAGGCAACCAACAAATTTGTTCATATCTGTAAATGAATTCCATTTATTATCACAGTTAACGTTAGTAAGATGTTTTTCTCCTTTGTTCGAGCAGAGATCATCTGTGGATTGAAGTTATTCTTCAGTGAAATCACACAGTGAGCAGCTTAAAGTCCTACAACTTGCAGTAAATACCCAGGCACCATCTAAGCTTTCACAGCATGTACTGTATTTACCTGGTACACTCTGCTTATGTAAATAGACATCTGGTTACCTCTACATTCTCAGCATCATCTCAAAGGGAAAGCGTCCATTTCTGCGTCCTTCATGCCGTCCTGCCAATTTATTGCACTCGACAGATATCTTTGTGCGGAAATTTATACCACATAGAAGCGACTGATGACTGCTCAGCATCCTTTCAAACAGAGCTGCCACGTGTTCAGGAGCAAGAAAAACAAAAACAAATCTCCATTTTCTTGGTAATTAGTTTTGGCCTGTTTGCAGTCAGCTTGGAAGTAGTATCCATTCTGTCCATTGATGGACAGAGAGGGGTGGGTTGTGTTTTCCAAGCTCCCCTGAGCACCAAGCGTATCATGAAAAACAGAACCAGAATACTGTATGTACATGCACAATTAAATGTGAAGAGAATTGGAGGGAGAGCTGAAAGCCTCCATCGTATCGTTAGTATGGTAAAACATGTAAATAGCTTTAGTTTCTCCTTGTCTTTGTCCTCTGTAGTGAGCAAACACAATCTTGACCAGATGTCAATTTGTTTCTCACAAGTGACCTTTGGCCACTTTTCTTCATTTGTGACATTCATCCATCTCCACCCTGTAGCTAGTCCTGTGTCATCTTTGCCAGCCTGCCACTTCAGTCAGGGGAGTCATTTAAAGCAATGATGAAACTGCAAAAGAACAAGAAGCCTGGCAATAGAGACGAGAAGTAAAATTAAGTACCACGAGAAAGAATGGGAGAGGCAGAGAAAAATAGGAGTGTGTGTCCTAATTAAGTTCTCATCCATGTTAATTCATCTGGGCCTCATTAGAGGGACCCATGCAGACAATACCCCCCCTAAGTCCTGGGAGAAACCTGGCAGCTGCTACCACAGGAAATCCATTAATTGATCTAGAAGCCACAGCTTCACTGTGACAACACGTCACCATTTCAAGAGAATTTACTGTGCAGTGGCTGCACAACCCAACTGACAGGTGTGCTGAAGGTTTATTGTTGGTATCCCACTAATGCAGCACCAATTAAACCCAAAAGAAGGATCAACACAAACTGGAAATTAAATCCTGTTCTAGTATGGGCAGGTGTGTGGGGCTTGGCTGCATTTGGTGGATTCAAATTGGACTGAGGATAAACTGGCTAAAAAATAACTCCGGCTTTAAAATGAGGGTATTCAGTCTATACCTGCAGGCTTTACAGGCAATGTTCAGAAACAGGTCAGTTTGATGAATCAAATGGTAATCCTTACATTCCTCCTTTATTCGAATCCCTTCCATTTTTTGTAGTACTGAAAGTGGACTATGTACAGCTTTTATTCAGACATCGTAAATTAGGGTCAAATGAGATTGACAGGCAGATTGGTGCACCATCAGCGGTGATGTTGATGACGCACATGCACACTGTACCAGAGCAGGAAGCAGAGTCAGAAGGCAACATGTTTGATTTAACCTTTCAATCTACAGTATGTTTCAACCCTAACGTGGTCATCAACTCTTGATAGTGACTGAAAGGTTGATATCACACTTACAAGTGGCCAAAGTGATTTTCATTCACAGAATGGCTGGATCGCACTTATTGCAGAAGTACATTCTGTGCTGTGTGTACCTCCAAAACTCCAGGGGGTACTAGACTGCACTACCTCAGGTCAAGAGTGCTGTAAAAAACGGGAAACAACTTAGCATTTTTGCATGTCCAGTTCCCTCAACTTTCTCAAAAAACGTGTGTTGTGTAATTATCCAAATTCCAGTGAACAAATCCCATTAGCTTTTTGTCGTGGGAACCACAGTGATGGTAATTTCCGGGCTGCCATACAAAAACGTCATCCCAACAGTACTATATAATGCTTACGTTTCTAGCAGTAGATTTGACTACGTTTCAGAGTCAAATAGTGTTTATGCACACTCTCACACTTCTCAATATTTAAACAGGGCATCTGTCTTTGTTTGACCTCAGTAAGAGGGCAATTTGTTATGGCACAGTTTGGGAAATCTGGAGACAAAAGCATTCAAGCACCAGTCAATGGTCACTAGCTGTGCTCACAAAGATCAGCGCAGTGTAGACTCTGCTTGGCGTTGTGCTGACTTCCACATTTGAGGTATAATGCATCATATACACAAAATTGGGGAGGCACGTGCAAAAGTCACGCAACAATGCAATAATGTTTTGCAATAATGTCTTTAGATACAGGGTAGGAAGCTTGGATGATGTAGTAGTAGTAGTAGTATAGGAGTGGAGTTGCTGCTGTTTTGTGATTAAAGAAGCCAGTTGAAGTGGTTTGAGTATCCTATCAGGATCCTCCTATATGGCGTCCCGGGCTAAAAGCAAAACACATTGGATGGAGCTAAAAATGTTGCTGGGGAGTCTTGACTACCCTGATTAGTCTGCTACCACTGTGACCTGATTGAAGCTCAACAGACAGATGGATTCAACCTCAGCCAGAATGAACCTATTACATTAATTTCAAAATAAATGTCAAAAATCATGAGGTCATACAGGGTGACCATGCTCCCAAAATCAAAACACTGAGCCGTCTTTCATATTAAAGCTTTGCCGATGTAACCCAGACTTTTCCTAGTTTCCTATTCAGTGCTGGTGACTTCATTTTTAAGGACAAAGAGTAGAATGACATCTTCCTTCGTTACTGCCTGTGCATGGCTGGTAGAGGGAGGAAGAAGACCAGGATTGGCTCATCAGTCACAACTGCTGGTGTGGTAGGAAGCTGACAGTAAAGAGTCTTACACTGTGTAGGTTGATGTTTAAATGTACTGATTTTAATTCCTGCAGAAGTCTTCACATATTGCAATAGAACCTTGCTTCCTCATAGAATATTCGGCTCATGTTACTGTTCAAGCAGACTGGTGACCTAGTATCAATATTTAGACTGACGTTCCAACCATATATATCAGACTGATAGTGGCTTCTAAACTATAGAACTGTATATATTTAGATTTTAAGTCTAATTTGTAATCTTAAAAGAATGTAACCCAAAACACTGCTGGACTCATTTAACTATTTTTGTTTAACTGATGCAGCAGGATCAGTTCTTTCTTGTCACTACGTGGAAACTGCATTGCCCACATTTAAGGTCTGTTTGCACCAGACATTAAAAATAACACTTTGTAGCAATTGGGTTTTCATATACAATATAAATATGTACTATATTAGTATTCGTATCAAAAGAGCAATTATTAATAGAAACACCCTTTTAAGGATAATGCAGTTATATCATTGGATTATGAATAATTCTTCTTCCATCTGAGTATATGCACTTAAATCATCGTAGCATATGTGAAAGTAACGTGCCATAAAATGCTCCCTTTCATTGTTTTACTATGTGCACTACCAGTCAAAAGGTAGACTCAGATAGGAATGTTTTTCATGAAATGATCCATGTCTTCATCTGTTACCATCATTGCAAAAGGGTTTTCTAATGATCAGTTCTTCCTTTAAACTAATAAACTTGCAGTAAAAAACATAATGAGCAATTGGAAGACAGTACTAATGTTTGCTGATAACAGCTGTTTACACTCATGTACAATATTAACAATGGCTACACTGTAGTCCTGATTAATTAGACATTATAAAATCAGCTTTTCTTTTAAATACGTGGTCTTTTCTGTGTCCAAACTTTTGGTAGTGTACATATGGTGTTTTTGTGCAGTAATGTGTATTTCCTGTAGAATCTTAGTCATTTAAAGTTTCACCAATTTCAACTAATTTTCTGTACATAATGTCAGGCAGTTTAATCTGTGGCAGTGTGTCATATCCTGCAAAAGCAACATGTTTGCAGTGTTGCTATCATGCGAGAAACGCATCTCTAAAATCTTTTCATAAGCTCTGAAAAACTCATTGCACTGTGCTGTACATAAGGTGGACTTGTGTTGGATGTCATGACACTGTTGCATCACTGGAATACATCCAGATTTTCATAAAGTTTTCCTGATAATGAAAACTTCACTGAAAACTAATTTGCACAAGACTGGTCCAGTCTTCACAATCTAACTTTCCACTTTAGATTTCAATGTCAAACTGCTCTTTCTTACTAGGTCTGGCTCCTCTCTGTAATGCGTTGTGGAGTATTTTTCTCATTTTTATGCACATGAGGACATCTCTCAACTATAGCATTTAGTGAGACAGTGCTGTATAATAATGCTAGTCTTTACCGAACTTGAATATTTTGGGGTTTTGTGTCCCAGTAGACCCCTACCGATCCAGCTGCAGACCCCCTACTTCCTCATTTTTAGCCTTCCTTTTCATTTCAGCCCCATATCCAGTCAAAGGCACTTTGAAATGACGGCAAAGGCAAATATGAAAAGAGCGAGTGTCCTCCGTGAAGAGGTGCCTTTTCATTGTGGCTATTCCCCAGTTTTGCCTTGCCTCAGGCCTGCATGGTACTCTACCTCCAGCTGGCAGCCTGGTATGTCCCATGCTTTATCCGGGAGACAGATTATGTTATAATGCTTTGAAGAGGTAGCATGACAAAAGGACAGAATGGGAACACTTCTCTTCCTAGCCTTCTGCCATGACATAAATACTAATGTGTTTAAAATGAAAGGACAAAACACACCTATACTCGATGTGAAGAAGTCGACTGAGTCTGAGCACTTCTACAAAATGGTCTTCATTTATACAGTTTAAATGCCTGTGCACTGTTGAATATCAAAAATCTTAGGGATTACTGTAACCAAGGCTTATGCATCTAAACAAATCCATAAATCTTTTGAGATCTGCTTTTATGAGGAATGGTCAGCAAATGCTTCTTGTGAACAGCAATTTGAATAACTAATCTCTCTAAAGTAGTTCTAATCCAAACCTCTAGTCTGGTTACCTATAGTTGAGGTCAGAATTATTAGCCCCCCTGATGAAATCACACAAAACCCTTAATATTTCCATGGAAATGACCATAAAA
>JAUMHL010000021.1:1806594-1817884 GCA_032362345.1 Sandelia bainsii | reverse complement strand
GTTCTAGACACCGTGAAACGTTTGTAAATGGCAGTGTAGCCTTCACCCTCACGATGAGCATCTACTATCCTCTTTCTAAGGTCCAGACTAATTTCTTTTTTTTTGGCATGATGAAATTGCTTCTTACCAAAAGTGTCAGAGTAGTCCAAGTGTTAAAGTGCCACTGGCCCTGCTAATCAGAGTTCCTTATGTAAGGTTCAATGCTGATTGATTACACAGGTGTGGTGTGAAAGTTAAGTGAATGTTCACTGTTGTTCCGGATCTTCTTCATTTGTAGATAGTGCGTCTCACTGGGTATCTGTAGAGCCCCAGGTCCTTAGAAATTGCTTAGAAACCCTTCCCAGACTGATCAATGCAGTTTGGTAGTTATATGGACAGTAACTAAGGGGGCAAAGATTTGATTTTGCAGTCATCACTAAAGGATCACGATACTAAAGAAAATCGATACAGTACCTTTGTGTGAAACCCTGGACCCTTTGTTACGAGATTATACAGACCAACTTTCTAATTTGATCACAGTTAAACTAACATTAAAGAGAAAACCTGCTGGTTACCCTGTTTTGCCCATTTGCCAGTATTTCAGTACTGGGTTTACTTTCTTCAAAGAACCAACAGACTGTTAGTTTAAAACTGAATTTAAAACAGTAGCTCTGATTTATGAAGGGAAGAAAAACTTTTTTTTTTTTTTTGTCTAGAGAGACCCAGAAACTTCTAAAGTAACTCTGACATCAAATCAGTAAGAAGTACTGAAGAGCATTCATGAGCTCCCTTCAAAGTACTATGCAAATCACCAAAAGGCCTAAAACTCCAAGAATATGTAACAAATAAAACATTTCACGGCCTTCTGGTGTAGTTTATTTGGTTAATGACCGACAGTTATCCAAGATTGCAAATGGGGGGAGTCGTGGCAATTCTGATCAGAATTAGCATTTTAAAACCTTTGGTTTTGTTTGTTTGCACCCACATATACACACAATGCAAAAGTTAACTCCATAAAAAGGAAATAAAATAATTTATTTTCACATAAATGACTTGTATATTTAGTCAGCTCCCCCCTACAAGTGGAACTGTGGAAGGGAATAAATCATTCCCTTCCTTAGTTCCAGAGTTCTATAGTTTTCAACATTCAGATATACACAGTAGTGAAAAAGCTTAAATATTCAGGTACATGGTTAAGTGCATTTAATACAGAGATGAATCGACCACAGACGATTGAAGCTCAGTGAAAACAGGATTAGAGACAAAACAGATACACAAGTTGGGGAGAGACAAACAGCAGAAGGAGAAATAAAAAGACTGGTATAAAATATAGTCCTCAAGAATAAATATATACACTGATGCAGCATCCCTTCTTGAACATAGACACAGACACAACGTAGACACACCGAAAAAACGGCTCTTAAAACGTGGATGGGTAGACAGGGAAGAAGACTATATGTGCTTTTATTCTTCTCAAATAAATCTCTTGAATGTTCAAACAGAAGCTTTATAAAAGCTGGATACTATCATAAGTTTACGTTAAGAAGGTGGGTTAGTCACAATGAGTAATAATATTATATTAGCTGAAATTAAGTCTATCCCACTAAAATAAAACAATGTCAGTTAATATAATTAAGAAAATGCATCACACAGTAAAGGATTCAACCTTTTAACTTTAGTGCATAAAACCCACATGAGCTTAGCAACCTGCATTTGTTGCCCTGTTCTGTTCATTTAAACCTGCATGGAAATACCTCAACTACCATCCAGGGACATTATGACGTTTAAGTGGAGGATGAGATGTGCTCTTTACTTGGTCTGTTGGTAATATCATCTGGACAATGAATCTGAACAGAAAACCTATTTACAGAAGATGTAACACAGTGTCTGGTAAAGTATATGAATAAAGATAATGAGGCAAGAAAATCAATAAACAAATGCAGCCAAAAAGTAGAGTGTCCTTCATTGTTTAAACTTAAGGCGAACCTTAGCAGAACCAGTGGTAATTGCACACCTGTAGCCCCCCGAGCATGTTCTAGTACCATTCGTTAGCTTTTTAATTCAAGCTTTTTGGGTTTGTTTTAAAAATGCAACCAACTGCCTGATCAGGGTTGAGATCAGCTATTTTCTTCCTAGTTCTCAGTAACAGACCATTTTCTGCTCAATGGAAGACATGCAGGACAGTTGATTTAACCCCACTTAGCCAAAATTTCAGCTCCAGGAAGCAACATGCTATTTTCTGCGTCTGGAAAGTCTGAAAGAGCTATAGTACGGACAAATACTAGTTTGCCATACTTTACTTGCAGCTTAGACCGTGTAGACAGACCTTTCCAGTCACATCTCACTGTGCGCGTCAGTCAAGGCTAGGGAGGTGAAAAGACGGGTCAGTCCAGCGTCTCAGATGAGGTGGGTGGTCGAACGACTGAAGGTGTGGTACTTCCTCTCAAACATGGAAGGCAGATTGACCATGGAGGGGGAATGGTGTGCCTGTTAATAGAAAAAAGAGGAATGAATCAAAACTAACAAAATGTGGGAAGGATGTAGAAGAAATGAAATGAGAAAAACCCCAGCATATAACTTTAATACCCAACTGTATTGTTAAAGGATAATTTTAGTTTGTTACAAGTCATCCATCTTCTTATTGGTAGTAACGACATAGTACTATATCATTAACAGCTTATCCTGGGTCCAGACCTCTTAATACACAGTTAACCCGATTTCTTCTCTTATCAAGCTACAAATATCCAACCTCAGAATAACTGTGGTAATATAACTGCTAGGGCCGTAAGTGGCACCCATATGGATTAAATAATTGTCTGACAAAGTGAATAAGTACATTGCAGGAAACTAAAAACATCCTTTAAACTTTCCACAACACCCAAATAGTTAGCATGAGTGCACATGTGAATGTACAGCATGACTGCGTTTACATTCACATGAGCAGGTAACTGAGGAAGGAGTGAATCCACGTAAACATGCAGCAGATGAGTAATCTGATTTTTCTTCTACCTCTGTCTTATTTTGGAAGCATGACTCATAGATTGTTTTCCCCTGTTTTGACGTATGTATCTTGAAGCAGACTGACAGCACAGGAGGAGAGCGGCAGACACAACGGAGCTCTTCACAGGGTGAAAACAAAAAAATGTGGTAGAATGTGATCACTCCATGTGTGTCCATTGTTCACATACTTATAGGGAATGTGAGCTGGAGTTATAAGACAAGTTAGTTTTACCCTACTGTGTTGCTGCAACAATAATCCTGCTGTCCTGTTATCGATTACTTTAGGAATCAAATATTCTATGGAATTTTCCGGCAATTTATCGACTAATCGTATACGAAATAATTTTGCTTTATTAAAAGGGCCAACTCATTACCGGCACTTATCGCTAAATCAAATCCCAACCTCACTTTAAAACTCATCCAGGTTGTAGACTTTTTCTAAGCAGGACTTGCAAAATGAGCTGTCTGAGGATACGGTCAATTTCAGACACGCAACACACTCACTCTTCTAATAATAACCGACCCTGTGGAGGACTCGTGCCATTTCATCACAAAACCAACATGTAATGAAAGTTATTCTGGGTCCACCGTATGGTCTGGACATTTTTTCTGGACGTTTCATTTATTTATCCATTTTCAGCTTCTCGTCGACCCTCGTTATTGTCTCTCTCTGTTGAGCTGTGTGACAGTAATAAAATATCAGTGAGAAAGACTGTGAAAGTTCACTGTATATAAATACATAGTTTAAACAAAGCTTCGAAGCAAAAACTTTGCACCAACAATTTTTAGTAATGAAGTTATTTAAGTTTCGGGAGTCGTTTAAGCCCTAACTCGATTGATGATCCAGTACATAGTAACATGTACATATATGTATACATATAGTTCGACAAAATCTTTCCTCTTATCCCCAAAACCAAATTCAACATGACAGTAAAGAAATCAGCTTACAAGAGAACATTCCCTCTACCTGGCTTACATAGGTGTGGCTAAACACAGTGTATGTTAAGAAGGCACTCTCAGCCATTTAACTCTGTACCAGCATCATTTCAAAAGCCTGGCCAACAAGACAGACTGTCATGTGAGCCATTTAGTTTGCAGTCAAAAGCGCGCGCGCGTGTGTGTGTGTGTGTGTGTGTGAAGAACAAGATGATTTATGTGCTCCAGCCTCATTTTAATTACTGAACGCAAAAGACAAATGTTACTAGTGGTTATCTGCATTCCAAGCCAAACCTTGGCACTGAACTAATTGAGACAGGCAACCTTTGCCAACATCACATTTCAGTAAATTTCCACCTGGCTTTGCACACACACAGACAGACAGAAGCACAGTCTTTCTCCTTCCTTCTATTTGTGTCAGCAGGCAACAGTAGCTGGTGAATGGCAACCTTGATTACATGTTAGTAAGTGGTGCTAGAGGGTTTCAGAAACACAAAGCATGATTAGGGCTGAATGGACACATTAACAGGCTGCTTTCACTGCAGAGAAAGGCCGGGTCAAGGACACCACTGGTCGCAAAGCAAACATATCCGACCATCATTATACACTGGCTACCCTGCTAATTTACACTTCTTTTCATGCACAGTTTCACAAAACATCTCCATCTGAGATTCTGCCCTCGTTTACAGAAAATTGTGCCAGTGTCATGCAGAGGTATTCACGCTATTAACAAAGTTTGTCCGGATGTGGTTTAGGTTGGAGCTCACTGCACCTTAGTGAAGAATTTTGACTGAAAACACGAGGTAAAGAAACACACTAGGTTTAGAACGAGTGCCAATAAACATGTGTAATGTCCAGTGAAGATTACACTTATATATTAGTTTGAGCATATTTTTTGTTGCATTTAGAAATACTTTGATGTGTTATAGGTAATGAAGAATTCACAAGGAGGACTAAAAATTTATGTTTTGTGCTAGTATGATGAAAAATGTTTTTTTTCCCCAAACTG
The DNA here is from genome assembly GCA_032362345.1 of Sandelia bainsii. NCBI lineage: Eukaryota > Metazoa > Chordata > Actinopteri > Anabantiformes > Anabantidae > Sandelia > Sandelia bainsii. Next base: position 1,812,960 of record JAUMHL010000021.1, on the reverse strand, counting down.
TTTGGCCACAGGACCAACTCTAGGGTCAAGTCTTGGTCATTGCAAAAATCTTTCATTAAAGACAATTATGGCTGCCACTACTCTTACAAACAATCTGGGTGTTATAAATGGTTTTATACCTTGGATATAATAGTAAAGGTCTACAGAGAGTTCCTTTGACATCACAGTTTGGTTTGGGGGCCTTTCTAAACTATGCCAACCAATTCAATTTTGCACAGGTGGACTCTATTGTCCTAGACACATAATGGAAAATTACAAGAGGTTGTGGCAGACTGCACTGTGGTTGTTTGTGAGGTAGAATTAGGTTATATGTAAGCGAGACTGCTTGTTAGTAGCTGAACAAAGCATTCATTAGGTTTTGCGAATTCTGCACATTTACAACATAGGCCTGTTTTACTGTAACTGACAGTGGACTCGAAACGCAACTGTTTGAGTGACAATAGTGAGTTTGATGTGACTCTGATGTCTATAAATAAGACTCTTTGTGTGGACTATAAAAAATAAGGCCGTCAAAATATGTTCATTTGGAGTAATTAATCACAGAATTTTTTTTATTTTTATTTACTTACTTTATTTAAATTTATTTTATTTCCTGGTGCCCTTCAACCTAGTGCGTCATTGAAACCGTTCCAGCCTCATCAATGAACATTTACATAAAAAAACAAAAAACATTTGTAGACCACTGTTGTTCTCTGTAATTTGTGCAGTAAGGAGTTTTCGTAACACCTGAGTATTTAAAGCCTGAAATCTCACCTCAACGCAAACCTGGAGGTCCAAAATAGCGCAGCCCCAATTGCATAACATGGTCTAAAACATCAACAATATCATTTATTGCATTATATCATCCATCAAAAGTAGGTATCGAGACAGGCTTATTCAGTGGTTTGTTTCTTTTCCTTTTTCAAGTTTAATGAGGATGCTTGAGACAGACTTGCATTTACTTAGTTGTTAATTTGTGTAGAGTATTCATTTATATTTATGTGATGATGTGCTTGAGTCAATATATCGACAAAGAAGGATGTTACATGCAAATGACTAACCCACCAACAAACTTCAGTATGTTTCGTTGACAAATGTGAAGGCTTTGAATCACAGTGGTACAACATTGCAGCAAAATGGACAATTCTTAAACTGCTGTATTTATTGGCAGGTTGCAATGAAAAGACTTTTGTAAGGTTCACTGTTTAATAATCTTTAAGTAGGTAACACTATCAATGTGTTATATCAGACCCCATTTGTTGAGCATGAATTCCTTTCAGACAGGTAGAGCAGTACTCATAAAATTGAGAAGTGGTTAAATGGCTGAGATGAATGTAGGACACAATGTGCTCAGTGACTCCGCCGTCACAAACTTAAATATAGGACAGATGACCTGCCACCAATCATTAAAGCTCAGATGAGAAGTCAGCCTCAGCTCCCATGAATACATTGACATTTTAATTTTAGCGAGCCATTTTTGTATAACCTTGCAAAAACACAGAGTATAGCATCCAAAATTAAAGGCATGCCTTGACATTTGGATTTTTACTCTTGAAATATTTCTCAAATGGCATTATATTAGTCAAATTATTTCTAACAGAGCTACTTTGACTGAACCACAGATGACTAAAGTTAATTTAAACATAGTAACTCTTGTTAATTAGGCTTAAAACAACTCCTAATGTCCTTGGATCTGCATATATTCAACAGTAATCTGATAAACACCAGACACGAAATTATTCTGTAAATGACGGCATGCCTTTAAAGAAGCCTTTTCTCCTGAGAGAAAGCAGGCTTCCAGCTGGACGAAACTCCCACGTCCTAGCTTTTTAACTTGATCTACTATTAGTAACAGACACCTAGTGCAGATTCCCAGCCACCACCTATTAGTAACCCGGGTGAGTCACAGTAAGAGATTTTCCAAATCAACCCTTAGAATCTCCGCCTTTGACACTTATGCCCATCTCAAGTGGGGAGAAGAATTATGCTATTCAAATGTTTCTAACCCCCTTGTATCTAATCACTAGAGTTTAGAGGTTAGCTGTAAAGCAGACTCTTATTAATCTCACACATCGTTGTTCCAGGGTCTAAGCTTCTAAGGAGTTGATTTGGGACCATATTGATCTGAAATTAAAAATTGGTGCACCCCTGCTTCAGACTAGACAACAAGAATATTTGCTCACATGAGTCTCCAGGACTGAGCTTAGCGATGAATTACAGCAGAGTCTCCCTGCGAGGACTGGTCAAGACAGCTTTGCATGGGTCCAAGGGGACCTGGGTCTCTCTGCATGATTCAGAAAAGGCCCTCTCTTTGGCATTAAAAGGCAGAGGAGCCACTGACTTTGGCTGGAACCCTGCAGAGGGTAGGTGTATGGACACGTGCTGGATAGATTTTGGCTGGAAGTTTTTGGAGTTGAGCGGAGTGGACTTTTGGATAGCTGGAGCGGAAGAGGAGGCGGAGTGTTGGGAAGTGCTGAGGCTTGAATTAGGTTGTGCTGGCTGGGTCCATAATGAAGAATTATGGATGGACCTGGTTTCACCAGTGCTAAGACAATAGTTGGGGCTAAGCCTTTGGCTTGATTCAGGGGCAGCACAGGGACCAGGGCTACAGACAGGCTTTTGGGCTGGGCTGCAAGGGGTGCGCATACAGACAGGGACTCTGGCTCTGACAGGAGGGTGGTCCAGAGAGTTAGAGCGCTGCACCACGGCACTGCTCTTGCCAGAATCACTCAGACTGAATGTGGAGGCAGAGCGAGACATCTAGAGTACATAATACAGGAGAAACACATAATGAAGGGATTTACATATTTAAAAAAGACTATACAAATGCTTAAAGAAAATACAAGGTGAGGGGAAGTCATCAGAAGAAGAAACACTTGTCTAACAACTTGTCTTCAAATGAAAAAGTATAGAAGAAAAGGCATTTTTCCAGGCTTAGTAAGGGGGAGACGAAGAGGGACACATACATGGACAGATTAATATTGTACTTTTAAATAGACAATGCACAAATAATAGCCTTTACTGTTAAAGGGACACTACACACCAAAGCATTTAAAAAATGTTATGTGGTAGGAAAGTGATAGTTGTGTATGTGCAGCGGCAGCAGCTCTGAGAGTTTCGTGCAGTGGATTTTATGTAGCAGCCAAACACAGACACACCGGCAGCATACAGCATATGAAATATCAGCAAATGCTACAAAGCTGGTGAGGTTTTTAACGTGACGTCATTGGGTCACAAGACATCAAAGTGTCCGTAAAGAAGACGTTCTCATGGCATTCTCACGCTGCTTGTGACTGACTGAACGCCATGATTATCAGAGCCTGACATTTACTTTTCAAAATGGTGGGAATCCCCCCCTTTAAAGCTTCACATAGGAGGGAGTTGTACATTTTGAGGGGATTCTACTTTTGAGCTTAACTACATGTCTTCAAGTCTTAATTTTAATCACTTGCACTGCTGTTTGCACTAGTGCTTTTCAGGTTCTGGTGTATTTTACAAACACAATCCTAAATCATGTGTATATCTGTCACATTGCATTTCAGAATGTTGTTACACATGCCAGGAGAGAAAAAAATACACATAGGTCACCTATACAGAATAATGTGAGTTTGTCCACATATGTATACCTGCTTTCAGCATCCAGATGAGCAACATCAGTAAAAAAGGTAGGTTCCGTTTGCTGCCATCACCAACCTCTTAGCAAACCATGTTTGTCAGGGGGCCAAGTCCACTCAACAGTATATTGAGTGACAATTCCCACGCCACAAAGAATACAGCTAAAAACTTGAAGCACAGGCCATACCCATAACTCAGCAGACAGTATCACGTGCAGTCCAGTAAGCAACACGACATCTGACATGGTGGCCAAAACAAAGTGTGCCACGATCTAGTTTAAGTAGTCACTAACTGCCATTTTCAAATCAACTTACTACCAAATATGTGCTGTTAACTTCCCTGACGGCTATTTTTACAGTTTTCATCACATAAGTTATTAGACATCAAGAGTTAGGTCTTTGTTGTCATGAGTAAGGCGGGGCCAGGAGATAAATTGGATAAATTGGGCCAAAGAGGAAAAAGGCGGGTGTAGTGCCCCTTTAAACAAAGGTTTATAAGAAAACTCTGATAATCAAAATGGTCTTGTTTCAATCACCAGTGACGGCTGGCTAAACCCGTCGCCCAAAGAGCAATTTTCCAATTCCTGCATGGGGCATTACATACTATGTTATTTTTCATGTAACATTACTTATTATAAATTACCATTTACTATCTTGTGAGGTCACACGTTAAAGTAAAAAAAAAAACCTGTTCACAAAGAAAATTTCCTCAGTGTGGGAATTTATTTTGTCTCCTGGTTCTCATTAGCCATTAGCAGTTCCACTGAAGTTCTTGCTCTTCAGATGCTATGACTCACCTGCTCTACTGGTATTAAAGGCAGCGCCAAAAGAATCCCTTAAAACAAGTACATGTTGCTTCCACTGTTAACTGTTGTGGGAATTACCTCAAGCTTTTAAGGTACGCATTAAAAGGATAATTGTTGAGAAAAATAAATTGATTGATGTTGTTGGTTGGACAAGTTATTGTGTGCACTATGTCTTTGCTGTTCTTCTCCTGGTTTAAAGGCTGGTGAAGCAAATAGAATGCCTCTTTTCCACTTGTTCGTCTCCTTCACCCCCATTTATTTATTAACAATACACTAAGTTAACCACTTAAACATTGGCCATAAAACAAACAGTAGGAAAATAAGTAAGCAAAGGGCAGAAAAAAATTGTTCCAGCACAAAGTCAGTGACAGACAAATTCTTCAGGCAAATAAACAAAGACTTACAGCCAGTGTGGAGCTGCTGCCGATGTGGTTTTCACGACTCTGGCCTTTCTCATCTGGAGTGCTGTTGGCCAAGAACGCCCTCTGGATCACACGCTTTGGGGTCTTTGTGAAAGAAAATGCCCTTGTCACCTAGCACACACATATACATACAGAGAATGCCAGTTATTATGATGCTAAATGTAATGTGTATGCAGTGTTTACTTGTAAGTTAGAGCTGATGATGTGTAAAATTCTACTTCATGGAAAATGTGCGTGCAAAAAGAAAACAAAGATCATTTCAAGATGACTTCAAGTTAAAAAGAGTAGTTTAAACTGATGTGAATGATTACAGCCTATGCAGAACCACTGTCACTGATGTGTGAATGAGAAGCAAATTGTAAAGCTCTTTATTATTAAGGTAGTAAAGTGCTGTATAAGTGCCGCCTACTTACCATTTTAAAAATAGCACTACAAAAACATGTCAAAATTGTGTGCGTTTAAAATCTTCTCTACAAATGCAGCACATAAATTGACAAATTAATAAATTAACTTTGGTTAGTTTATTTTAAATTTGCTCTCTCGAGGACATGTAATGATGATACTGCTTAGGGGGAAACATGTTAATGCTGGTACCTGGAATAAGCTGCTGACATAAAGCTCAGTTTGATTTAACTGATAACTAAAACTGCTTATTTTCTGATCCACTTACGAGAATTTCTTCCAGGCATTTTATCAGGCAACCAGTTAAAGCTACAGTATGTAACTTCTCAAAAATATTTCAGTAGAAATGTGCTTCAAAACCGTAATGGGGAGAGGTGCTGTTGATGAAGTCAGACTCCAGAACAGTGTGACATAAAGATAGAGATATTTGCTTGTGACGCTCATTCTAACAAATCAGAGAATTTCACTTCAGCACGTCGGACTTTCTGCTTCCTGAAGTGCTGTGCAGAGTGTTGCAGAGCGTGGCAGATGGTAGTAGAGTGTAGTGGAGTAGAAACAGGGAAGATGGGGCAGAGTGGAGTGGAGTGATTTCGAGACATGTTAGAGAGCGCCCTGGTAGCTGAATGCTTGCTGTGCATGCCACATAACTGCATGTCCTCATCTGCAGCCCCTCAGGGACCTCTGTTTCATTTTCTCTTCATGTTTCCTGTCTGTCATCGCTGATAACTGTCAAATAAATGGTAAAATACCAAAAGAAAGACGAGAAGAGATGAGCTCAGAATTTTGGGGGCAACTGTGCATCAGTTGGTTAAGCAGTCATTCGTGAGCTGTGGGTCAGTGGGTCGGCTCGCGGTTCCTCCTAGTCACACCCTGAAGTGTCCTTGGATAAGACAATTAACTCAAAAACCATAGAACCCTACATGAAGCTGTCTGCCCACAATAATTTCCCCATGTCGATTAATTAAATATATGAAAATCAAATGTAGCCTTAATTTAGTTAGTACTATGTTTTAAATGTGTTGATTGTAATGATGATGTTATTACTCTAGTGCAGTGGTTCTCAAAATTTTTACACCGGGTACCACCTCAAAAAATATTTGGCTCTCCAAGTACCACCATTATGACCAGAGGTGGGTAGTAACG
>JAUMHL010000021.1:1754996-1800158 GCA_032362345.1 Sandelia bainsii | reverse complement strand
AACACACATGATAGCAGAGGAGCTCATACTCCCCACAGCTTTAGATGTTAATGAGTGTGATGTTATAGGCTTTTCTGCCATTGTTTTGTTGAGGTGGGGCGTGAAAATATTTCTTCCTGCCAAGTGGGGAATGATGAAAAAGTTTGAGAACCACTGGGTTAGAAGAACAGTAATTATACATTCTTATCAGAACTTGATTATTGAGTATCGAATACAATACAATCACAAACACTGGAGAGACTTTCTGCAGGTACAGCAGGTCATGTGCATTTAATCCCACTTACTGGACATCCATCAACTTCATACACGACGTCAAAGATCTGCTTCTGCCCTTCAGTCTTCCTCTTGTCCTCGTTGATATGACTGGTGGGGAGCGAAAGAGAGGAAGTTAAAACAATGTGATAGTTCATCTCGTGTGAACTCCTGTAGCGATTAGGCAATAAATCAATTAGCTGACTAACAAGGCATACTGTTGTTTTCACTACAGCTCAAATGAAATGCACTGCTGTTCCCAAATATGTCACGTCTTAAAGACTTGGTCAGTTATTACAAGACAAAGCTACATAATGGTCCAAATTGAGTATGACAGGAGCGAGTTCACATTAGGTGCTTGGAATTATCAAACAACTCCGGCAGCGTGATTATCACAAAAGAAGAGGTTAAGGTCACGCAAACTCACGTCATGACTTCTTTCAGAGACTCTATTGCTTTCTCCAGTGTTATCTTGTCTGGGTTGTCATCTGATGTATGTTTCTTTATGTCTGCAAATGTAGAAGAAGAAGAAAAAAAAAACGCTTGGTAAGAAGTAGACAGGAAGAAATAGATGACAATCATGTGGAGAAAGGTGAGTAGAAAAGAACAGAGAAATTACAGACCGACATCAACGACAGGAGAAAGATAAGGAGAAAAAGAAATGATGAGATGTAATTAGTGGCGGGAATGATGTTTTAACAAAGGGGCCTGTATGTGCGTGTTACCGTTAAGAAGAAGGGCCACACTAGGCAGTCTCTGCACAGGTCTGATTAGCAGCTCCACCAGCGTCTGCCTGCCACACTCTGGCTTGGCCTGGTTGATCTGTAGAAGGGAAAACTTTAATGTGGCAGAGCGTGTGGTTGTGTAAACCTCTGTGACACAGCGAATAGGAAAACAAGAGTTTGCACTGCATGATAAACAGCAGCTTGAGTCAATTTACTCGAGTCTCTTTCCTACCGACCATGTGTGCACACAGCAGACAGTGTTTTCTGAAAACTGCTTTGCCAGGAATGTAAAAAGTGTCACCAATTTGCCCCCTTTTAAAAGAACAACCCACAGTCAATGGGCATTTCCTGGCAACAACAGCTTACATATTATGGACAAAATACAACGTACTCCATGTTGTTAGATCAGCCCTGCAAAATACACTGTACTACTTTTATTGTAGTACATTCTGTTCACATGTACACAATAAACAGGGTTACTCATCTGAGTAAACACTTACATGCACTGTAATAACCTGGTAACAGAGGATACATAGTAATCAGATTTCTGCCCTTAAAGAAATGTTCCAGCATATGATCTGCCGTTTAGGGATCAAGTCAAAATATAGAAAGATTGAAGTAGAACATTATAGAATGAGTCAAACTACAGGCTACCGTCTTCTTCCTGGCTCACATATTCCTTCGTAGTGCAGCAGCGGAGCTCTGTCAGAAAGCCGACGGAGCGTTTGCAAACTCACGATAACGCACGATACAAATGTCAAACGTCTTACCTTTAGAAAGGCGTGGAAGCGCGGTTTTTGTTTCTCGCACCGCACAATAGTCTCCTTGCTCATTTCGAAAAAGTTGACAAAGGGCGGGTAGGCCTTCACCAGCTCTTTAGACTGGAAAGTGAGAGGGTGAGGACGGGTTAGAAGCACAAAGGGGAAGATGTACACAAACACATGCTTCATATGACTAAAGGATGCTTCAACATCTGGCCACCAGCACAGATTTGTTTCAACTCACATATTTGAGGATGATGTTTCCTACACTCCTCTCCTCTGACCAGTCAGTCAGGAGTTCCTCCAGATCATTCTGATAAATAAACACATAGAAAACAGGTCAACATCAGCAGGTCATCAATGACGCCATCACAATCATCTGGTCATTTGGATAAACTACCTTGATTCTGGTGTGAACCTCATAGATGTCTGGGATACTGCCAAATATGGTCTTGATTTCTTCTTGGGCCAGGATGGGTCCTCCTACCTGCTCCTCTTTTTCCAGGGGAAGTTTGAAAAGCTTCAAACAGAAACAGACAAACAGATGTCAGAGAAGTGAACAAATATAGACTTATACTAACAGAACTACCAAAGAAAAGAGCAACGATATCAATGCTTTTAAACCTGTGGCATCAGTAATACAATGTGCAGTCAGTTCAGAAAGTAAAAAATATGTGTAGGAAATGTTTTTTCCTCACGTATGTGCTGCTAAAAAAATACCACAAGGGCAGAGATACACCAAGCTGGCATCAAAGAACTAACAGTGACAAAGTTTGACAGTTTAAACGCATCAAGTCGCCTTAATCTGGGCCAAAATTTAAACTTGACCACACTGTAAAGATTAAAGACAACGAGCGACCAGCCAATCACCGTTTTCATAACCACACTGAGAAATTAAAATCACAGGCTCAGGCTCATCCAAGTTTATACAACCCAAGATGACAGATTACAAAAGAGGTAGACTGCAAAAGAAATCAAGGAAAAATGCGGAGACAAAAAAAGAACAAGAGAGAAAAAAAGAGTGAGTGAAAGAAAAATAAGCAACAAAATGGTCCAAGAAAAGCAGACAAGAGAAGAAGCAAGACGTGTGAAAGATTTGAAAGAGAAACGGTCAGGCAGGTCATTTTCTCCCTCACTGGTCAGCTGTCTGACTCTGCAGGGACACACTAGTAAGACAGGCCAAGTGACACACACACACACACACACCCCTTTAGTGATTGTAGCTTTGCCTGAATCTGTTGTGAGGGGCAACTGTCTGTCTGACCTGTGAGGGAGTGTTAGAACTGTGCCAACGCAGAGACAACAACAGCTACCTGTAGGATGGTGTTTAAGATGTCTACATAGTTGCTCTCAGTCTGGTAGAGCTCCTTGGAGACCTGCCACCTGGCTGACTGCTTGGAGAGAACTGGAGTCGAACTCTTGGATGGCTTCGAACTCTCTGGAGGAACACGAGGAGCAGGGAGGATCACAGAAGTTATTAATACTGTGTTGATTGTTAGGTCTCTTTAAGCAATTATAAAGATATTAAGGCTGAATCAAAATAGCAAAATGTTCTCATATTGCTTACTATTCAAACTTCCACGAGAGATCTGTTAGCATCTGGAGTAAAATTAAATTATGTTTCATAAGCTAGTGCAGGCGCACAACCCTGTCTACTGCACCTTAATTGGAGTTCATCCCATGTCTCATGCCAAAGGCTTGTTAACTAAACAGAGCCAAGGTTAGATCATTTGTCAATTTTTCTCAAAATTACACTTTAACTTTCTGCCATCACACTTTGTATTATTTCCTTTGCTTCTGAGCATTTCACACTAAATCAATGCCAGCAGCGATGTTAATTTCAGTGTCTTACTGATATCCTGAACATAGCAATGCGATGTCAAAACCCGGAATTTCAGATTTGTGCCATTCATTGTAAGGCAAAATATTTTGTATTTATCTCCCACTGGAGGGAGAAAGAGCACACTTGAAGAACAACACTTGACAGGTGAAAATGTCTTTTTTCAGTTCCACTTGCCCTGATATCTGAGTCTCAGCACTGAAGCAAAACCTGACCTGCAGAGGTTCCTGGCTGAGACTGCTGCTCTGGTTGCTGAAGGGTACTTGTACTCAGGCAGGACCTTCTCCTCCACTCTTCTCTCTCTGTCCTAACCCTCCTTTCCCTGCTTTTCCTTCTTCGTGTCCTATTCCTGGTCACAGTACTGTCTCCATTGCTGACTGAACTCTTACCTACTCCATCTTCTGTAATGGGAGAAGGGCTTTTCTTGAGAACAAATTATCATGTATGGCATAGATGCCAGAAATGATATTAGTCTCAACCACGTAAGGAAAGGGGATTTTAGAGTTGGATCAAGCAGGTGTTTTTCCAGTCTCCCATCATTCTCCTCCTACCTGTCAAGGCCTTGCATGTCTCAGGGGTGTTGGAGATGTCTAGCAGAGAACCTATGGACAGGGAGTGCTCTGCTGACTGTCTTTTGCGTGGTGGAGGGAAGGGGGAGATCTCGGTCTCCTTGGTGAGCTGAGCCAGTGTGTCCCTCAGACGCCGACGCTTACGGTTACTGTTGGGAGTGGTGAGGGACAAGAGAGACACCGCCTTCTTCATGGCTGGGCTGTCATTCTGAAGCACAGTGGAACAAAAAGAAATGGGAAAAAAATGAGTAGCAGAACTATTATTTTAATCATAAAATACAACTAAATACAGGTGCAAAGTGAAACTGTAGAGGGGGCATGAATAAAAATATAAATTAAGAGGATCATAACACAGCACACAAGAGAGTGATAAGTAGGATGTGAAAATAACAATGTAAAAAGAAAAATGAACTGTAGACTACAAAGATACAGTTACAAGTTACAGACACACTGAGAAGAGAAACACGGGGGCAGTTAAAAAAAAAAGGGGCTTTCTCTCAAGTCAACAACACAACCATGCTAATCATTTTAGCAGAAGAGACGTGGAGGGAGGAGATGTGACAGGTTCAAGTGTCAGTATGCTTCAAATGAAGTGGTGGACATAATGTAAGACATCCACACTTTTTCAGCTTCGGGATTTGGCGAGGGCCAACAGTTCTTGAAACTGAAAATCCTACAAGGATGCCCACTTCAAACAGACTGGCCAGGTGTGAAGAGGTCAGAAACTAGGGTGGGTGTGAACTTTCCTCTCAAGTGGAACACTGATAATGCCTTCAAGGAAAGACTGTCCAAAAGTGTGCCCCTTTACCCCAATTTGTATGATTGTCCGTGTCTCTACTCTCTGATGGCTGCCCTTTTCTCCCCCGCCTGTGAAAGAGGCTACTTGGAAAAGCAAAAAGCATTTTTGCCTTGAGACACAATTGGACAAAACTCCATAAAAAGTAGTTTGTTTCAGGCACAGCTTGGCCTTTACCACCAGTTACCAAGTAGGAACACAAGAGTTCAGGTCATCACAGTTATCTTTGCTGTGAGGCTGCAGTGGAAAGATGAGTGACCGTGGCTGAGGGGGGAAAAAAGCCACAAGTGAAGCAGCAGAAAACACTTAGCAAGCACTTCCAGCATTCCCGAGAATCTCAGGTTGACTTATTAATCTGAGGGTTGCAGCATTTTTCATAGTTGTAAAGACACCGGTCGCTTTCAGCTAAACACCTGGAATGTACTATTTTAAAGCTAAAATATGCAACTTAAGCTAGTGGTAGCATGAGTCTCATGTTATTAGTGTTTCCTCACCTTCTCATAGAGATACATGGACTCCCCGGCCCGAGCGTCCATCTGAATGCTTCCCCAGAACCACTGGCCAGAAAAAAAACAGAGGAAAGGGTTTTACTGACTCCTGGGTTAGGACAGAAGTAGGTAGCAAACAAAGATTTCTGTTACAATAATACAGCACACGTTCCATTGAAAACTAATGAATGAGTAAAGCTAAACCACCACTCAATCTCGGTTCATATTACTCATATGCTGAAGGGGAAATCTATTATTGATCCCTGTCCCTAACAGAAAGAAATCCTGATCAGATGATTGTTTGGTATTCTGCTTAAGAGCATTCATTATTTCCCTCTCGTCCCCACTTTATCTTCCTGTAGCAAAAACCTCTAAGTCTCAGTTATTATAAATAAATATCTGAACCCGTCATCAAAAGACGTCATGTTAGTGTTGATGCCTACCTCCTGTTTGACCACGAAAAGTTTCTTGGAGGGAGAAAATGGCAGCTCCTTCACCGAGTTCTCCTCCACGACCATGTGTGTGCACCTCTCATCTCCAACCTCAAGATAACTGCCACCTTAGATAAAGCAAAATGGATCGATGGTTATATTTACACACACAAACAGTCCACCCTGCAGGCAAGTCTGCGTTTTTGTTCTTCACAATCTGAGCTTCAGCACATTCAACGTGAAATAAAATAATGAATATTTCAGTAAAGTGCAGTGCCAGTGGTTTAATGTCAAAGAAAAAACAGTGTGGGAAAGACAACCATGCTCAAAGTTTGGCTTATTGGGGGACTCTGTCTTTAGTCAGGTCTTCAGCAAGAGGAATGCAGCTCAGTTGGATTGAGATCAAGTGACTGACTTAAACTTAAAGTTGTTTTTTTTACAGACTCCTTCATTTAACGGCAATTTTGAAATGTTAACCAATTCTGAGCTTGTTTGTACATGAACAAACACTGAAATGACACACTGCTGCCCAACATATATTATATATAGTAGTTTGTGTTATAATAATATACTGTTCTAATGTACTCTGATTAAAACTCAGACTTGGTACTTTGACATTAAATAGTGATAGTACATGTAATCTTGAAGAAAAAAAAGCTGTCCAAACACTTATGGTCTGGACTTGGATTGAATTGATGAAGAATGGTCAGTATGGTCCTTTTGTGTCAGCACTGACCATGCTTAAGTGTCCGCTCCTCCATGTTGGCCTTCTCTTCTGCTGAGAAACCCAGAAAACTGAGGATGCAGTCCTGGAAGGGGGGCACTTTGAAGTCTGTTCGAAACTCCTCCTCTCCTGCATGGAAGAAGCTTAAGACAGGTGGGAGACATAATGTTACTGTCAAACCACATCAAGATTTCTGCAACTTTGCAGTTTAAACCTTTTCATGCACAGAAAAAAACACATCTGTCTGGAACAGTTTCCTCAACATAGATGTGTGCAGGATATTTAGCAACTATACTAACAGGAGTACAAGAAGGAAAAGCTGGACAAAATAGAATAATGTGCTATTTAATCAAAATCTATATTAAAATGATCTAATGCTTTAACAACTAATTGGGACGAACAACAGAATGAAGTTCCAACCACTTAACAATGACACTTTCTGGGCCTTTCATAATACATAAAGGTGAAGAGATTTTACTCTGTTGGGAAACAACACAGCAGTGTTACAGCCCAGTGTTCTTTTCTCGCCAACAGTATTTCACTGAATCTTGCAGTGATCATCATTTGTAGTTTCAACAGGACAATAGAAAAAGTGTTTACTCATATTTGATTATTTTTCTCCTTTTATTTTGAACCTTCATGCAAACATTCAGTTGCACTTTTGTGAGCCTCTCTGTACAGTCTGACATGATTCTTGCACAGGTGGTAAAGGAGCTCACTTATGTTTGAGAATGTTGTGGGGAGCGGTTTGAACCAAAATTTGGTTAAATACAGTTTTCTGGTCTGTGTCAGACCCAAACCACATTTATAAAACACAAGGGACAAGCCTGTTTGTTTTATTCTATGTTTTTTGTGTATGAAAGAACGTAAAACTTTGTCCAAATGATGAAAAGAAACACTGCTGTAAAGAGTGATTTGTGACACATAATATGAAATGACAGACATCTTTCTGTCATTACACAATATACATAGTTATAATGCACACAATTCAAAGTTGGTGTGTGCATTCTAACATCAAGGTTCAAGACTTTCAACTTACACCTCATCTCTTCTCTCCCACGCCTTGTGAATCCATGATGGAGTGAGGATGGGTGTCCCCATGCACACGGCCAGCTGAGAGATGAAGGAAGAGCGAGATAAAGTCAAGAGAGGAAGGACAATGACACAAAATCTTATAACAATAGGACCTTAAAGAAGTTCAAATGTCAATGATCAAAGTACAACAATCTCCCTAGTTTGTTAATTACTCATGATTGCCTGATAACAACACTTTCATTCACTGTATGAATCTCCACTCATACAAACATCAGATTACTTCCTCATTCCGTGAAGACTTGCAGCTTTAATTCAAGAGGTTTGACTAAAAACATCTTGAAAAGTCTTGACTTTGCTCACATCTTGAGTCTTTCATTTCAAATTCTATGTGGTGGTGTACAGAGGACGTTATATTCATGAACCTAACTGTATTTGTTATCGGTTAGGTAAACGTACCCTGTACTTCTCCCCACGTGTGGAGTGGGCGATGAGATGAGTAACCTTGGTGCTGAAATCTTTCCGGATGGTTCCACCCATGTGATGAACCAGATTCACCAAGTTCTTCTACATGAAAGAAAAACGTTATACGTTACACTATAACTTTATTCAAGAACTGATATTTAATGATCACTGATCAAACAGTGTGCCAACAGTCACAGCAGCAAAACAGCCACAAACACGAGCTGGGCTGTCTCACCTTCAACAGGTGATGTTACTCATCATCCTCTGTGCAAAAACATCCATGTTATTAAATCCAAGGCTGTCCCCTGTCCCTTCTAAACAAATAAAATAACATACTATCAGCTTGTCATCAGGGTAAACACTAAACTGGAATGTTCTTCCCCAAACGACTAGTTTGCTGTTTAGAAATGTGTGACTGGTCATTTTGGAAGAAAGGATTAGGAACAAATAAAATAGAAACATAATCACCCCTCCACAAAAAGTTAGCTTTTTATAAACTCACCATTTCCTCTTTGTTTCTGAAGCCAGTGAAACACAGCGAAAGGTTAAGCATGGTGGTGGAGTACAGCGGGCGACATGAGAACTGTAGAGGCTATGGGAAAGGGAAAAGCAAAAATCTGAGCTATAAAAATGCTGGAGAAAGTACAAAAGTACAATTTTGTTTCAAGTATCGTTTCATCATCATCATAGAACAAATGAATCCATAAGATGGAAAAAGACTGCTACATGGCTCAATACCATGTCCCCTGATACCAGGAGATGGTACTATACACTTTTATTATGCTCTACAATGTCTTGTCTGACAGTGTCCAACGTAGTGTCTCTGTCAGACAGACTGCACAGTGTCAACACTTGTTTAGAGCCACAATGTATCTTTGCATCCTAACTTAAAAAAAAAAAAAAAATCAAGCTTCATCTCAGGCAGTCTGTGATGGGATCACACATGAAGAAACTGTACTTTAAACCAATAAAATAGAGAAATACTGTAACACAATAGTAGGTCATCATCATCATTTCTGTGAATTCCAGTCCAGGGGTTTGTTTCCGCTGGAAAGTTCCGGTATTTTTCTTTCTCCAAACCCAACCCCTAGTCTAGGAACTTTCCAATGGAAAAAACTGTAGAGGAACTAATTCCTCAAAGGGTTCCGGGTCCCTGGGAAAGGTTCCTGCAGTGGAAACAGACACTTCATGCCCCAGAGCCTTTGCCTATAAAAAAATATGTGGTGAATGGTGACTTACCTCTTCCTTTGCAGCACAGTACAGCACAACAGGAGGCCCAACAATGCGGTTGTCACATTTGTAGAGGTAGTTGTAGTCAGAAGAATCAAAGTCCGTGAGGACGAACACCGTCTCAAAATCAGTGTTCTCTCCGTCTCCAAACTCCTGGACGTTGTCTGTGGTTATGTGAGGGGTGTTGATGTCCTGAATAGTAAGATATGACAATATGGAGAAATGGACCAATTTAAAATACAGAGAGAAAGTTAATCAGCAAATTACATGTAAATGACAGGATTGTTAATCAGACTTGGAGGTTGGTCATTTATTAATTAATTTGATTAATTCAATATTAAGTAGATTTAGTTTGAAGTTAGTAAAAAACAGAAGAAACAAAAATCTATTGTTATTTTAGATTTAGATTAACCAATCCCACAACAGAGCCAAAATCTGTACTGTCTGTTACGACTTTACTGAGTTGTGCGCCTTGGTGACGGACAGGTAGTAAACAGTGGGTTCATTAGAGCTTTTATCAACTGGAAACGCTGCCAAAGCAGTAAATTAGTTGGTCACATGATTCAAATGTAGAGGAGTGGGGCATTAAAAATGAGTAACTATTCTATGAACAAATATTTGGATTGTTTTAACCACCTGGGTCCTCACTGAAATGTAAGTGTACGCACACTACAGCTCAAAGGCCAGTTATCAAACCATGACTCATTCATATGAGAGCATTTAGTGTCAGTAAGCTGTTTTTAAAGCATTTCAATGAAGGGTTTTGTTGTCATTTTGTGAAATATTTCCTTCCTCTCAATGTATCAACGTTAGGGACGTGTTTTAATATCACTGCAGATCAATCCATCAAGGAGAAAAAATGGGTAGAAAAGACGATGGACTACACAATCATTCACTCATACACACACAGTAGGCAGTTTGTTCTACTCTATCAGATGAAAGAGTATGTTAGTCTCAATCAGCACAGAGCTGTCTGAACCAATGGTTTTGATATTAAAGAGCAAAAACTGATCACAAACGGACTGTCAGGTTGCTTATGGGCTAAGCTGGCAGTAACTGATGGGTTTAACTACTTGTGTTACCTGTAAAGGAGTCCATAAAACAAACTACCTTAGATAAAAAGTCAGAACAGGTGAGTAAGCAGAATGACATATACACACAGTCAGAAACACATTTGTTATTACACTGTTAGGATACACACTGCTTTGGACATCTGTATATTAAAAGGTATAGTTCCACATTTTGAGAAACTAATATTATTTGCTTTCTTTCAGATGAGGAGTCAGAAAGATCCACACCAATATCATGTCTGCGACTCAAATTCAGAGATCGCTCTTTTCACATTTGAAAAATGCACCTACCAACATTCCTACAGATCACTAATGATGATCATGTAATCTAAACAGCAGAATCCTGTACCAGGACTACAGGTACCTGAGAGGTAACCAACAAAACATTTTGTAATAGGTAAAAAATATTGTATAAATTCATTGTTATGGACAAAAAAGATCTGCATGCATGTGGGCAGCAGAGAGAAAAACATCAACGCAAAAACAAAATTTTGAACATTATTCAGAGAATGGGAGGAATCTGCCTGAGTGATTGCTTTGTGCATCTCAACGTGACCGTACATTACACAAAACGATAGATTACCTCAGACCAGTCATCAGGGAAGGCCTGGCTGAGTTGTACAGTGAGTGTACAAAATGATGCAGCATCAAAGTGTCTTTTCAGCACGGTAAAGTTGACAAAATTTCTACTAGCATGGCCATACAAAGACAAAACTTTACCCATCATATCTGGCAAACAATAAGTTAGCTGGACATGAGTAAGCAAAGGTAGCTGTTGCCAAGTGAAGTTAACTATATCCTGGTATAACTGGTATAAGCAAATTTACATATTTCACAAATTGTTAAACTACTTCTTTATGAGGAAATGATACTCAAATATCAAAGGTGCAATACTACTGATCAGACTTCATGGCTTGTCAACTGATTTGTGCTTTTCTTGGGACTGCATGCAATTCAAAAATCATGATGAATTGAAGAATCAAGATTCAAACTTTCTTGAGGCTAAAGGCCATTCAAATGGCTCTTATAGTACTGTTACAGACTGGAAAATAACTTAAACATTTGAGTCCATATCTCCATTAGTGATGCAGATATCAAGAACCACATCACTTATATTTAAGTATTCACCCACATCAATTCACCATCAGTGAGTTAGCCATGCACTGTGATTCAATCCATACCCAGTGTGAATTAAAACTCATGCAGCACCTCAGAGTTCCCCTCAATTTGTCAGTCACACAAAGAGCCAGACGTTGTACTGTACCATATTGACTATAGATCTGATAATAGTTTTCTCCTCGGCACCGGCCTCTCCTTCTCTTATCTTTACCACCGGTACCTCCATTACACTGATGGCCTGTAAAAAAACCAACCAGCAGGAAGTGGATGTCAAACACCGGGATTTGAAAGAATGGGAGCAGAAAAAAAATGATAGAGGAGGGAAACAAGGTTGAGAGAAAACAAGAAACAAATACAGAGTGAAGGAGAACGCCAGAGACAAATGCATACAAATTACTCCACATGAGGATGGGTGGATTTAAGGATGAAGGAAGGAGGAGAAATGGAAGAGAAGGGGTGGTGACTGTGTCCTTGGAAAGTAAACAGACAGTGGCTTCAAACAAATATCAAGCTCCGCAGGGGGTAGGCTGAGGAAATTTTCTGTTAAAAATTAATATAAAAGTTCAAAGCCCTCGGGAAGGAGGAGGGAAGAAGGAAAAGAACAGGAAGAGAAGGAGACATAAAGAAATGGTGGGAGGGCCTCTTTTTCTGTCAATTGACTGAGCGATGGTGGCGGATGGTCAGGCAGGCAATCGGAAGCGCGCTGATGGAGTTGTGGGCAGATGTCTTTGGATGTGGCTGCACTGCAGGTTGGCAGAGAGAAAGAGATGATTTAAGCTGGAAGCCTTCAGAAGTGACAGGGCTCAAGAGACCTGGGAAGGAAGTCATCTTAGCAGCACTCGGTCTCCTGCTACACCCCCAAATCACCTTCACGTGGCGCTTCTCAAAGACACAACACTATGTTTAATGGAATGGAAACACACTCATACACATTAAAAGCCCCATTAAAAATAAACAGAAACATGACAGAATTTTACATTTTTGATGTTTTTCTTTTGTTCTTGGTTCTGTAGAGAAACTCGAGCAGTTTCTTGAGTAACCCAACTAGTGCTTTTCCACCACATGGTATCGACTCAGTTTTTTAAAATTTGCCTTTTTGGTTTTCTGTCAGGCAAAGCTTGTGGATAGTACCTGGTACTTTCTTTGGTATCATCTCTATCAAGGTTCCAAGCAAACTGAGGCGATCCCAAAAGGTAATGAGACAACACTGCAGACTACTGCTTGGTCAGAGAGACTCACTGTTACCACAACAGTCACCTCATCACTTCAACTCCAAAGTAATTCCCCGACTCTCCTGATTTTTTCAGCATCAACAACCACATACCAAGAAACAAGAGCATGCCTTCTATATCCTCCATTGTTCCTGTGTGTGTCTGCAATTTCAGTCCTTCCAGGATTTCGTTGACTTGTTTTGGGGGTTGTTGTAGCCTAAAATGCCTGATTTCCCAGCACCTTTTCTAAAACAACTGTGATGTACACTGGCAAGAAAAAGTTTGGAAACACCAAGACATTATTGGATTTTTACACTGAAATGTAAAAATATGGATACTAACACAAAAAACATGTTCCTCATTCATCTGTAACTATTTAATCAGATGCTGAACCATCAGAAGTTTACCTTTACACCTGCCACTTACACAGTGGAAGGTCCAGGTGCACATCTATCCAATCTATCCCTTGAGAAACGCCTCACTGCTTAATAAAACAAGAGAGAAACCGGTGTACACAGACACTGTTGCCAAAAAAAAAGCCCTACTAAGGTTGGCAAATTGGATGAAAAACTTGCAGTGGGCCAAGATACACAAACTGTGAACTTTAGATGACTGGAACCAAGTCTGGCGGACTGATGAGTCAGTACAGTAGAGAGCTCAGACAGAGAGCTCATGAAAAGATGACAGACGCCTGCCTAACACCATCAGTGAAGCATAGAGGTGGAAACATTATGATCTGGGGATGCTTTGGCAATAGGAGAGTGAGTGGACGATCTGCAATGTGTGCAAGGCATCGTCATGAACATGGATACCACTCCATACTGAAGAGATATGCCATTCCCAATTGGCAATAACTTAGTGTTTCCCCTACCATTATATTACGGGTGCACCCGACCCCCCCAATAAGGTTGAGTTAATTTTATTTCCCATAGCGCCTGATCACAACAGAATTCATTAAAGGTTCCCTTTCCTATAGAACAGGTCTACACTATATCCTTTTATTAAACCAACCGATACGTGCACACACACACACACGGACACAGTGTTTTGTGTTTATAAAGGTCATATGTCTCAACTATAAACAAGGGAGTGTGTTTGGTGTTGGTGATCGGTAAAACTTTAACTGTTGTGATCAGAACATTGTGAAATCCTGGAGGGACTGATAGAAAAATACCAATGATGCATTCAGCTACCCTCAACTTCTTTTATTTCTCACATTTTGTGTAGTGAGCCCATAATTACTATTAAGCTGATAGTCAGGGAGGGGAAAGGAACTGAGATGTAAAACATACCAGCTACATCCAGCAGCCATTATGAAAAATCTCAAGTCACTCACATCGATGTGAAGGCTCTGCAGACTGCCAATATATCACTCAGACTGCTGTCAGAGCAGCACATCTTATACAGAACAGCATGGTGGCCAAACACTACCAGTGTAAAAAGGGGCTACTAATTAGTAGCCCCTACTCACATAAGAGAGGATGTGAATAAAGACTGACCTGAAGCAGACAACAAAGTTCAAACATCTACTGACAGTTTAAATCCAGAACGATCAGTACCATCCCTTTGAAACAGCGTTTCCATGTCTGACCGACCACAGTGGACCCTCAGGGTTAACAGAGGAATAATGTACCTGCAGTGCTTTGACCAGTGCTTCATTTCTGCCAGCTTCTCCCACCAGAACAACTCTTGTCTCCACTTTTGGCAGTATGTCTGAGAGAGAAGAGCAAAAGGAAGAGTTAACAATGAAATATTTTGCACACTTCTATGACAATTACAATGGATTACAGTTTAGTTTAGTGGATTCACTCTACAAAATCCACATGAATTGTCTTCATTAAGTTACAATTTGATTAACTATGACCTGCAAAAGTAAGACATGATAACAGTGTTGAATTTTGAGGTAACTGGTAGCAAGTATCTAAAGAAACCAGAACATGAGAACAATAGCACTTATAAACATTACAGAGTTGCACCATTTATTACTATACAACCTCACTACAAAGAAAAATGTCCTGGAGAAGTTACCTGGACGTAACTTCATTTATACAAGGGTAGCATGGGTAGCTTTGTACCTACATGGGTAGTAGGTATCAAGATCAAACATGTTAACTCCTCGTATCAAGTACAGCTCCAGTACAATACAGGTCTGGTGTACAAAACTGTATTTTCAGTTTCTCAGGCAGCGCAACTCTTGAAATCATACAGCCGACCCATTTGTATTTACACAGTCTACATTTAGGTGGACGAGGAGCAAAGCCAACCTGACAAACCTATTAAAAAAACACTGTTTTGTGCAGCGGACTGGGTTACTTGTGAACATAGACAGTTGGGAGAGTCCATAAAAATGCAGGAAATACCCTCAGAAATCAGGAATTGATTTACAGAGTCATCCACAATCTACCTCTGTGACTCAAAGGTATATAATACACTATACCAGCAGTTTATCATACTGCTTCACAGCAGTCATCACAAGATATTATTTAGCATTAAATTGTAAAATTGCATACTCACTTTGAATATAAATAAATTCACAAGTACTTTTTGAAACGTTTTATTAAGCTCCACAAAGTCCACAGCACAACAGCCTTTTAACACTGGTGTAGATCTACTGAATTCACTGTTTTCAGTCCTGGTCTTAAGAAACTTGCACATCTGAGTATCTAATGTGCATCTAACCTGCAGCTACAACCTGAAAACAAGACTGAACCTAATTCATCTTCAAAGATATCAAATTAACCAAAACATGATCTATGTCAATCAAAGCCATATTAAGGGCATTTTATAAGTTTTTCCAAGTTTCTAAGAAAAGGACCTGCAGAAACCCTGGGTATGACTTTCTACAATAAAATACTGATGAAAATATTTTCTGAGGCAAAGTTGAGCCAAGATCAAACAAATGAGTGTTAACTTCCAATGGTTAATTTGTCTCCACGACTAAAAGATCAAGAGTGTAATTACGGCCACCTAACAAAAATAATGCAAATCTAAAAGCTAACTTGTGCTCTCCACATGTTGTTTTGGGTATTCAGATGCATTTAGAGACAGTTGGAGAAAAGAAAGAACAACACTGGTGACCCCTGGAAACTAACCTTCTCCATCTTCTCCAGACATGCCAAGAAATACATGGTCCTTCGTGGTCTCGGCAATCCTCGAATCGTAGACCGAAGAATCCACCAACAGACTCCGAGCTGTCCCCAAAGTCACTATGCTGCTGTCAGCCATGGCAGGAACCTAAGACAGCACCAAACTATTCAAACTTTCAGAAGTTACAGGGAATGTATAAAAAGAGGCACAGAGGGAGGACACAGTGAGGCAGAGAGGAGCAAGAAAGTATAGCAACAAGGAAGAAAAGGAGAAAGATGTAAAGTGTCAAAATAAAGGCATGAGACGACTTCAAACACACAGACGCTGACAATTGAGCTGGAGAAAGAGAAACACGTCTGTGAACTATGATAACTTTGGTTAAACTAGTCAAGACGGATCAAAAGTTTATACTGAAACTTTCTGTTTGGTTATTTATGCAGCAGCCTCTGCCAGGTTTCACAATTACTATTTCTTAATGCAAATTAATTGTACAATAAAGCTAAATGTGATTTTTTAAAAACACCAACATTCAAAGCTATGGCAAAATAAAGAGGACAAAAAGTACAGTTAATGGTAAAAACGTCAAACAAGCAATGAATGGACACCTTATTGATTTGTTTAACCGTGCATAGTATAATAAAAAACACAAAACGTTTTAAATTACTAAAAGATCAACTCAGCGGAGAATTAATATCAAAGATTTAACGTTAGATTAGCAGTCAAACTTTGTTTTACCGCAAGGTGCATCCAGTGGCCTCTGCCCAACGTCAGTGCAGGTTAGCTAACGATAAATGTTCAGTATGGTGCACTCCAAACAACACAACAAAAATTCACTCAAAGTTGACCAAACTTACCGACTGTTTTGGTGGTTGGTACCTTAGATAAAAGAATAACAGAAAATTGAGCTATCGGAGCTAAACTGGCTGTTGCACCAGTTATATTCGATATAAGCTCTCCAGCTAACTTAGCTAGCTGCCGAGCTAGTAAGCTAACAATCCAATGAAGAATTCCCTCTTTGGTACAAAAACACTTTTCAAAAAATATATAACATCTCCCCGTTAAACCTCAAGTCTGGTATCTATCCATGTTATTATTTATGCATGAAAATAGTCCAAATGTGTCGAAATGTGGCTTCTTGCGTTTGTTGACAGCAAATTACTTCATAGTAGTCCCGACAAGGTATCTGCCTACAGTTTGTGCTCAATTCAAAAAGCAAGGCAAACAACGGGGCCGCGCACTGATTGGCCAGAGTAGACGGAGAACCAGCGGCTTCCGTTCGGTGAGCGCGCTGATTGGTCCATTCATTCAAATCTCGATACGCAATGGGTGCGCTGGTCAGACCTGTGACTTTCAGGTACTGTCGGAAATATTTTATTACTAATTACTTGCTTAAAAAACACACGGTCATTATTTTGAAAATACACAGTCTAGCGATTCACAAAGAAGTTTTTTTCAGCTTAATCACTTCATATATAATACAGATCGTGGGTTTTTTATTATTATATTTATAAAAAACAAAAACATATGTAGGCCTTTAGACTTTCCTAAAGCCTAAAAAACCTAATTAATTCGTGTGTTGCAAAACTGTGAAATAAAACTATATAAGTTTATGGATATATGTTTTCTAGTTAAATCTCTGACATGAATATGCTTGCCGAGTGGCATCAATAAATATTGAAGTCAGATGATATAGTTTACAAGGAGTACATGAAGGCAACAAAATGTATGAAGTGTGTGATTAGAGTTGTTCCCAGGTGTGACCATAATGCTTCTCACATATGGGTGTTTTTGTACACTCACTTACCAATAATAAACTATTTAGGAGGCTTTTTTTTCATCCCCTAGTGTGAGATGTGAATAAAGTGTCCCCTAAACACAGCTCTGTAACCTGACTTTTTTGTTTCCTCAGCAAAGCTCCTGTCAGGGAGACAGCAACCTGTGTGCTTTAGGTTAGACACATGCACACACACAAAAACAACAAAACGTCCTTATATTCCTTATATTACTATACTAGGAATGCACAATAAACATTTTATTTAACGTTTATTGGTACAGAGACAAATACAGCATGAACTTGTGCCACATACCACAGCACTTATAGCTGATACTGTTACTTCAAATGAGAGCTGATATCAGCTCCTGATCTTATACCACTGCTGTCTTTTAGCACTTATGGCAGCCTGTTTCCTGTCCACCTCCGCGTTTGATCACACCATGCAAAGCTCCCATGCTGCAGACCACAGTGTCAGACACTGTCACTGCCACAGATGGGTTACTGAGCAGATATTATTGGGATTATTGGGCGGAAATTGCAGTTTTATCAGTTGCAAAGTAAACGTGTAACACAAAAAAGAGTGAAGGAGTCTGAATATTGTCGAGAGCATCCACTACTTGTTCTGACCTAAACCCTTAAATCAGGAAACAGAACAACATAAAATACATTTTGTTGTCAAATGGAATTGTTTTCCTTTTGAATAAGTGTCATTCTCTGCATTGCTTTAGGTTATTTTCTATGGACCACTGCAAAGTGTAGGACAGTCTCATGTCACAGGACTGACGGGCTGCTGTGCTAGTATTCCACCTAACAAGTTTCTCCACTGGCTCTAATGATTCTCCACTGGCTCTAAAGGCTTCCAAATAATGAGCTACATGACCAGTGGACTTTATTTAATGCAATGGAGTCAAATCTGAATGATAAGCTCAGACTCATGATGATGCAACATATACCTGGAGTCTGCCGAACGTACCTTCTCTTTCTGTCCGTGTGGAGGTATTTGCTTCAATATAGGACAACACTCTACATTTACTGTCTCACAATGCATACTCACACACACACACTCACACACACAAATGCACGTTGTTACTGTACAAATACAATGATGCAATCAAACAGACATAAAGTTAAAAAGACAACTAGATACACACACAATGGCCCTCTGGGTAGCAGGAGGACAGTGAAGACGTTCCCTTCCAGCAATTCCTTAGTTTTTCTTTTTCCACTCTGAGTTTTGTGAGATCTTTAGTATGCTTGTCACATTCCTTGGGCTGTCGGACCACTCCTCTAGTCTTTTTACTGACACGCACACACAATCTCTGTCTGTCTTTCTGTATTCAGCCCTCAGGAGGTTCACTGTGCAGAACAAAGCTTTGTCAAGACCTTTATCTTCCTTATATCCAGCTTTGGACTCCACACTTTCACAAACCTTTTTATTCCTAGCTCAGTCATTTGCTCTTTGACATTCAGTCTTCAGACAAACATAAAAAAACAAATAAATGCACAAAAGGGTCCAGGGAGACCACCCATTCTTGGGAAGTCACTATGCAGATAGATAACCTTACATCATACAAAAACATAAAAAACCTACTTGAAACAAACTAAAGGAAATGTACCAATAATCCGTAAAATATTGATCACTACTAATCATGAGAAACTAGAATTACCACCTTGCATTTGTATGCATCTGCCAGCCAAGCTGTGGTTTGCATGCATGTCTGTCCAAACTCATATTCTAATCAGTTCATCTATGAGTCCAAGTGGATGTTTATGTCATATGCAATACAATTTCCTCCAGATATTTCGGAGATGCTGTGATGACAAGAATGGGTTTAGCACCTAGAGTATGAAGCCATGCTGTTGTCCTAGATGCAGTATACATTTTAGCACTGTCATGCAGAAATATACAAGGTCTTCCCTGAAAAAGTAGTTGTCTGGGTGGGAGCATATGCTGCTCTAAAACCTGGATGTACAGTATTTATCAGCATTGATGATTCTGTTCTAGATGTGCAAACTGCCCATTCCATAGGCACTAATACACACCCATACCATCAGAGATGCAGGCTTTTAAACTGAGCGCTGATAAGGTCCCTCTCCTCTTTAGTCTGGAGGACAAGGCGTCCATGGTTTCTTCTTTGAGAAGAGAAGAATAGAGCTTTAACTTGCTTGTTTCCATGTCACTGTGAACTGTCTGTGAACACACACAGACAGTAATTTCTGGAAGTATTCCTGAGCCCATGCAGTGATGTCCATCACAGAATCCATCCTGTTTTTAATTGCATGCCATCTGTAAAAGCATTTCAAATGAAACTTACATTCAGTTTACATTCCTGTTTGATTAAGACTCGTGATATACTTGTTTCCAGGATCAAATTTGTGTACAAAGTGTTGTGTCTGTCAGAAATAGACGTCGCTGCTGCTGATGGTTCAGAGAGGAGATAACGTCTCATGTCCCAAAAAAACCCTTTCCTCAGTTCTTCTTTCCTTTGGTCTTTTCCTTGCATCTCTCTCTGCACCTTTATAGGGAGGGACTAGCAAGCAAGGAAAAGGAAAAGTGAAGGGAACATGAATGAAATTCAGCAAACATAAGGAACAGAAAGAGAAACAGGGGTAGCCACGGTGTATGTGTGTAACAGTTGACTGAGAGCACAACAGGAAGGGAGTGGCCAGGTGATATGTGTTTAAGAGGGTGTGTGTGTGTGTGTGTATTTGTGTGTGCAGGAGCAGAGGCAAGAGGAAACCAAAGACATGAATCATGACATTCCAGTGCAATGTTGCATCTACTGCACTGATAAAATACAATAGAAAAAGTGTCCTGGTGAGCTAAATCAATTTCATTTATTCCTCTTCCAAATGCACTTTATTATTGTTAAATTTAAGATGAAAGAATCTGCTGCACTATCTGCATGCTCTCACTAACTCTGTTCAAATGCTTTGTAGATTAATACCTTTTTTGAGGTCTAATGATCTCCGCTCTTCTCCTCTAGACACCCCAGCTATGCTGTGAATGGACAGTTTAGACACACCTGGACTATGCATAGACCTGAGAGCGCTGAAACGCATCATATTCAAAAACGGCTATCTTCTACCTTTAATACCACCGGCTTCTGTCCTAGAGACAGTCGCTATGTTTTTCCAGACATACTTGCCCCAGGCCCATCTAATGTGCTGTGCATTCAGCAGGGCCTCTTCAATACTCTTGTTGTCTTTCAGCCTCTTGTTAATGATGTGTTAAGAAACATGCTGACACACTAAATCTTTTTTCTCTTGTTGACAATCTTATTTTCTCCAAGGAACACACTTTCCACAAGTGCTTTAAGCACTGATAGAGCTCTCCATAGTCATTGTACAGGGCGATGGCTGTTGGCAGGAATTACTTCCTGGACTCTCCTTATCCCAGTCGAGCCGGAGAAGTCTATGACTAACGCAGCAGAGTGGAGGTCAGGAACAGTAGGCGATCAGGCAGGACAACAAGCTGGAGAGTTTCTGAGAGTAATAGCGTAAATAGTCTGGCAGAGAAGTAGGAATAGCCAGGTATACAAACCAGGATAATGCAGAGCAGGTGTTACAGGATCGGGAAGTAGGTAGAGCTGGGCTACTATTAACAGCAGATAGAACCTAAATCAGAGGGTGAAAAGAGACAGAGACGATGACCTGGACACGGTGTCCGATGGAACACATACATGGCCACTGGCCATTCGTTTCCGTTCGTATCACAGGCCTTCATGCTACCCTGAAAGGGAAGGAATCTTTATTCCAGACATCTAAGATTTTCTATAGGCCAAACTCCAGTCTCAATTTCAATATTAATGTCTCAGACAGATTATATCATTCAATTTGTGATGCAGTCTCTGCTGCACTTGTCTAGTTAATTAAACACGACCTGTTCTGGTAGCCTAACTTCATTACCGTCATTAAAAATTGACAATATGTCTCTCTCTGATCTAAAAAGTAATGAGTTCTTACACCTCTCCTTAAGGAGACCAAAATTACTGTTGAGCAGCATGGTCTTTGGTAGAGTCTGATACATGTAGCTTCTTAGACTATAAGCAAAGCTTTAGAGAGTCTAAATATAATATTCATTGTGTAGAATTGATGAATTAATTTAAACTATATTTTGACTCAATGACAGAGTGTTTCAAGATACACAGAAAAGCCAAGTTATTATTTTAAGGTTTATGCTCAGGGCAGTATGCGTGAGTGCACATAAGTGAGACACTAAAAAGAAAAAAAAAAAGAACATTAATGCCCATGTGGTCAGTCTGGCAGCAGCCGCATAGCCAGAGACTGGATATGAATTGGATTTAGGAACACATGAAAAGCCTAGATTTGATATGAAAAAGACATAAAAAAGAAATCAGATCTGAGTTACCTGGGGCGAGGGAGGCTAAACAGCTCTAGCAATGCCCACATTTTACTGACTTTTGTTGTTTAATTTTGGGTTTCAGTTTTCAGCTCTTTGCTGGACACGTAAAGTTGAAACTGTGATTGACAACTGCTCCAGTTCTCTGTCTCACCCACACCCCTGACTCCCTTTCACTGTGGTGGTTGATGCCGGTGAGGTTTGCAGGGGAGCTGTCCTGTCTGAGCTCCTCTCTACAGACAGGAAGTTCCATCCCTGTGAACCAGCAGAACAGACAGCTTTAAACTGGCCACAGAGGAATAGATGCACTGACTGAAGGGAGCTAAGAGTCTGATACTCAGCTGAAGGAGCCTGTGACTCCAGGTCTTCCATTGTACCTGCTTCTTGTATTGTGGCTGCTGTCACCTGGGATGTTGACTCTGTATTACAGCTGGACTGGGGTCAGGATCCTGGTCCGAGTAATGTCTTTGTTAACTGTTTGTATGTTTGTAGCTCTGCTTGGTCAAACATCCTCTACTGTGGACACTTGAGGATTTAGCTTAAGGAAGGCATGTGGAAGGTCAATACCATTCTTGTACATGCAGGTCCCAAACTACAACCATAGAAAGCAAGTTGAAAATCAGTGCTGTCCTTTTTGAGTGTTTGTGATATGCTGAGGAATTCGGTCTTTACCTTGAGATCAGCATTAATTGGTATGGCACAGTAGCACAAGGGGTGGCTCAAACCCCTACTCTACTTGCTATACAGTCTAAATGTGTAGTTTAGTTTTAGTGTAGTAAATTCAGTACTGTAAGGTGCAAACAAGTAAATGATATTTCACAAAGACCAGAGATATTGGGGAAGCAGATGGAGAAAGCATCTCTAGCAGAATAGCCAGTGGATTGGGAAGACTCCTGAGCAATAGGTGCGTAGAATGGAGATGAAGAGCCAGCAGGTGAGTAGCCATCTCGGCTTAGCTGTTGTTGGAAATGTGTGCAGGGCTATGAGTTGCATTTCTGTTAACATATACATCCTTACAAGCATGAACAAGTGAAACAGGACAGATGTAAATCCTGGGAATCTAATAGTGGGAGCCTCACAGAGAATATGTCCAAACTTCCAAAATCCAACATCCAACATCCAAAATGGTCTCAATCAAAAATCTTTAGTCCCAAAGCCAAGTCCAAAATCCACAGAGTAACAGGAATAAAAACAGGTGATTTACAGAACAGGCATGTTGAGGTGGAAAGTCACTAGCAAAGCAGAGGTGGAAACACCAGGAGTCAAAGAGGGCACAAACGCTGGAGAGTTTTTGCAGAGAAGGTGACAATCTGGCACTGAGTGAGTGAAAAAGGACATGTTTAATGGGGCAGTGAGCAGGTGTTTCCAATGAGGAAGTGATCAGCGGACCAAACCAATGAGAAGGGGGAGAATGTGAGCATAGTTCTGTCAAACTAAAAATTAAATGCCAGTAGGTTACCAATAAGATCAATAATCTCATATTCTCAATTGCAAATGTGAAACCAGGAAGGCAATGATAGGTGTATATACACTGCTCAAAAAAATTAAAGGAACACTTTTTAATCAGAGTATAGAAACAAGTCAGTTAAACTTGTGGGATATTGATCTGGTCAGTTAAGTAGCAGAGGGGGTTGTTAATCAGTGTCAGTTGTTTTGGTGTTAATGAAATTAACTACAGGTGCACTGAAGGGGCAACAATGAGACGTCCCCAAAAACATGCCATACTGAGTACTATTTTGAGTTGTTGCAATTACATTTCAGCAAATCAGACTAGCCTGCCGCATCAGTTTTTGTTTTTGTTTAAATTTCTTGGTGACCTCTGTAGGTTGATAATGTTCATTTTCATCAAATGATGTGTCATCCTTTTGTTCCTAACACATTACCCATTCCATATCAGTATGGATATCCAGCATGATTATTTTTCCAATTAAGATCTGATGTGTTTTCAAAGTGTTCCTTTAATTTTTCTGAGCAGTGTATTAAGCTCTGTATTGATAGATGCCCCTTTTTAAAAATTGAGTCACTGCCCCTAAGAAACTTTCTGCACGTCACTGCATAGCAGTTGTTAGATGACATAGTAGTTGATGGTTATTGCATTATTTTTGTCTCTCTGAAACCCTTTGACTAAATATTCATTACGTTACCCTCTGTGCACCTTTCTCTGCTAAGGGGCAAGTCTGACTCAACAACAGTCTGGCTTCTCCATAAATACTTGACTGTTTTTGATGTGCATAAGTAGTGTGTGTTGAGTGTGTGTGTGTGTGAAAACACACTTGTCAACACAGCCTGGGTAACATTTTTATTATTACAACAACATGGCTCAGTAGTAAAAGAGTGCAGGTACTAAAGTAACCTGCCTGTAGTCCACAACTGAGCATGATCTTTCTCAACACCTAACCAAAGTTCTTTTTTTACCTAAACCCAACCACACGCGAGACTCTGGACTTGAACGTGATTTGTCACCTTATACACCCTCCGTCACCACAACCACCTGCTTGCAACTCGCTTTCCCTTAATAAATGTAGCACGTCATTGATTAAAAAAAACAACCTTGCCTCACAACGTAATCATTATGTTTGCTACAAAAACGTAATTTTAAGAAAATTAATTTTCAAGTAACAGGGTTGAACTGTAATGTATATCAAGGAAACATTGCTTTCCAAACTAAAGCAATTGGTCTCCTCAGTTACCAAGTGCCTACAGAGTGTTGTTAAACAGAGAGGTGATGCAACACAGTGGTAAACTGACTGGGAAACAGCACCTTTGACCCATCCCTGCATCAATCTGGTCAAGTCTTTAATAATAAATAATGATTTCATCTGGAGACAGTGGAAAGTAAAAAAAAGTTAGCACCAGTTACACAGAAAATACATTATGCTTTACCATTAATAGCTTGTTCTTGTCACTTTGACAGGGAAGTAGAGGCCTGGTGGGAATGTCACATGACTATAATGACTATAATTGATCACACACTGCAACATATGGAAAAATTACACTTAAGTGTCACTTATCACCTTGATAACCATGTCAGCAGCAATAACAGTTTTTTCCTCCTCCCCTTATATTTCTTTCCCTGTCACTGCCTGACTTACCATAATTACATTTCATTTTAATGGTCTTAAATCAAAAGAAAACAAGCTGCGATGACACGCAGGGAGGATTCCTCTCGGATAGTGCGTGAATTCACCGCCTGCTGGCACAGACTTTCAAAGCTTGTTTGCAC
Organism: Sandelia bainsii; assembly: GCA_032362345.1. Classification (NCBI taxonomy): domain Eukaryota; kingdom Metazoa; phylum Chordata; class Actinopteri; order Anabantiformes; family Anabantidae; genus Sandelia; species Sandelia bainsii. The sequence goes on along the minus strand of JAUMHL010000021.1, from coordinate 1,774,998 downwards.
ACCCATCTTTTCTTGACACAGGCCTTGTCTGGGAGATAGAGAACACAGCGAGGTGTTGGAAAGTATCACATCTCTTCCATTCTCACTGTGCTTTTTTCTCTCTCTCTGTCTCGAGGCTTGTGCTTACTGGGTGTAGCAGTCTGTACACTTCAATCTTCTGTTCAGCAGACAGAAAAGAGACAATGTTTTCCCACTGTCTCACAGGTGGGCCAAATTCGCAGTTACAACACAAGCCGAACACGTGCGTTTTCCTCTTGTGCATGAGCTTACGATGATGACAAACGCACAAAGATGTACTAAAATTGCCATATGAGTGATGAGTGCTCAGTTGATAACTTGAGGAGGTTCGTGAAGGTTCGCGACAAGACCATAGTCCAACTGGGCTTGAAACTTGAGAGGCTACAACTTCATTTGATGGTAAAGTTGAAATTAAGCATATTCCTAAATGCTAACAAATGTTACAACTATGGCTGGTTGAAGCGTGAGGTCTACTAGTCTACTGTAAACTCTTACGGATAATTATTATATTTTACCCTACCTCTTCATTAATTATTTCTCTTGGGGAAATTTTTGTGGACAGCTGCCAGACAGTACACGTTGGCGCTACTATGGGATTTCAACATGTAGCCAGGAAGAACCAAACCACTGGCCCTAGGGTTCATAGACAACTGCTTTACCAACTGAGCTACTGCGGCTACTGCCACGCATCTTAATACCAGGCGTAAACAGGGTCATTCTGACAGTGTCAGTATTTTGGGATTACCATCTCGCAACGTGACTGCTGCTACAACCTACATCTACTAAACAACCAGTCGGAAACCAGCTGTTTAGTGGTTGTGGAGCATACTGTAGTTAATCTTTGGCACTTTGTGAAATGAATTTTAGATAGATAGATTTTCAGTTACGGTGAAGTGAAGCACCTTGACTTCCCACAGTGTGTGAAAAGCACTATATAACTGACTTTATAGGAAGAAAATAGCCTACAGATCAGGACACAGCACAGGATTTTCTTAACCAACAACACAAGGACCTGACAGAAAAAATCTATTGTTGCTGTGGGACTCAGTTCAGAGAAAAGAGTAGTTGGAATTCTAAGCAGAAGCCCATGTCTGTGGACAATGAAATTGCAAAGGCAAATGAACACTGATTGAAATGAACACCTCTAGGGAATGTAGTGATGTTTTAGATAGAAGCTGTAAGCTGTAATGCTTGTGATAATGGAATTAAAACTGAAGAAATGATGATAGATCCAAACTAAGTTGGAGACCATATTTCTCTTATTATACATAGAAATGATATCAGACAGGTCACCTCATATAAATACCTCAGTGTCCACACTTGAAGGGATCTCAGCTGGCACACTCAAGTTGCAAATGTATGTGCTAGAATCCATCAGTGACTCAGTTTTCTTCAAAGACTTTTTGGTGTCTGCAGGAATATTTCATGTTAATCTTTGAAAGCACAATTGTTACAAACATTCATTTTTTCCTTTATCCATTAAAGTCATTAACAAGCAGCTTCTTGACGACAGACAGACTGAATGGGAGGGAGTGAGATTATTGAGGACACAGATGTTGTATCTGTGTGTATATTAAGAGTGATGTGGTTGTGCTCAACAACCAACGCCTGTTTTCACGCTCACAGGAAGGCAAAATTCTAAAGAGTTCAGGTGCTACTGTCTGTACTTTTGATACATAAATGATCTCTATAAACCACTGCCAAACTGTTCTGAACAAAATCACTTGCAAGACTGGCAGCTTCTGTTGGTTTTATGAATTATTAACAGCCATACTTGGTGTGACTGTGCTGGATTAATGGTATGGAGGGTGCTGTTCCACACAAACATTTAGAGATGCTGAAAGGGAGAGAGCCACAAACATTTACTTCATCTTCTTTCATGTTCAGATATCTTGTTTTACTTTTATGTATAATACTTTTCATCGTTTGCCTCAGCTGCTTATTGCATATTGGCTGCTATCTAGGAATGTTGTTTAACAAACGTAACATGGTTTATACATAATATGATCTAAATTTTAATTTCGACATTTAGCCTCACTGTCTAGCTATTCTGAAGGTGACTTAATCCAGAACAACAGAATATGTTTAAATACAAAAACACAGAGTGACAAAACTCATGTTGTAAATGCATATGCATATTATCACAATGAAGCAATATGTACATTACAGTGACAGATACAATATACAGACTTGATACATTCTATATGACAATTAAATTGCAGCAAGATGCAATACAATAGAAATATTTTTCTTAAAAAGATACAATATTTTTCATGTAACATAGGCTAAACAAAATATACAGCATGTTCAAGGAGAGTGTTTTTCTATACAGTAAGATTACTATCATTGTTCATGACTTTTCACGTAGTTACAGCTGTGTTAAAATTTGTATATTTCTATCTATTTGTATCTCAATCATCCATCCACGCACCCGCCAGATCCATTCTATATCCCAACACTCATCCATCCAACCTTCGAATGAATCCACCCGTTCACCATGCACCAGTCTACCTAACCATCCCACCCAATAATTGAACCCTTTGAATCAATCAGCAACCATCCATTCATCCATCCCTTTTATAATTACTTATCTACATCACGGTGCTTAAACTCTGACTTGTCAAAGAGTGACCTCACTTAAAGAAGAACAAAGTTTGATATTTCTTAATAAGTCATCATGTGAAAAGGATGATCATCTTTGATTTTGATCAATGACCTTTGATCAATGATCAAATGATCAAATGATATTTTGTGTATCCTTCTCTTTTCTTGTTTCTATTTTTAGTAATTTACAGACATCAATGGAGAGGTCATCTAAACTATCATCTGAACTATTTGGGTTCCCTCCTGTGACATGAAGTGCCCTCTTTGTGTAAATACAGCAGTGCCGTTTCAGATTCCTCAGCAGACAGTTCACAGAATTCCATGATATTATTCCAAATTGCTAAAAGTCCTCTGAGACAGAATGGTGTAAAACAATACAGCAGTCATACATAAAGTGAATCTTTACCTCAAAAAATATACAATATTACACTAACACTGATGTTTATTTACATTTACCAAAATGTCATCCTGGTCCTCTCAGTGAATGAACAGTTTGTGTACAGCGCTATTTTTCTCTCAGAAAAGTTGAAACCTATACAGCTGCTGGAAAACACACCAGGTGCTGCTTCCTTAAAAAGCATTTCCCTGAAAAATCACGTGCAGCACTTGCAACTCTCGCAAGATACTGTAGTTTACTTTAGAAAAAGAGCATGAGTGTGACCTGTCACAGAAATGCTTTTCAGCCTACCTGACCTATGGTGAAAATGCTCACATATGGCTAATATGTCTATGCTAGAAAAACACAGGTGTAAACGCTTTTAATGTGGACTATTACAAAGCTGAACTATTGCTTAGATTCAGCAAAATCCTTTAAGGGATTTCAAGGTTACAGTACAATCAATCTGGTGTCTGATCGAGGATGTGTCTAAACACTAGCCATGAGCCAGTGCTAGGACATGAAGACATCTGTGTTTTGTGCATGAATTTAACACAATATTCTGAATATAATAAACTGTAAATAGCTGACTCAGAATGGTTTAAAGTCTACACATTCTTCAACATCCTTCTAATATTGAGTCACTGTACATGAAGTGTTTATATCCATACAAATCAGAAACACATTGCTTGAATATGTCTTGCCTATAGATTGCAGCTGGCATGCAGCAAATCAAAGTGTGAAATGTTCTTGCTACTGAAAATCACATTATGCAGAGATGAGTCCAAGTAGCATAACATGTCACAAGAGATAAATCTCTTTCCTTAAACATGTCTACGCCATTCATCCAGAGATGTGCTGCGGCGATGCTTAGTTTGCATCAAAAGCAAACTTGACTTCTTCCATCTGCTATCCGCTGTCCATGCATAAAGAATAAACTACAAAAGATAATTGAATTATTTCATTTCCACATAGTTAACGTCAGAAGATAATACATTGCCATTAGCTGACAAAGGCAAGGATAAGAATAGAATAAGACATGTTGCATCCAGTATAAAAACTTTGCTTTTTGAAGCTGGGCCAATCTATACATTGTATACTTTATGAGTCAAAAGACTGACTCACAGTGAGAAATCCACATCAAATTATCACTCAACTCTGCAGTTGCCTCTTTTAGCTCGTTTTGTTTTGGTCTCGTCATTCTTGGCAACCTTGTTTTTGGATGAAACATGTGCCTTTATGCAAACACGCTACCTTACATCAGACACAGATAATACTGTAGTTATGTTTCTCTTAAGATGGTAAAAACCCAAACAACTAAAAGGAGAGGCAATATTTGACTTACATTTATCAGGTTTAAAGAAATAAACAATTTCCAGTGTAATGTAATGACCATGGCTAAATAGGCAAGTATTTGCTACTTCCAATCTAATACTACAGTATATGGTCATTAGATACTGTATCTAACACACCATGTTTTTCAGAAGCTCTCTGATGCGGATACAGGATGGCCTGGTTGAAAATATTATATATCAGTTTATGATCTGAAGTTATTGATAAGATATGAATCAAAGACCAACTGGAAGAATGTGACTTCTGAAACATGATGAGATCCACTAGAGTAAAGACGTTTCACTCTGACATGGAGTGGGGCATCTTCCCCCAAAAACAACTGACAGGTGATTTTGTAAACTGCCATTTTCCAGTGACAAGCATGCCTAATTTTTTCACATTCACACACTCTAATTTCACTCTCCTAGACAGTGGAATGCTTTTTATGGAATACTATTTATCTAGATGATTTGCAGGTCTATAGGTTGTGAGAGATTGGCACGTTGAGATAATATATCTGATGTAACATGATGACATTATGTGGGTGTTCTACTGTGGTGAAGAAAGGCAAGTAAGACAATGTATAGGTCTCTTTGGAGACAGCAGCTACTGTCAAATGTCTGTAGTTTGAACCTAAAAAGCTGAAGAAGCTGAAGCGTGGCAGCAGAGTCTTTAAGAGTTTTGCTTCAGCGTAGCATAGCAGCACAACAGGGCACCTTGCTAGGCCCGCTCACAACCAGCATATGGAATTTACACACAGTAACTTAAGGTTGTCCAAGCCAGAAATGGGATGTGAGATTTCAGGCCAACCACTTTGCATGTTCTACAGTATGTAATCAGAATTCACCCAACTTTGAATGTGAAGTGTCCAAACCCATGGAGTGTTCAGTTCCACAGAGATGACAGCTGGTACTTCCATGAATTTACAGTCAGGCATTTAAGGTTCAAGCTTTTTTCAGAGGCTGAATCAGACAGGCAACATTTGAAGTCCAACAGGAAGAACTACAAGTAAAAAACTAACAGCTGTTGATATTTAGTCCAGCTTAGGAAATTACAGTTGGAAAACCATTATTAGATATATCAGCCATGTTTGTCGTCCAACAAAAATTGTTGTAGTCCAACAAAATGAGCATCGATAGTCATGTTTATCTGCTGTCCTGAGATGCTTCTCCCCACACAGTGGCTTCACTTTCATCCAAGTCGGAGAGTGCTGCTGTACACAGATCACTGAAGATATCTGGAAATAAATAAAAGAGTCACGTCAGCTTCAACTTTAAATACAACTTGGCCTCACATTAAATAGTAGTAATATACCAAACAAGCACTGGGAAATATGGACAATGTGGCATTCGAACACAGTGTTTATGAAGGGGGATGCACAGCCTGAACTAAAGCACTATTAGAACATAACCAACCGAACAATTAGGCTTTAATAGGAGTGTAAAACAAGCAGCCATAATAGTGAGGTGTTCAATATCTGCAGCAATATCAGCCAGTAAAATGCACAGTGATTGCAGACATGGGCAATCAACACAGGCAGGTGAGGAGGGGTTTTTTGTAAGTGAATTCCACTTAACCAAAATATTGAAGGTCAACTGCTTGTTCTGTCGTCTTCAAGTGTTAAAAAGAGAAGAAAGATAAAGAGAACAAAAATGAGGGTAAGTGAGTAGGAGGAAGAAGAATGGACAAGAGTGTTTTAAATATAGACCAACAGAGCTTTGTAACAAAACAAGCAAGGCCATGACAAACACTTCAAGAACCAGTCTTCAAGCTAGTATGAAAGGGTGTGTGTATAAAAATGGCTGTTGAATTGTGACACCAAACCATGACTCATTAACATGGTTAGTTCCAGATTAATATAATAGAGCTTGGATGTTTTGAAGAACAGATTTGAGAATAGTTTTGATGAAAGAGGAAACATTGGAAGTAGAAGTGTTTACCGTATTGTAAATTCCAAGTTGTCTTCTAATGATAATTACTTTATAAACTTGTATCAATATGCCTAAGTACAGAGCAACATTACAGTCAGATTTTGCCACAACTAATAGCCAGTCCCTCCAGGATGTCGGGATTGCAACAATTAAAACAAAGTCAACAAGTCCCTGTGAATTCTGTGTAACCTTGCAATTTTGTCCAATCATCATGCATTCATCAGTGGGCCACTATGAATATGCAGGAGACTCCCAGAAGTCTCGCAACATGCATCACAATGATGCTTGCAAAATGCTGGATGGATTAGTAAGCTGGTAGTTTACAGGTGTAAAGGACACTGCAAAAATGATGTGACAGAGCTTTCATCAGGTACTGTATCAGTAGTAATGTTTAGATCATATGGGTTTGGAGGCAGACCCAAAAGATTCCTTTATTTCCAACTTGTGTTGTTGGGTATCTCCAAGCAGTTTTATGACTGCAGTAGTAATTTTGACTACTTTCTACAAATTAGAAACTCACAAATACACTCACATAGTTGTGTGTTGGTCATGTTAACTTCCTCTTATTTTATGGCCATCCGGTTTAATTTGCTTGTTTTCTTGAGAACTCATGTTTTCTCAGTTATAGTTGATAGTAGGGACTAAATGCTGTGATACCCATGCGTCCATCTCAGCTTTTCATTGAGAAGAGAGAGGCACAAATCAAAATTTTATTGTGGGAATTGAGAACACAATGCTGCCAGTGTTTCAAAATTTGTCCAAAATGGAGCTAAACTAAGTTCAGGTAGGAATTTGACTGGGTTTCTTCAAAATCTAATGTTTAACTTATGCTCAACGTCTCTTTTAGGGACGAAGGCAATGTTTAACCCGGGATGGTGGCACAGTGGTTAGAGCAGTTGGCAATTGTCAACTGTCACGTCCTGGTCCTTCCCTAGTGCCAGTTTGAAGCCCAGTGGGGAAGGTTACATCAGGAAGGGCATCCGGTGTAAAATCCTTGCCAAACATGCAGAGTGATCTGCTGCGGTGTCCCCGAACAGGGAACAGCCGAAAGAAATTACTAAGGGTCAAAGGCAATGTTTGCTGATTAGATGTTTTTCATTACTGTATGTATGTATGCATGGGAATTACAGCTGACTTCTCGTGTCCTTACTTCTCTGGTCTTGTAAGGTAAGGTAACACTAAACACTTTACAGGATTCCATTGTACCTTTGATGTTTTATAAAATAACTTAATATTTTTAAAGCAGTTATTTATCTATTGTACTGAGATCACCGAACTCTTCAATCTGAGCAACATTAATCTGAGCAACATTAATCTGAAATCGTCATAATCCTCACATAATTCTGGATCCTTGGAAAGCCTGAAATATTGCCTCCAGCTTTGCTCCGCTACAGCTTACATAGACCCTTTTGAGTACACACTTACTTTAACATGAAGAAACAAGACACGTCATTTACAATCTGGTGCTACTGAAATAATAAACCAGTGCCTCGAATTATAGTTTTTATTCCCACATCATCAGTACTCCCATCAACGATGAAAGACAGAGAGAGAAACCATGAGAGCAGTGTAATAAAGGGAACGTGCTACAGTTAGTGACATCATGCTCTGATTATTTAGCTCAACAAGCCAAAACTCTCCTATCCCCATCCATTCCATCCTTCCATCCAACTGGAACTTATCCAACAGTCCCTCCCTATCCCAGAGCAGGGGCCCACCCAATCCCCCGGTTCCTGGCCTAACTGCCATGTGAGAGGGCGAAGGAGCAATTATTGGTTAAGTTTGAGTGAAGGAGGGACGAGTGGGTGTGTGAGGGAATGTGTTACAGTAAAGCTGCCAGTGGTTAGTGAGAAGTAGCAGTGTGGTAACTTAAAGATTGACCTTCTTCAGATGCTGTTTGCAGTATGCTGGCAGGGACCAGCCCTGTTTCTTTTGTTAAAAGGTTCTTGACTAGCCTAAAACATGAAAATCAATGCAAAAACCCACATTAGTTTGACCACAGGATTCATCCATACAAAAAATCTGTTTTATCGAAACACAAGCCAGCCAGTGATTTACCATTTCTGGACGTCCTTTCACACTAACGCACATTCATTAGAACGACCATCTCTAAACAGAGGATGTGGTGTAGGATGCCACTTATCAGTCATGTACTATATGGTCCTGACACCCCTCCCCAGGCCTTAACGACCTTAGCGACACATGGCAGAGAGGAACAACAACCCACAGGTGACCACAACAACCCTCAAGGTGTTAACGACTTAAAGACTCCACATAGGTTAAATACCCGCGGCTCCCAACCATGTTGCATGTTACTGTAGAACTGAAGAAGCCTTTCAAGTGATAGATGAAATGTCTTCAAGAACTTCAATCAAGTCCAGTTAAACTGAACACTGAACAGCACCTTTGGGACTTCTATGAACCATGATGCCTTGCAGTTCATTATCATACCACACTGTATATCTATTTTTAATGAGGATTAGGCAATTGTTAAGAGATATTCTAATTTGTTACCACAATAACATGTTTCTAAAATTGTTCAAACATGAATTCTTTGGTTTGATTTGATTTACCGTCCAGTTGTGTGATCAAGTACTTTATACAAAGACTTGGGAAAACTACAGTTAGTCCAGAACAGTGGTGCATTTCTCACTCTGAACTGTAACTGTATTAGCTAAAATAATCAAAATGCACACTTGAGTGGTCATTTACCTACTCTGTTTTATAAGAGATATTTCACTGTCTAAAATCTCAAATGTTCTGAACAATCAATTTCTCATAGTAGTAATGTCCATAACTTTAATAGTAGGCATGCCTTAAAGGTTGTCTTTCTGTCTCAAAGACTAATGCAAGGCAACAAACTGTTATGGAAATATGGAAGAATTTACTACTTCCCATGATTATTAAATAAAAGTGTTTTTTTTTAAAAAGGAATGGAACACTACCTCTTATGTTCATGTACTTCTAATAAATCCCAGTTCTATGATTGTCTCATGTAAAAAGCATAGAACATGGTTTTATACTGAATACTGCATGTGACTTTAGTACCAAGAGCACTTGCATTGTAATTATAGTTTATTGAGGGTACACAGAGTGGCTAAATAAAATAAAATAAAATGTAATGCATTTTCAGGCATTTTATTTTTGTCTTAAATGTGAAATTGTTGCTCCTGAGAACAAACTAGAAAGTTTGTGTAACGCATGGGCAGAAACAAGCTGACTGACTTCCCACAGCTCTATACTCGAACCAAAAAGAACTCACCAGTGTCCATTCTCTGCTTCCTCCACAAACTGGACGAGGTCACCTCTCTCTAGAGAGATCTCCCGCGCTTTACGAGACTCGTAGGTCAGCTGCACCCGGAAGCGACTGTTGTCACCCTGCAGAAAGAAATCACTGAGTCACACTCTGAGTTTAGCTGATTCCATTTTGAATATAGCTCCAGGTCAGTAAGATATGTGGCTTCACTTAACCTCAATGCTAAAGAAATAGTTCCTCAATTATAGTTCATCATCACTTTCAACGATAATTAAATTAAGTAACTTGCACAAAAGCCTTGCACAAAAAAGTGAAATCTGGTGAAATAAATATGCTGTGCCATTACACAGTCATATTCAGTAGACCCACCACCAGTCTCTAAGTCCTACTGTGGCTGGTCCTGGCACATCAGTTTCACTGACTGAAATCTCTCTGTTAAACCTTTGTACATACTGTACATAATTGTATTGGTATTTCAAGCTTGAACAATTTAATAGTTCACAACCAGGTCCTCCAGTAACATTAAAATGTTGAAAGTAATGAAACCTGATAATTCAGCGTGTCAGATACATATCCAATCATGTTAGATCATATGCTGCTCATTTCATATTCAGGTTGTAGCTACAGCTTATGAACACTGATTAGGCTGCCTTTCAAAATCATCAAAAGCCAGTTTTTAAATCTTTGAGTTCATTTAAATATTTAACATGTAACATGAATTACTTTAACGTTGCTTGTGCTCCTTTGTGACTTTCTACTGTACATCACACAGATTATAATGAACATGGAAAGGCTAGAGATCTGTGCAGCTTTAATGCTGCTTCTATGCTCTATGCTCCTCTACGTTTCTTTAATGCCAAGTTTGCTGCTAATCAGACATGCACCTATGGAAATGATTAAGCAATGGAGGGTTCCTCTTTAGTAGAGAAGAAACTAGGGATGAGCAGAGACTTGTTGAAGGTCGGTAAGTGATCATAGAATGTGATGATGTGAAGGGTGGGTCAAACCTGTATTGTTCACTTTGACCATGTTGAGTGGTACACACTGTAGTTTCACTATGAATTATATTTTAGAGTAGAATGTCCAGCAATACTCTAGGATATGTCCAGGTTAAACCTTTCTACAATATCTAGCCAAAGCTGTAAGCTTGATCATTACCTACATTTTTATTGTTGCCTTCCTCTTCTGAAGAGTTGGAGGACTCCTCTACACTGGAGGGGATCGTTTCAAAGTCCTCCGTGTCCATGGAAGGGAGCCGCCGCTGGGTCCAGCCTGAGGGGAATCAATAAGCTGTACATTATTTATGAAATGAACTCATAAACAAGGAAGGGATATTACTGTTGGCAGGGGATGGCACTGACAGCAAAGCTGTCACTGTGCATTTATATGATTTGTCTTACATCATCATGAAGGCTTGTTGAGCCTGTTTACAAGAAACATCAAGCCAAGCTTCTCGCAAACAGAATGATTCTGAAAGCATGTACAACGATCTGTAATTGTGCTAACCGATGGTGGCACCTTTCCCAGAATGCTCGATGATATACAGGTATTCTAAGTTTGAAAGAGTTCATACCAAAATGGTACAAAAATGGTCAAAACTATATATTTTTTTTTACTGATAATCAACCTCTTGTGGTCATTTGAATCAAAGGTGGACATATTTTTGAAATAAGCAATTAAATAAGTTTTTACCTTTGTGTCAAAGGAAATTATACAGTATCAAATTAGATACAAAAATCAATGTATTTTGTATTATCTTTATCAGGAAAGATAGTGTTTCAAGTCACACCAACAGCTTCCTCCTAATCCAGCCTCCATCTAGTACAAGGATATAGAAAGGGTTCCTAAAGGAAGGGCTTTGCAAAAATGAAACAATGGGATTCATGAGTTGCAAATAAAGAGCCCTCATAATAGAGTGGAGTTCCAAAAGTCCATCCACTTAAATGGAAATAATAGAGATGAATCCCAATTTTTTTTCTTACAAACCATATTTATTGAAAAATGGATCCAGGGATTACAAAATATGCACTGAGGTTGGTTTGAATTATGTGGAAAAGTAGATAATAAATATGTTTCTGAGGAAAATAAATTCGACTCAGTGACCAACTGATCAGATTGTGGTGCTTAAAGATCAAGGTCAATGTGACCACAGGTATGTGAACCCAATATCAGAGGAATGCCTTAGATTAAAATTTGGCAGAAGCTTCCACTTGAACTGCTCAGAGATTAACGTATTATATTTCAGTGGTTAATGGTCAAAGGTCAAGGTCACTGTGCCCTCATACGTGACCTTAATTACATCTGGCACAAACATGTGGATTCAAGCACAAACTTATTAGAATACAAGTCTGGACTGACATGCTTGTAAAGTACAGCTTCACTGGTTGGCTGAGCCATACAACCGCAATGTGGTAATTCTAGTTTCTATTAAAGCAAATGGACCTTTGGAACTCCCCTTGTATTTATGGCTCTATAACTGTAGCTTAATGTTAGAGAAGGACACACTATTGCACTCTTTAAAGAAATAACGTATTAAAATCTAATATTTGTATTATCAATACAAAGAATACACATTGAATTACTTTGAGTTCACACTTTATTCAACTCCAGCTGGTTAACTTATTTGCATTGCTGCAGGGTTTATTTTGTTTTCTAGATCTTTCTGCTAGATGAGAGAAGAGACAAAGCTGAGGTGCTGGATAGAGTTTATTTGCTTTTTTTAGAGTCTAGGAGTCAAAGTTTAGAGTGCCCAGCCAGGCAACATCGTTGCTGGTGCACAGAAGCAGAAGCCCTCCTTGCCTGTAGCCCCCCCTCCCTGTAGGTAAATAATCATCGTTTTACTGATCACCTTCTACTAACACCTACATTGGTACTTTTTATAACCACAAAGACCATAGTCTTTCCCTAACCTTAGCCAATTAGCTTTAGCTGCCTGAACCACAGGGTAAGTGTTACACATGTATTTTAAAGTACTGACAAATCATCTACAGTGTACATTGAATCCAGGTTTAAGGACTTGTTGGCTAAATGTACACTTATTTGACTACAGACCATTTGGACAATGCAGAAGTTGCATACAAGAATGAAACACTTAACAAATCAAAAATACAAATCACAAATTAAATAATTATACTCAAAACAATCTCAGTTTTTTCACCAGGCTGTCAACACATACAGCTGAAATCAATTCCACAAAGGAGACAACCACACAAATTACTGTAGGAGATGGGTCCTCCTGGTTACCTGGTTGGGAGATGGATCTAGGGACAGCTGAGGTGCCACCAGGAGCGGTGGCAGTGCTGCCAATCATGCTCTGACGTTTCCCGACTGCAGCCATAGCACCACGCAAAGTATCTGGAGGGAAGCCACGTGCATCCTTTTCGTCACCATAACGCAATAACTTACTCAGAATCATTAGTCACAACCAGATTTTTGATAGACCTTTACACAGGTACCATAGAAATCAACCACATAGTCAGCAGGCCTACACCAACAGAGACCAACAAACCCCCAACACACTAAATCCACACACACACACACACACACACACACACACCACAAAATATCTGATCCTCTTTTTCATGCATTTTTACATATCACATCACAAATCATAGCACAAGTCATCACAGCAGGCAAGCAATGAAAAGACAGAACCTGAACAACTACACCAATGCGTGCACACGTACCACACATCAACTACAAAAAACAAAACAAAAAACACAAAACTAAGTTGCAGCTAATTAACCAAAGAAGAGGTGAACAGGCCCAGCATGCTCAAAGCCTGTACATTACACACATGCTTTATCTTTGCATATTCATGTACCTTCATAACCAAAGGGAGTGGGATCACTTTTTATCTCATGTCTCTTGCTCTTTATGCTAACAGAGAGTGGACCTAGTCAGAGGAAATGACATGTAACAAGAGGCTCCATTAGATAAAAAATATTTTCTTACACTTGCAGTCATGTCAATCAAGTCATAAGGAATCTCAGCAGATGTTAAGGATTCAAAGAAAAATGGAGAAAGAATGGAGTTAAAGAAGCTTAAAGAAGCTTTGTCAAGACCGTTAAAGGTAGTAAATGGTGAAAAATGAAACAACCTATTATCCTATTAACCACCAACATCACACAAATACCTACAATATCTACTGTATTAGCTTCACGTGGGGCTGGAGCCAATCATCAACTAACCCAAGTTGCATATGTTTAATTGACATAAACTACTGTTTATGGCATCAGTGCATACAGTGGATGAGAATTGCAATCAAAGGCCAAAAAGTCATAGCCATGTTTCCACCTCCACTGAGCACTCTGCAGTGCTCTCGTTGGTCAAAAGAGAAATACAATAAAAGTAGAGAACATACTGAGAGGAAACAGTTCAAAAGGGAAACTGTTTTTTAAATCCTCCCCACCTCCCTCCCTCCCCATCCTCTACAAGGTTCAAAATGCACTTTTTACCTGTATTCCCATGATAAATTGCACTTCTTCTAGCACTTTTAATGTCACCCTATCTTTCAAATGTCAGCACATCAAAAATCTTATTTCCTAACCATTTTTTAAAGAATATGTATCTACTGTATGAATACTCATTAGCAGGTCTATTCCCTTAACAATGTTTTCATTCTCAGCAAACACATGGCTTTAAGTGTCTCATACATTTCAAGACGTATTAAGAACCTGGGTTTTTTTTGCCCCCACACTAAACATGCACATGTAACCATGATCTTCCTACTAAAGATTCCGTTTGAGTGAGCATAGCTAACCTGAGAATTATGAGGTGTCTGTTTGAAGTGTTACACAACAATAACATGGGATGTACCTGAGGTGTGAACCCATCTTGTCTTATATTTTCATTGTAAGCCACAGCTTACAGCAAAGTTTATCATTCATCTGACTGAGATGTACTGTATAACTGCACTGTATATAAGGAGTGGGGAACACATGATCCTTGGGGGCTGCAGCCCTACTTGTTTTCCAACTATTGTTGCCCCACCCACTGCTGATCACCTGGATCAGGTGCATTCAATCCAACCCTGGTTGGTTCAATAAGCAGCTGGAAGGAACTGAGGAAACACAAAGTGAATTGGTATCTTCCAGCTTCTGATTGACTGAACACACATGATACTGACAGAGATGCTGTTAATAACCTCCCAGAAAGTCAAACTCATTGAACAGCACTGGTAGCAGTGCAGAGATCTTCACTTCTAACCAATCAGAGAATGTCTGCTTGATTAGTAAGTTTTGCAGCTTATGTATCTACAGGCAGATCAATTATTTGGCCTTGTAAGATGTGAGTGTAAGAGTAGTGAATGTGAAAAGGGTGTGGAAACAACAACAAAAAATCTAGACCTTGGAACGCTAATCAGGTACCTTTTGTGCGTCGCGTAGCGAAGGAAGAGCTAGAAGAGGAGGCGAGAGAGGAGGAAAGAGAGAAGCGGCGGGGGACCTCTGCCTCTTTAGCAGCAGGCTCTAGAGTCAGAGAGGGGGCAGGAAGGAGGGGGAGACATGGTAAGAGACATACAAAAACAGAGAGTGAAAAAAGTGAAGGAAGGAAGGATGAAAATTGTAGGAGCAGATGAGGATGGACATGAGATATTACATCAAATGTAAATGAAGGACAAACACTGTAACAGAAAGTACATAATAATAAAAATAATCTTCACTTCCACTTTCTACATTTACCAGAGCTTTCAAAACTGTCTCATGGCCTTCCTCAAAGGATGCCGTTTACCCAGCTCCATGGCAATGAAGCAGTTTTTGCTCCCATGGTAAATCCAAAGCTTTAGACCTCTCAAGCACAGACATGACAAGAAATACAAGTGTTCCCATTTTCAAACAGTATGATTTGTGATGTTTCTGTCCATTAAAAACACAAGTTCAAAATTTCAATTATACGTTTATCTGAAAAATACAATTCCCCATGGACCACACAACTGCTTGATGCTTGAATTCCAGAAACCACAAAATAAATAGCTTGGATGAGTCACATCAAGGCCCATTTTCACCAAAGGAACTTTTGAGGAACTTCAGGTAGTCACTTAAAAATGCTATACTTATTAATCTCATTAGCATGTGTGGCTTGAAAACTGGATGGATTGTTGGACTCCAGTCTTGTCCACCTCCAAAGAACATTAATAAGTTTACAAAAGTCAAGAGGACATGAACCTTAGAGGGAGACATTTAGCACAATGTTGCCCTGAAGAATTTATCCTCATCACAGCCTCGACAAATTCAATCTCTCTTTATATCTCCCTGTCTACAAATCCTCTCTCCTGCTTTCTACAGTTTCCTTGTTGCTGTAAAGACAGAGGCAGTTGATACTGACATAAGATGTGGCGTTTATTATACTGAGACACAGTGGGCACTGGGATGCAGGGAGGTACCTGCCTGACAATGAGCTCAACACTGGTACAGAAATGTATCTGACATTTGAGGTGAAAAACAGCAGTTGATGTACTCGAAACAAGAGGTGAGACAGATGCTGCAGCAGTTCAGGATAATGATGATCAACATGGTGATGATGGTTATTACGACTGCCTTAACAAAGCAAGATAATCAAACAAGACATTGAGGATCAATAGGGTTATACAAAGATGCCAGTGATGAAGGTGATATGAGCGATGTGTCGGCATCATATCGTTACCTGCTGGGAGAGACCTCCTGTTGGAAAGTCCCTGTAATGTGAAGCGTTTTCTAGCATTAGCAGCCGAGTGGCCTGACTGGCAAGTGGAAGCGTCAACTGAGTGGGAAAGCAAAAGGAAGCAGGAGTTAGTACAGCAGGGAAAGATAAAGAAGAGAAGACCTTGAGAATGTGTTTTGAAAGCTCTGGTATGTATCGCTAAATATGAGTTTTGGTACCAATTCCAGGACAATACTTAAAATAATAGTTTGGGAAGTTGTTGATATGTCAGCCTTTTATATATTTAACAAAATATGCCAAATGAATCAAGAGTTGAGTCAGACTACATGGCAATTTTATCGTAACATTTTTCTATTATTTCTGATCGATACTGATATAGACCAAACTGTCTGATTATTATAATACACTGAGCTAACACTAAAGGTCCATATCCACTTCAGAAACATTTTCTGAGGAACCTAAATCCCATTTCCACAGGAACTTTTCAAAGAGACAAGGAACCTTTTGACCAGAACCCCGCCCAAAAAGTCCCTGCTCGGGAGCAGTACTTTCTGAAGGTCCAGGAACTATGGAGACTCAGCCTGCAGCAATGAATGTCACTGACTGGTCAAACACCACACAGCGTTTTACACACCGCTGCACTGCTGTTGTGTGTATAACAACTGACTGTCACACTTTTGATAGGTCCACAGACTCATTTGTTTAATCTTCCCAGGAACTTTTACAAACCCCAAGGAAGGCTCCAGTTCCTGGAAAAGAAAAGTACCAGGAACTTTTCTGTGGACACACACTCTAAGTCAGTCTGATCCTTCAGTCCTGAAAAACAATCCTCCATGAAAGTAATAATGTTCAGAAGTATGATCTGCTTCCGTTGTTTAGCCTTAATGTCACACATCTGTAAATGACCTAAGTAATAGAAACCCCCCCTAATGTAACACAATGCAATTCAATAGCTGCACAAACTATATTTTCAGAAATGACCACACACTTGAAGGAGTTTGAACAAAAACTAAACATTATCACTTTCATAAAGGACCCTCATGAACATTCTGTTGAATAAACAATTCATTTAAACTTCATTAATACATCATTGGAAGAGTCATGAACCGTGATGTTATATGAACTGTAATACAATACAATATAGAAGTACTGCTAGCTTCTGGTCAGTGTTGTTCATTAGTTAAAATCTTCTAAGTTTGTGTGTGTATCCACATCTTGCATGTGTATTGTGTTTTTAATGCTGAAAATAACATTTACTAATGTGACACTTAGTCAGCGCCTCACTGCTGGGTCCAATGAATTGGTCTGATTGCTAGAGTCTGAAATTGTGTGCATGCACTGTGCATGCTTAATTGGATGATCACCACACCAGTGTTTCTGAGTTTAATTAGTCTCATCCACTCTGCAGCCAAACAGAGCCTGGACTAGCCAAACTGCCACAGCGCCAGCATTGTTACCTTGTTTAGCTCCTTTATGTTATTCTGTAGCAGTGGAGCTGTCACTCACTGTGCCAACACCTAAACTTTACCTCTGAAGGAACACGTGTCCCTCCCATCTATGTATTGACTTTGGTGCAAAACAATAGCATGTGGTGAATGTGTTTAGCCAGTGCAGACAACCTTGGAGTCACTATTTTGGGAAAATCTGTTCCTGAAGAACTGCCATCTGCTCGATTTGAAATAGCCAAAAATAACTAAATAAATAAACTCTCTGTGATGTGATTGGTTGTGTGTAGCCAAATATGTCAATATGTTTTTAATAAGGAAATGTTTGTATTGTGATAAGTGTAAAAATTAAGTTTACACCCAATTAATTATAGCCTTAAGAAAAGTTTCCTCACTTAGAGCAAATAAGTGATCAAAGAAAAAGAAGAGCATTTAAAGTTAATCTTATTTTTTAAAATGTGTGTGTGTGTGTGTGTGTGTGTGTGTGTGTGCATGTATTCAATTTCTTTTTCCTTACAAAGGGAGGAATAAGTCAACACAGGCCATCTAAGTACACTGTATGTCCAAACCTTATCATCCTTCCCCTCCAGAAGGCAACGTGACAACTATTTCTTATGTAGAAATAGTTACTACATTAAAGTGGGAAATCTCAGCTTTAATTTGAGTTGATTTCCATCAGTGCTGAGGAGATATATCCCTTTTAATGGACAGTTAGGGTGCTAAAGGTTTCTACTAAAGGTTTCTTGGGCAGCTGTGTGTTGTTTGAGAGTTAGTTAGTGCACATTTGGCTCAGAGCTGATGGCCTATAGTCTGACTTGGAGTCTGTCTGTTACTATGAGGAGTAACAAGTGGTTATTCAAGCAAAAACAATAATAATGATATCAGAAATCTATCAGAGTGTTATTAATATTAAAGAAATATTAATAATAATATTAAAGAAAGCTGGTTTGTCCCAAGGAATGGTTGGGTACATTCTAAAAAAAACAACTAAGAATGCTCTTTAACCCTTGCAGTGATCTGTGCCTCACCACAAGGTCGTCTACAGCGAGCTCTCTGGACTTCATGGTTTGGTTTTTTTATCCTGAAATACAGTGTATATTTTGGGATCTTATATAAAAAGGTGTCAGAGGAGGAAGAGAGATAGACAAAACAAGAAGAGGTGTGAATGGAGTTCATTTTATAACAGTGGTTGGACACTTGTTTGTGGAGTGAGATCCACAAGCACCAGCCACTGAACACTGTCCCTAGCCTTCACCTTCATACTAGCTGTGGGGATTGGAACAGGAGTGTGTGTGTGTGTGTGAGTGTGGGTGAGAGAGAGAGAGAGAGAGAGAGAGAGAGAGAGAGAGAGAGAGAGAGAGAAAATGCTAACATAGGAGTATGAACACATTTACAGCTACGCAGTTTCTTTTGTAGAATTTCTAGTTAAAATAAAATGTGTGTATTTGACAGGTTTTTCTAACACTTTAGATGTAACTTGTCGGTCTTATGAAACAGATTTGCATCTCTTCTGACAAATATATCACCACAGCACAGCAGCTTGGTTTTGCCTGCTGGTATTATGTGGTTAATGTCCATGGCTGCAACGTGCCAGCCTGAAGGGTTCGTGCTTCATTTCTAGCCCACAGTTTGTGTCACTCCAGATGGAAATGAGAGATGTTTGCTTTTGTAGGGAAAAAAATAATTCATCAAGAGTTTCTATTGGTTGAATTCTATGTTAACAAGTGGCCTCTCACCTCTCTTTTGCCTCATATTAGGGCTGGGGTTGGTCCTCCTGAAGCTGGACTCTGGACTTGAAGAATCAGACTGTCTCAGCACCATCTTACGAACGTTCCTGTTGGAGTAGAGAGTCGCATAAAAACTGGTGTAGGCAAAAGATAGTTGTAGTTGTTCTAGTATGGTATGTTCAGACAACAAAGGCCATAGTGTCAGATCCTGTGCAAAACCTGTATATAAATCTGCCTTTTTGGCTCTTATTTGAGATTTTTAGTCTGCTGAGAGGAGACACCTCGTCACTGTGCAGTTTGTGAGATGACGCTGATTACTCACCTCATGGGGGCCCCATAGATGTTGAGCTGGCTGGCTTCTGTGAACACAAGAAAGACATTACATTCTGTTACATACTCTTCATCAAATGACACCATTGCTTCTTCAGCGTCTTCCACTTCGAGTGATCCATACAGTAGATAGTTACAGAAAGTATTTAAATGACTATTTTCTGATCTGCTGCCTCACTGCCTGGTGAGGGTTAGGCTAATAAAGATACTTGGCTACAGTTTTGGAAAGACCCCAGTCATGGATAAAAGAGTCAACATAGAGATTAGCCCTTCTTGGATCGAGGCCTTGCCGTGGCAGAAGGGCTTGCGTGGTCTAGTGACCCTCGGAGCTATGTTGTCGGGAG
>JAUMHL010000021.1:1738758-1754896 GCA_032362345.1 Sandelia bainsii | reverse complement strand
CTTCCCTGCTTAGGCTGCTGCCCCCGCGACCCGACCCCGGATAAGCGGTTGTTAATGGATGGATGGATGGATGGCATAGAGATTAGATGCAAACTGCGGTCAGTTGTCAGCTTGTACACTAAGATGTGTTGGAGGGTTGGAACTTTCAGTAGTTCTTTAGACAACCACTACATAACTGTGCTGCCTATTGCATTGTCTAGTAGTAAGTTCTTAGGTTGACCAGTTTGGGTAACATCATGTACAGTCGCTTTGGAAAGTGAGCATTCCTTCATATTTTGCTTTGTTGTAAATTTAAATGAGTTATCCCAGCTCCATTTTTCTCTGTTTTGTTTCTATATTTTCTGTTTTAACTTGAAATGCCTGACTGTAAGACTTTAATTTTTCTTGTGTGCATTTTAGTTTTACAGGACTTTTATTTAGGAGGCAACAAATGAACAGCCTGAACTAGAAACCCCAGCCTCTCATTTGAAGAACTGTTCATCACTCTGCCAAACTACACTTGACGTGATTTTACCATGTGCCACCCCATAAAAGTCACTGGCCACCCAATTCAAACTTTTCTGTTTGTCCCTGCACATCAGTCTACACACAATAACCCATAATGACAAACTAAATACATATTTTTAGAATTTTTTAAAAAGTGTATTCAAAATGAAAAGCTCAAAAGTCTCATTTACAAAAGAATCCACACACTTCACATAGTACTGTACAAGCACCTTTCGGCAGCAGTTACAGCTTTGAGTCTTCTTCTTCTCACACCTGGATTTAGGCAGTTTATCTCATCCTTTCTGACAGACCCTCTCAAGCTCAATCGGATTGAATGGGAAGCATCTGTGATCTGCCATCTTCGCTTCTCTCCACAGATGTTCCAGACACATCTCAAGAAAAATGAAAGGATGGACCGGACCGCAATTTGGAGCTGCATCAAATGAATTTAAAAACGTTTGCAAAATTTTAAAAAAGTACTGTATAATTTCACTTTATGGGTCATTATGGGTTATTGTGAGTAGACTGATGGGAAAAATGCATTTTTTTCAATGCAATATTGAACTGGCAATGCAGTAAAAGCTGCAAAAAGCAAATGGGCATAAACAGTTTTTGAAGCAACTGTGCAGTATATCCAGGAGATGATAGATATAGAAACATCTAAAAATTTACAGTGACTCTGGCAAACACAAAGCACTAAGAGGAGGGGAAAAATGACCAGAAATGAATAAAGGAGCATCTCTAGAATTGTGGGGAAAAAAACACAGTCAGTGATAAATATCATTTGTCTGTGCCTTCCTATCAAATACACACAGTGAACGTGTTGCTTTCCTCATAAACCATTTCTACTGCCGCTGCTGCTGGAGGTCAGTCATTCCACAGACTGCGTTTCAGTCTGTGTGTTGTTATATTAGTGGCTGGTCCTGGGTCAACACATTAAATTGTAGAGGAGAACAAATTGTACAGGACAGGAAAAAAGATCTGAGCCCCACTGTTTTTCTGCTCTGCAATGAAAAAGAAGGTTAAGGGTTTCAGGCTGTATTTTAATGTCTGACCTCTGGAGCAGTGTAAAAGGATGATTTCTTATATATAAATATATATCTATATCTATATATATATAGATATAGATATAGATATATGTATACATATAAACCAAGAAGCTTGTCTGATCCTTACTTTAACATTTCCAAGTTGTGTCTCTGCTTAGATTCTCCCCAACTCCAGCTGTTTTTTTAGTCTAATAAAAATCAGTTTGTGACTGTGTGAAGGCAAAAAGAACCTTCCTAAATGCAAATGAATCTGACCTCCAACACTGTGCGAAGAAGAATTTAATAAAATAACAGACAGGCCGACAGTGAGCTGCAGCCTTGGCCAAATGCATGCTGTAGCTCGCAAAAGTGAAATACCAAGCTGTGTGAATGATCTAGCTTGTCACCTCCTGTTCCAAGCAACCGATGAGCCTATCGCAGAAACGCAGAGTCAGCATGGAACCATTCCGCACGCTCCGAATACTGTATTCAGCCAAACGGATATATTTTTTTTCATCATGGAACTAGCAATGTTTTATTCATAAAGGCTGGTCACATTGAGGTATGTGCAAGCAACAACTATCCAATGGCAGACCCTTTGCAGGTTTAACAGTAGCATCAAACAAAGCCGTTTTTTTTTCTTCAAATGACTTGAATGAATTCTGGTTGTGTCGCTTTCTTAAAGGGAATACAACAAACGACGCCTTTCAAGCTTCCACCATACATATACTGGACATTATTTTTTTATATGTTGTAGTTTATGGAATATTTATTTAATCTCTCTTCTGAGAACCAGATTTTAAAACCACAAAGAAATATCGGACATGCTTATATAAGTAAGTCATCTCAATGTGATCTGCTCCCACACTCTGCACACATATTACTTCCTCCATGTTGACCTGTTGTCTTGACAAATTTAGGATAATGTACACTTCCACAGCACTAATCCCATTACTACCGTAAGTTCTGCCACATTCACTCATTATTGACCGTTGCTTCCATTTAGCAGTTTTCTATCGCTGTTAAGTTGCTGTTAATGACTCAACTCAACATTTCCTCCACAAATGTTTCACATTAAAAACCTTTAAGTGGCACAAAGGGCGTAATACTTATTGTTGCTGTTGAAAATGAAAATCAGTAGCAAAGGCTGAAAGGATTTTGGCAACAAAAAAACTATACAGCTGTGAAAAGATATTCAGCCTCCTCTTGATTTCTTTGTGTGTGTCTTTCTTTGTGTATGTGTGTCATACTAACCTGTCTCAGATGTTCAAACTAAATCTAACACCAGTGTGAAAAAGTAATTGACCCCTGAACAAAAATAGCTTGTTCAAGTCCAGACTTTGACTAGGCCACTACAAAGCAGCAAAGCAGCCCCATAGAGTTACACTGCCCCCTGCACGCTCAATCGTAGGTATGATGTTCTTTTTGTGGAATTCTGCGTTTGGTTTACACCAAATGTAACAGAACCCCAGTTCAACTTTTGACTCATTAGTCCATAGAATATTCTCCCAAAAGGGTGCAGGGTCATTGAAAATTCAGATGAACCTCAATGCTCTTCTGGGTTAGCAGTGATTTTCAGCTCGCCAAGAGACACTCTTCCATTGTCAATCAGATAGCGGAGAGAGGCCTGCAGTTCCTTGTAAGATTTTCTCTGCATGTCTTTTCACTTCCTGGATAAGTTGCTGCCATGCTCTTGGACTAACATTGGCAGGTCGGCCAAAAATAGCCTGTATTCATCACTCAAAAAGGTAATGTAGGTAAATATTAAGTATCGGATTGGAAAGTACCTAATACTAAAGGTATTAGGTATTAGTCATGGTGTCAACCTGGTTAGGTATATTTTACAATATGAGCCATATTTCATCACTCACATTATAATCCATGTCTTCCTCTTTGCTCTTTCTCTTCACATATTCTCTGTTGTCCTTCTCTCTACCCTCCATTCTCCTCATGCTCCTCAGACCGCCCTTCATTCCCTCTGCACTGCCTCTCAGCCTCCAGCTCTACCCTGAAAATCTCTTCTCTCTCTCTGCCTCTATCTACGCATCATTCCACGTCGCTCTTCTCTCCCCATTACTTTCAATCCCCCCTTTCTCCTTCTCCCAGTCCAATTTCAGTCTCTCACTCTGTCTCTCCTCTACCCTTCTCACTCACATGGAGTGTACTGTAAATAACACACAGACACACACACACACTCGCACATGCCCTCCCTGCACTGGAGCCTCCTACAGCCTCTGCTCGCTAGCCTTCATGACAGGGCTGCTGTTATTAGTCAGTCTGCTCACACACATTGACTCCCACACACACAGACGGGGTTGTCAGTCGGGGCAGAGTGTGTGACACACAGAGAGTGGTTTTCCTGTCAGTCAGGACCACAGAGTGGAACTGTGGATGAAGGCTTACTGGTCTCTGGCTGAGAGAGTTAGAAACACACAGGGGGAGAGAGGGTTAGAGAGGCCAGTGAACTCTGGCTGAGAGAAACGTTTGTGCTGTGTGTTGTCCCGGCATCTCTACGTACTGCAGTTAATTACTGTATAAATAGTCTGTGGACTTGCCGCCATGTTTCTGTTGAGTTTCTTAAAATGGTAGGAACCTTTATGGACCAGCTGATGGACAGTAGAACTACTGGTTTAATTGTAAAGATTTTGGGAAAAATGCCATGTTTAGTTTTACATTTCTGTAGAAGAAAATATTAAATGGACTTAATACACGGATTGGGATTACAAAGCCAAAGTCTAAGGCTTTCTCAGAAACACAGTGAGAGATATAATCAGCAAACTGAGAAATCAACCTTAGCAGGAGTGGCCAACCTTCCAAAATCCCCCAAGAGCACAAAGATTGCTCCAGGAAGTCACCCGTGGACATGCAGACCTTTCAAAACTCTGTTGGGATCCATGTTCCCCACTGAAAACCTCTGCTTGGACCAATGTTTGATGCACAGATGAGTGGAAAGTTGAACTATTTGTCAGAGTCAGAGGTGCCATTACATTTCGGGAAAAGCAAACCAAATCTTTATGAGAAGGACTGTGAAGGACACAAAAGACTCTTTACATAACACACATTTAAAGGGGGCAAGTATGTTTTCACATGAGTAATGTAGGTGTTGAATAACTAATTTACATGAATAAAGCAAAATGTCATTTCCAAATTGTATTTACTCAGGTTACCTTTGTTTTATGTTAAATTTAGTTTGATGGTCAGAAACATGGAAGAAATCAGGTGGATGGTGGTGATGGAAAGACTTTTTTTGATTAGTGCCTGAATCAGAAAATTAGATATTAATAAAAACAGTCAGTGTTGCCCTACATATACTACATTTTGTGATGCATTTATGTCTGCAGTTAGAAAGAGGACTCTTCCTTGACGTGGCAGTTGGTACGAGACAATGACAAGCCTATCTGCAGATTGCAGCGAAGTCCAAGATGTGCTGATAGATACCGGTGTTGACAAGAAAATGATGATGATAAGGGAATTAAAAAGAGTTGTTGCAGGAGGGAATAATGATAGACCCACAACATGGGGAATAGAATCGAAAAATATAACGGTAAATGAATACGAAATTGATAAAGTTTTATAAATGTGGAACTTAGCAATTAGTAGAATGTTTGCATGAAATGTGCAGTGTTGGAAAATGTGAAATTGCGACAATAAAAACAATAAAACCTGAGCAACAACATCTGGTTACACCCGCAATTAAAAATATGTTTCTGTGTACATGCTATGTAAAATGTATATGTACACTACTACACTTTTACACAGTATATAAACAGTATACAGTATATATGATGTTACCTGTATACTGGACTGATAGATGTGCCTGATGTATTTTATGTAAGTGGTAAAAGTAAAAAAACAAAAAGCAGATATTTTTATACACACAGGTGTGTACATGTGTATTGTGTGTGTGTGTGCGCGTGTGTGTATGTGTGTGTACCTCTGCATGCCTCTAGCTGGCCTGTAAGAACTTTACGAATCTCTGACACCCACAAATTTTTCACATCCATAGAAGGAGCCTGGGGAAAAGTACAGACACACACATATTATATATATATATATATATATATATATATATATACACACACACACACAAAGAACAAAAGTCACTTAACACTTATGCTATTATTCTGACTGAGAGGTGAGACAGAGCTCAGTGGTCACAAAGTGTGGTGCAACACTGCCCCCAAGAGGTGGACTGTGGAACAGAGCATTGGATGCCTCCCAAGAATCATCAATGACTAAATGAAATATTAATTGGATCTTTTCAACACACAATATTTACATCATCAACTTAATTATTTCTCTCAGTTTTATTTGCATACGTAAAATAAATATATTCTCTCTGGCAAGACTAGATGATTAAATTACAAATTTAATTACAGACACTGTATAAGACATGTATTGTTCCAGTGTTAGGTGTACTGAGAATTTCTACATAAAAGCAGTGATGAAAGTAGAAAATCCTATAATACTATACTGTATATAGAATGACAGAAGCCTTTCATTCAAACTCTTGCTTAACAGTGTAGAATTACTGGCAACAACACATAAAATATCAAAAGTAAACAACTGTAATGTCCCTGGGACTTCAGTGGATTCCAGTCTAGGGATCAGGCTTTTTCCAAAGGGTCACCAGATAGATCAGGGCGGTTGTGATGTGATTCTTCAGGTAGAAAAGTAGAAAAAAGATTGTGCTACATAAATCTATTTCTTTTTTACTTTTTATCGATCTGTTAGCAGCACTCTTGGCCTGAAATTTAATTGATATCTGAGAAGTTAGGAGCGAAAATGTTTCTTTGGTGGAAACACTAACAACTCATATGTATCTAAAATGTTCCCAGAGGTCCCAAACCGATATTTAATCCTTTAACTCAGGGTGCATTTAACATACCTGGATGATATAAACCTCCTCTCTGCCGTTGTACCACACTTCAAACTTCTTGTTGTCACCTTTGACATTCTCTGTGATCCCCACAGCGCTCATCTGGACACAGAGAACGAGAGATACAGATTCCTAGTTGAACCGCTATACAATTACTAAAAGTTAAAGAAACAAAATTATATATCTATATATCTATATCTATCTATATATATATAAAGAACAAAGAATAAAGAACAACAACAAAAAAATCACAAAAAACTAGAGGTAGCCTGGCATTGCCCCCATGGCAAAAAAAAATATTGTTGTGAACTCCTCAACCAAACACACACATCAAGTCCTCTGTTCATCGTGTATTACACTTACAATGACTCAGATCATGATGTGTAATGTGAAAGGAGTCACTCGTAGGCAAACTTTAGATTAACTTTACATTACATGACGGATGTCTAGAAAAAGAACCAAATTCATATGTATCTAACCTTCAGCATGTGTTTGAAGCTGTAGGAGGGGGTCTTCTCTTGACCATCTGTGGTCTCCTCTCGTTTCTTACAAAACAGCAGTATCTTGTCGTACAGGAAGAGGTGCCTCTGCATGGGCTTAAACCTGGCCAGGTCCTTCACCTGAAATCAGATCAATATTTAAGTCATTTTGTCTGCCTGCTTATCTGGCCATCAATCCAGGTCAATCATTCCACAGTTTTCCACAGCATTTTAGCAGCTGATTCAAATAAACATTATATTTCTCATAAACACTCTTTTTATTTACTTACTAGAATGGCAGGAAAAACATCCAAAAATAATAGAGATGGTCGGCAAAAACGTACAAATTTGATAATTTGATGTTTGGGAGATACTATGTGCAAAAACACCGGTTCTTTGAATCTGTTTTGGTTTTTAAATGAAAGGTATGGCATTTTAAAATTGCTAATCAGTAATGCTTGATGCTATGCTGCTACAATGTGGGGCTGTACCTTGCTGTGGCCTTTCTTGTGGTCGGTCCATACATTGAAGGAGCCCTGCATCAACAGCTTCCCTAGTTCGCTCAGGTTTCCCTGTGGACATCAACAAGCTACAAGTTAATTTTAAGTTTAAATTTCAGTGTCATCAATCTAATGAGGTTTACCCAAAGTAGGTTATTGCATTTGGCTTCAGCTGTAACATCACTGTAAACATTGATTTTTCTTCCAAAGGAAAGGCCACTGAATCTGTCGTCTTAGGTAAGGGGTCAACAGAACAACGATTCTCAATTTCCCAATTCAACAGTCTAACAGTCTAAACAGTCTAAAATGAACCAAATGGTTCTTATTGTAAACATGAAGATGAAGTTTCCTCTTGCAAGGATTTCTGGACTCAAATGCAGAACCACAATTATGGTAAGTGCTGCATGAGAAATTAAGCAGTCTTTGAGGAAAAAAAGAACGAACAGTGGCCAAAACACAGAATAATTTAAAGTGACAGACATAAATATGGTCAATATGCACAGCAACAGTTCATTAACAGCCAGGCAGATATCGGCAGACAGAGCAGAGTGTGGCTCAGACATGGACCAGGGCAACAGGCAAAACAGGAATGCTGGAGAGTCTAAAAAAAAACTTGATGAGTTCTGACGAGCAGAAAAACCAGAAGATCGACTTCTCAGTACATAAAGATCTGACCTGATTATTCATGGTCTGTCTCCCATTCAAATGTAATAACAAGGATTTGGCCACTAGATGTCGCCCATTAGCTGCTTTGACTGTATCAAAGCTGCTTTATATTGATTCAGGACTTCAGCAAGCTTCAGATTCTTCACCAGGCAGGGAGAAAGCAAGAAAAGAGCAACAAGCAAGGGACCCTACATGTGCAGGCAATGAAGCACAAAAAGGTACTATGAGAAAATGGGCCCCCTACTCTTCATATATACAGTAGGACACACACACCCAAACAATTTCCTCAACTGCCCCTTACCAGTCCGTGATTTCTTAACCACATTGAGTGTGGACTCCCTGACCTCTTGCAGAATGCCACCTCACCTTGGAGAGTGGTTGGATAATAAATTATCTGGAGCTGGGTTTAAGCTGCGTGAACAGCCTGTTTTCTGTATTTTCAACGGCTCACTAGTTGCAGTTATTTTTTTGATGCATCATCAGAAACAACCTGTGGTCTTACAGACCAACAGGTCGTTTTTTACACTTCCATTTTTTCATTTGAAAAACAGTAAATGCATGTTGCAAAAGACATTAAAAATTATTCATGCTCTCATTCCTGCTTCCAATGCTCAGACGGTTCCTGTGACTAACTTCCTGCACTCCCCAACTGTGTGAGACCTGTTTCTCTTTCTGTCTTATTCATCTTTCATTTTCTGTATTTCTTATCTCAAAGTTAGACAATTTTCAAACCAACCATAGCAAACTAATGTTACCACTATTACAATGGCTTGTTTTGGCTGTTCTGTTTCTACAGACAGGGTGTCTCTGCTAGGGCAACGTGTCCATCATTTTGAACAGTTGTCTCCCCTAATCTCACTGTAGATTCAACGGGCACCCATGACAACACTGACAGGCCAGACGGCGAACCTTCTAGCAGTAGCACTAGCATAGCAGACAGTGGGGGACTAGTTTTAGAACCACAATTTTATCCTCCAAGTTGGTTTCACGTCACACCTGTCCCAGCTGTGTACCTTCATTTGAGGACAATGTGTACACATTTTGGACAGAGAAGAAAAGTTGTTTGAGAGAGGGGTGCAGCAAATAAATGCCCTTTCATCCATCCCAAGAAAAAATAGGCTCAATTAAAAAATCCACCATGTTGACCACACCTAACATTACAGCCTATTAAAGTTAGATCAGATTTTGAGGTGCTTTTGATGACATACAAAATCTTAAATGGAAGTGCTCCTTCATACCTGCCTGATCTCCTTAAACCTTATAATCCACCACATGCCCTCTGCACTCTGCACAATGCATGGCTCTTGTCTGTCCCCAGAGTTTAAAACAAGTCAGCAGGCTGCAGGGCCTGACATCAGACAGTCTCATTCTGTTTTTAAATCGTTGCTTCGTTTGTACCTGTTACCAATCCTTGGTCGTTGGGTCAGTTTCAATCTCAATGAATTAATAAACCCGGTGTTTCAATGTAGCTGATGTAGTCCTGCCAACGAGATCATGGTATATATTCTGAAAATCATTGCACTCATCTAACCTTCTTTCTCTCCCAAGCACATGAGCATACAGGTCTCTTCACTGTCTGCCCTCTTTTTCTCTCTGCCCTGTCCACTCACCCCAACCGGTCAAGGCAGATGGCCGCCCAACCGGAGCCTGGTTCTGCTGGAGTTTTCCTCTGTTAAAGGGAGTTTTTCCTCTCCACTGTTGCCCAATGCTTGCTCAAGGGGGATTGCTGGGTTTTAACCTTAATATGTGAAGTGCCTTGAGATAATTCTGTTGTGATTTAGCACTATATAAATAGATTTAATTAAATTGAAATTGAAAACATTGGTGTTAACACGAAAACATGAAAAACTCCTTACTCAAGACAGGAGAAAAAGGTTCCATTAAACAGTTTTATACATAATGAATAATTCTACATACTGACCTCAAAGCCAGTGATGGCTATCTGGTGCATGGAGTCATTGACAGACTTGATGATGTCGAGCATCGTGGCTAAAGCCTCTTCCAACTCAGCTGTCCCCTCACCCTTGCTGCATTTTAACATCTCCTGGAAGACAGGAAGGATGTTGTTGGTAATAACTCAGCAAGAGTTGCGTATTCCTCATCAGCTGAAATTACAATTGTAGTTTAGTTTAATTATGTACTATCTAGGAATTAAGACTTTCCAATGAATAAGCTTTTCTGACATTTATTGTTCATGGCTACACCCATTTATAAAGGGTTTATTTAATCATTTACCTTACACTTAATAGTTTTCCTCTGGAGTCATGGGCCATTAAATACTGGGTGTGTTCTTGTGATGTTTATACAACTTACTTAGCAAGTCAGCCGAAATTGTACTGTAAAAGGAAGTCTAGTCCTTTTCCATGGTACTACTATGCATACACTGCAGTGTTAATAAGTAAAACATGACAATTTCCTTATGTGTCAAATAAAACTGTACCATGAAACAAAGCCTTGTTTGTCTATCTGGTTATACCTTTCTTTTTTTGTGCAATAAATGTTGCAGGTCTGACTGCGGGTAGTGTTGTAAAAGACCACATCTCCCCAGCACTGTCAGTGAGCAATTTATTTAATGACATACGTTATTGATCCCCTTGGAGAAACTGTTGTTAGACAGCTGCAGGAGATAACGGTACTACTGTGGGGTTCCATTGTCTTGTCCAAAGACACCTCAACAAGTGGCCATGAATAACATATTGTTATATGTTTTAGAGCTCAGTTATTACTTGTACATGTGTAAATCTGTTAATGAGATGAGGAACCCTACGAATTTTCTGTTTCTCCAAAACTGCAGCTGCTGTGGTTGGTGGTTGAAAATAAATTGCTTAAAGACACCCCTGGGAGATGTGGTGCTTCTTTCTATACTACACAACGCAGAGTCAGACCCACTACATTTCTTGCATTGAAATGAAAGGTATAACCATGGAAACAGGCAAGACTTCCCATTACAGTACAGTCTAGTCAGGAGCTCAGATGAACATTGAACATTGAACATTGCTTTGGGTGTAATCTTTCTGCCTGTTCATACTGGCTTTTAATTGTATTGGCCTTTAATTCTGTGCTTTCAAGGGAAGTGATGGAGGACCAGGAAAATCACACAGAACTTTGATTTATTTATATGCGATATCACCTATGTGAATTAATTAATTTAAATAGATATCTGCCTAATTTAGTCTTTAGTCTACACTGGCCAACAAATTTTCAACAAAATGTTTGTTACCTGAATAAAACTGAGTGCCATTAGTTAAACTTTACTCACTGAACATGATGGTGAAATCAGAATTCGTCTATCATGTACGGTTTTAGAGAGACAACAGCATTTTGTATTTAACTGCATAGAGTGGTTCACGTCTGTCAAAAAACAAAAAACTGTAAAAAACAATAGGAAGCTGGTTGATACGCTCTCCTTTCCTATTGGTGGGATACATTGATAGGTACTAAAACCAACCAACCTACTCCACAAGTACAGAAAACAACATCATTTTCATTAAAACTGTATGTGATACAACAAAATGTGATCAGCAGGTTGAATTCCATAAGAATAACATAATTTTGCCCAGGTAGCAAATATTATGTTGACCAGTGTTATTGATTTCTAACACTGTAGGCCACTGATAAAGGAAATTGCTTAAATTGCGCATATGAAAACAAAAAATACATAAGAATGCCTATGAATAAGTTTAAAAGACAAGGTTGTGTTTGTGCAGGTACTTTGAGCATGAGCTGGTATTTGGTGATCCTCTGGACAGGTTTCAGCAGGTAGGCATCCAGAGACAGTTTGTGGTCCAGTTTCTTCTGACACTCCTGTTGTCAGAAACACCAAATGTTCTCCATCAGAAAGGGACACATGACAGAAGTTATTTAATTTAAGCTGAAGACACTGAAGACATCTTTTGTGTAGAGGCCAGGTCACGTTG
Organism: Sandelia bainsii; assembly: GCA_032362345.1. NCBI lineage: Eukaryota > Metazoa > Chordata > Actinopteri > Anabantiformes > Anabantidae > Sandelia > Sandelia bainsii. The sequence goes on along the minus strand of JAUMHL010000021.1, from coordinate 1,742,941 downwards.
AACAATGCTTTTTCGACAACCATAAGACTTAAGTGTAACATCATAGACAGCACCATAAGTGCCTCATGGCTGAACCTCGACCTCCATGAACTCCATCTTAACTACTCATTCGGGAAATGTTTACTCACTCAGTATTACAGCGGTCAGCAAGTAGGTAGTATCTATCTTATGTGGGCCCTGGAATAAAAGATGTTTGCTAATGCAGCTAAAAGTTGTTGTTGTGCCTTGATATTGTCTGTGTGTGTTACCTGAAAGAAGAGGCTGTCTCCACACTGTCTCCACAGAACTTCAGAGCGGGGTTTATTCTGACAGTACTTCTCATACACCTGAAGCTCTTCTTTCTGACAACAAAAAGACACGTCTGAGTGTAAGAAATCATCTTGACACTCAATCTGTTCTCTTTGCACATTTTACTGCATTGCAAATGGATTTAAAATTAAGAACTGAAATCTCTCATTCATAAAATTATCCACAGTACTGTATAGGAGTTTCTTTGGCAGCAATTATAGCTTTGAGTCTTCGCGGATAAGTGGATTTAGTCAGTTCATCCCATTTTTCCTGATAGATCTTCACCTTACTGAACAAGGACCTTCTTGTGCAGGTTCTCATTTTGGCTGGACAGTCAATTCTAGAAAGAGTCTTGGTGGTTCCAGACTTCTTCTATTTCAAAACTATTGAGGCCACTGTGCTCCTAGGAATGTTCAGAGGTGTAGAAATGTTTGTATGCCCTTGTCATGATCTATTCAACACCACAGAATGTTATTGTGGAGGTCTATAGAAAGTCTCTTGGAGTTCATGCCTTGCTTTTTATCCTGATGTACAGTGTGAATTATGCCATACTAAACCGCACAGGTTAACTCCAGTCAATTGGAGCCACATCAGAGGATATGAATACCTTTTTTGTCATTATGGCTTACTGCATTTAGATTGATGGGCACATTTTTCCATTTCAAAATTTGCAACACAGTAAAATGCAAAAAAGGGGAATGTTTTGTATCCATGGTAACATGTAACCTCTTGTTTCTTGTACGTAAGCTTTTGTCACTATGAAAACATATCGGTTAAAAATGTCCTTCAGAAGAAAAAGGAAATAGCTTATCGTGTTATCTTGGATGCAGATTTGAGGTTTGAGTAGGTATTAACAGTAGTTTTTATTTGAATGAACGGATAACTATCACTGAATTACTTCTGTACTGAAGAAAACAATGATTCTCAGTTAAGTTCTGAAGCATTAATTCCTGCCTTAGTACATAGAATGAGTTGAACAGTGGGGTGCTAATTGACCATCGTATTTTAGCCTCAATTAGTTTACATTACAAAACGAAATATTCAGAATTAGCTACTAATAAATCCCTTTCGCTTTGTACTATTAGAATTACTGACAACTGTCAGTGAAATACTGTGATACTCAAGACATCTTAAAATCCTGATGATTCTCAGGCATTTAAATCCCTGCACTATCAATCTATCGCACATCAACCTAGAGGCTCATTTTTGATTACATATCAACAGCATACAAAAATACTATTACCCCGGATCCCTTGGTAGCCATATTTGGTATAATCCCAGCTCCTCTCTCATTAAATTCTTATGAAAAGCAAGCTATTTCTCTCTGCGTCCTCTTAGCCAAACGACTGATCTTGTCTGTCAGGAAGTCAGGAAAATCCCTAGCTTCCACACATGGCTAAGGGAATTGGCGAAAGTGCTCCATCTCGAAAGACTTCGATACACACTCAATGGGAAAGACAAAACCTTTTCTAAGATCTGGCAACCCCCTTGGTCTCTAATGTTTTAGATCAAAAACATGTTGGCTGACTTTGTTAACCATCTTCCACTGGTATGTTTAGGCGCTTTGTTTGGGCTTGGGTCCCTCTGTTTTGGAGTCTGGCCTATATTTAGTCTTTTTTATTTATTTATTTACTTTTTTTTTTTCTTGGACTGGGTAATTCATCCCATGTACCGTTCAGGTACCTGCGCACAGCAATATAGTTGACTCTGGCATGTGCTATGCACACACTCAGATGTATGAATATGTGTGCCACGTAATGCTATTGCACACAGAGTAATGTTTGCTTTTCCATAGTGTTGGGAGACTGCTCTATTCTATGTTTGTAACATTCTGAGCCCCATGTGACTCCTGTCATTTATTTTATTTTCTTCTGTTTGTTTTTTTTCTTTCTCTTGGTTATTACATTTACTGTTGTTAACATGTTGAAAAGCAACGTAAAAAACAACAAAATGGAAATACTCATGTAAAATAAAAGCACCTAAAAGTTGTACAAGTTTTACCCTTAATTGGGTAAATGTACTCAGTTACTTTACACTACTGTTTCTAAACTACTCACCCTTTTCAGAAAGCAGGTTCCCACCAGCTCTGGTTTCTCTGCACAGTTCTCCAGCTCCCTCAGAAATGTCCTGAACATACAGAATAACAACACACACTTTAATTGTCCTCTGACAAGCTGGGCGCCAAAGCCATTAAACTAATGTGTGTAAGCAGTTTTTAGTTTCACCTGCCCCAACTCTCCTTCATTCCAGTTCACTTGGATCTCATAGATCCAACAAATATACAAACAATACAGTCTTTTCATGTGTCAGTTGCTCCAAACTAACATCATCTTGCCAATGTTTCTAATAAACAATATTAAACTGACGCATATTAGTGTGCTTTGAATAACTTGCTTGTGAACACAGACTCTTGCATTTGAAGTTTTCACTTATTTAGGTCTATGAGTTACAGTGTGGGGCTGCAATTTTGGGAAATAAAGTAAAGCAAGTTAAGACTAAATCCTGTCAAAGCTGCTGCAGTTAGTCATTTGGCTGGATGGCTGGATGGATGGATGGCTGGCAGCCAGTCTAATTACCGTAATTGACAAGCTGCAAATGTGTTGATCCTTCAAATTTCAATTAATGCACATTTTTCTGACAAAATATCTACAACAATCAGTTTTCCTATCTAGCAGTACAACACCCTGGATGGGAACTCCAGCATTATTGAACTTTTTTATGGTTGGGTTCCATAAAAAGACCCAGCAATAAAACTCAGGGATTAACAACACTGAGTTAAGGTCAGGAAAAGATTGCGGGCTGGGTTAATAAAGAAAAATTACACAAAGTCTTTAGTAATATTTAAAGAAAGACACCGTTTTTTTTGCAAACTATATGCATGCACACGCACACAAACACACACAATAGATACTGAACCAGCCAACACACTTGACCTGTACAGTATGGCAACAGAAGCTGGTAATGGAAACACTACATAAGGATGTAACTACGCAATATGATTAAGTCTGTTTATGATACTTGGTGCTCTTAGATGTTGCTCTGAGGTTACAAGACACTGTCTATATTTGAGTCTTGTGCTTCAGGGATATCATGTGAATAGAAGTCAGGGAGATCCATCGTCTTCAGAATCAGAATAGACTTTATTGTCATTATTCAAGTACAACAAAATCTGGACTGGCTTCTCTCTTGTTAATCAAAAACACTATAAGGAGATGAATAAAAAATGAAATAAAAAATAAATAAAATAAAATGGTTTATTTGCTCTTCCTCCTTCTTTTTAAATAGAATATCCTAACACTTCCAGGGTTAATCCAAGATGCCACAAAGAACTCAGGAAACAGGAAAGCAGGAATAACTGGAGTCAAACTGGATCAACACATGTGGGAGAACAAATAGTATTTGTTTCATAGGTACCACAGGAGTCAATAAATGTTGGTGTAAACTACTGTTTTACTTTGTTAAGTGTTTCAAATGAAGATATATATATATATATATATATATATATATATAACTTTATAACTCACAGTAACTGACACAACACAGTATTAAGAGACACTGACAGTAAAAACTGATAACTGATTAACTACCTGTAAATGGTCTTCATGTACAGTATATAACACTTAACCATTCATCCTTATTCGTACCCAATCTGCTTTACAATGTTACTTCAATGACAGACAAACACCCTGTGCCATCGATACCACCACATTCTGGGGTCATACTGTGAAACTGCTGATACACAGATGGGCACAACACTATGAAAACCCAGACAATCTCCTCCAAGTAACTACAGAGGAGTTGCTACCAACTACCATATCTGTGCGCAGGCGTGAGCCTTGCAGCAGGCTGTTTTCGCAGTCTCTCTCTTTGTGATGTCTTTTCTTGAACTTTTAAA
>JAUMHL010000021.1:1693348-1729149 GCA_032362345.1 Sandelia bainsii | reverse complement strand
CAACTGAAGACATGTATCTTTTCATGAAAAACATGGTAATTCCTGTGTGTGTCCAAACTTTTGACTGGTAGTGTACATCAATTAATCAATAACCAATAATGAAAGTGATCTTTAGTTGCAGCTCTAAATCTGCAATTAATGAGTGACTTAATTTTCAACTGACTCCTTTTCCAGAACCCAAAGTGATGCCTAAAACAAAAATTAAAATATATATTTTTTGTTTTGTCCAACCAACAGTCCACAAAAAAGTATACAATTTGGAAAACAGAGACGAGTAGCAAATCTTCAGCTGATGTGCTTGATAAAAATCAAGTGCTCAAATTAAGCCAATCATCATTTTCTGTCTACTAGGAATAACATGACATGCTGAAAGGGAATTACTGTCCAGATCTGCAGTAGTTGCTTTACATAGTTTCTCCAAGGACCAGACACTAGACTTGGTTTTATTGATCATTGAGTAGAGATAAAAAGAAAAGTTGGCAGAGCGCAAAACAGACAGAGATACAGTTACAGTGATCTCTGGATGCAGAAACTATAGTTTCTGTAGTTTGCATCTTTTGCTGAAGAACAAATGGCTTTCAAATTAATAATGCCATTTTGCAAACGTGAGAAAGTATTCCCTGAGTGTTTCCCAGATTTCAAGGTCTTCAGATGTCTTGTTGAACCAACAGGCCAAAACAAAACCAGAATACAGCAGCAATTAATCACATTTGAAACCTGGAACTAGATATTGTCAAAATCTGTGACTAATGATGGGAATACCTGTTTTGGTAATTGTTAAACATGTAGTCCAGGCATGCAAAATCTCTAGGAAACTAATCTTAATTGTTTCTCTCTTTTTCAGGTGCCATGTCTTCCTGTGGTATGTTAATGCAACAGTAGCCAGAGAGATGGAGTGATAAAGAAGTGAAGGAGAGGAGTGAAACTAACCTAGAGTTCTCAGGAGAGAAGCAAGGAGGAGCATGTTAATATTTCTTTTTGATCGGAAGCAGGGACGGTGAGCTTTACCCAGAGCTGGTAGCAGTCTGATCATTATGAGAGAGCAGAGCTTGTGCTTCACACAGTGGAGGAAGATCAGTAGCGGAGCACCCAGACTGCTGAAGAGTCTGATAAAGGTCTACTGGACTTGACAGCATCAAAAAGAGAAGCCAATTTGATGCACAGCACAGAAGGGTGGGGAAGAGAATGTGTGCTGCAAGAGATATATTAAAGGTGTGAAGGATGATCAGGAAGACAATTAGACAAATGAAAGCAACACCAGAAGCTAGAGGTTAGAGTCCAATGAGAAATCAAGATTAAGAGTGAAAAGATCCATAGATAAAATAACATACTTTATCAGATACAGAACACAAGACAGAGGAAAATACAGATTCTGTGTCCAAATACATCCAGAGGATACAGACTATTAGTGTTCAGACAGAAATAAGCAATCATTGCAATGTTCATGAACTTCCGTCGGATCCACAAGTGCCAATGTGTACAGTTGCTGACCACAGGCCTGGTTCTGTGCGTGGTGATGCTCTCTTGGGAAGAGCTAGACCACCACGTGTTCAGCCACATAAGATCTTACGCGTACCGCTACTTGATCAACAACTACGACTTTCTCAATTCTTCTTTCAGCATCACCTCCAACCGTGGCCACAGAAAGGACAGTTCTAATAGTGTGGACACTGGGACCTGGGAATATTCATACCTCATTAACCACCCGGATAAATGTCGAGAAATTGGCTCAGATGGGAAAACCTGGGAGGATGTCCTCCTGCTTCTATTTGTGAAATCATCACCGGAGAACGTTGAGCAGCGCCAAGCCATCAGGGACACATGGGGAAACAAGAGCTTTGTTTGGTCTGAACTTAGGGAAAATGTGAAGGTGGTGTTTGTCCTCGGCACGCTTCCAGATGTCAGGCAGCAATCCAGTGTGCAGGCCGCTCTGCTGCGGGAGGACCATCTCTACAAAGACCTGATCCAGCAGAACTTTGTAGACACCTTCTACAACCTGACTGCCAAACTAATCATGCAGTTCCACTGGGGCCATGAATACTGCCCTCAGGCACGCTTCCTCATGTCTGCAGATGATGACATCTTTGTGCACATGCCCAATTTGGTTAGGTACCTGCGACAGCTCGTGAGTAGCCAGTCAGGGGCTAAAGACCTGTGGGTGGGGCACGTACACAGAGGATCCCCTCCTGTTCGCCGCAAGGATAGCAAGTACCACGTTCCTTATGAGCTGTACCCGTGGCCTTCCTACCCGGACTACACTGCTGGGGCAGCGTACGTGGTTTCAGGTGATGTGGCAACTAAGATCTACCACGCAACTCTGGTGCTGAACTCCTCCATTTACATTGATGATGTTTTCATGGGGATTTGTGCCAAGGCCATGGGGGTCTCTCCCCAGGAGCATGTGTACTTTTCAGGTGAAGCCAAGGCTCCGTACCACCCCTGCATCTATGATCGCATGATTACATCACACGGCCATGCCATGGACATGCGCTCACTATGGCAGGCAGCAACAGATCCTACAGTGTACAGCTCCAGAGGATATATTGGTAATCTGTACTGCTCAGCAGTGAGAGTGATGCTGCTGTGTCTGCCATATTTTCAGAACACATACTCCTGCATGGCTGCTTTTACATAAATGGACTGCTGAATAACAGTACCTCACCAATTTTCCAATGTTATTTTTCACTCCTTACTGGCTACACTGTGCATTTGCTATCTTGTAATAAAGAGAGCAAACAGCTCTTAAGCAAACATTCAGTTGTTCTCCAGTCAGAAGCACGATCAGGTTTCACTTTGTTTAAGCTCAAACCCAACAAGTTTTGTTTACACGAGGGCTTTTTGGTCTCTCTATTCACACGTCCACGGTGCTTCACATTGTTATTTAACTGCTAAAAAAGTAGACTAAAAGTGTAAAGTGTAATTCTGTCTGGACAGTCTAAACTAGCTGTTACATATTTTGTGTCACCAGGGTACGGTGCTTTCTTATTCTTTATTTTTCTTAAATGATTCAGATCATCAAGGAAATTTTATTATTACACAAAGATAACCTGCTGCATAACCCAAGCACACTTGGGTTATGCAGCAGGTTGAGATTTGTATTTACTCGGGTGTGGATACAAGTACTTTTTCACAGCATTAGTACTGTCTTCCAATAGCATTTGCTAATGCAAATTTATTAATTTAAAAGGATAACTGATCATTAGAAAACCATGTGCAATGATGGTAACACAACTGAAAACATTTATCTTTTCATGAAACACATGGTCATTCCTATGTGTGTCCTAACTTTTGACTGGTAGTGTACATAGTACATGATGTGACTCATCAAATATAAATAGACACTCAGTGTCCACATTAGGGATACTACTGACCAGCTTTAAAGGATGGGTTCACAATTTGTCAAGTCTGCCTTGAAGCAATAACCTGGTGTCCATAAGAACAGTGAAAGAGGACTTAACTTGCTGCTATCACTGCTATCGTTCATATTGGCTATGAAGAAATCACTTCCTAAAGCCCATTCAGTGGGAGTGAAGGAGGCTAACATCCATAGTGTGTACTATGCAAAAACATATTCAAATGTCTAAATGACAAATATGACACCTATACACATGTGACACCATATGTAGTTTTAGTGTGAAATTCCCTCTTTGTGTTTGTTGAGCTGCAGTGAAAGGAAAGTAAAATAGGGATTTTTTTACTAAGAAGGGCACAACCTCATAAGATATTCATATAATGTGACTACTTTGCAAGGTTGAAACCTTATATTGTCTTTATGAACTTTTTAAAATGTTGTTGCACAGTGGATTTTGGTCCCTTACATAGGGATCTTTTGGAGGGATCCATTAAATGCCTATGTTGACAGGAGGAATGACTGTAGCATGAAAAATATTTCAGTGTTCATATGAGCAGCTAAGTGTTGTTTTAAGACTTGACTTGGAAAAACTGTGAACCTATCATTTAAGCAGATGACCTTTATTCAGGTGAGGCATAAAAAACCTAAAAAAGCCTTTAGATGAAATAATGAAAATAACTGAATAAATCTGAGGAAAGTGAATGGCATATGCAGAGGATGGACCAAACTGAACAGGAACCATATGAGAAGTAGATCCATTTGAAATTGAGGTGGCTAGAAATTCTTAGGCTAGCTCTTCTGTTCTCAGATAACTAATGGTTGTTTTTTTCCTACCACCCGTGAAGCTGAAAGTTTGCATTAGGCATACCGTATTGAAACATTGGCCGGCCAGTAGGAAAAAAAGCACCATCCAGCCAGACTCTGAGCTAAATAACGCCAGAATAATAAATTGCTCTACCAGAATACAGACAGAATAAATACAAGGTTTGTGGGAACACGTAATGTACTCGTGCTATTGTAGTGTACCTCTTTGTGTTGTCAACTAGAAGTGATAACTAGGGGTAGCAAGGTAGATCTGGAAGGCAGCAAGGAATAGATGAATTCTACAAAAGATATGTTTTGTATATATCTTTTAAATAATTTGACGTCTTTGGGCCTCTAACTAAAAATAGTTCAAATAAATAAGGAAAACAGACATGGATTGTTCATATCAGCACTAGTACAGGGTTTCAGTGTCTTCCAAGGACACCTCGACATGTAGCCTGATGGGGCTAAGAATCCTCGTGTTTGAAGATGCAACAACTGATTATTGACACATTCAGCAGTTAGCAATGTTATCATTACTATCATTTTTCAGTTTTTCTTGGGTCTTTTTAAGGCCACGTGTCCTATAGCTGTACTATAACTTGACTTAACTCCTTCAACAAGCACAGGCCAGTCCTTTGTCAGCTGCTAATGCTAGTGTTGCTTCAGCGAGACTGTTCCTCTCAATAACTTTATCAACAGCAGCCGCGTGTTCTTGATAAATGAGCGGTGTGGTATATATGATATTGCACGTTTGATGATAGCGATAAACACATAAAGACACCACTTTGCAGCAGCACAAATAGGCAGGGTGGTGATGGGTCACATACAGAGATTCAGGGCTATTCAGGGAGAGAAACAGACTGGACTCAATCGAGACCAGAGACTCTTATAAAACGTCTTAAGACTAGACTCAAGTGTGCCTCTAATCTATAATGATTTATGATGATGTTGTAGCCTGACTGTCTATGGCATAAAATGTAAAACCATAAAATTTGCTTAGAAAATCAATTGTGTTTCTGTGCTCATTGCTTTATATAAACACAGTAAATTAAGGCTGACTTCATTTCAAGCTACACATAATATTTATCACTGAAGCAAACTACATCACCTTGGTAAAGTTTTAGCACATCAACTTGATGAAACGATCATAACTACTCCCTTAAAAAAATGCAGGCCCTTCATCATCATGGGTGAACTAGAGTTCAGCTCAGAGCTGAACATTGATTTTCCATATGAAGGTTCTGTGGTTTTTGACCCCTCCATCCACCCACCTCGACCTCCTAATGATGACACTTCAGTGAATCACAGCTGTGTGTTCTGTGCTTACCTGCGTCTGTTGGACAGACTCTCTTCTGTCTCATTGGTCACAATCACATGGGTGGAGCCTCCTTGGCTTTCCTCATGCATCACCTCAATCTGTGGCACACAAACACATATAATGTACATACATTATACATACTTTACACATACATAATTAGTAAGACTTGGGTTTTCTATAGGATGTCTACAGTGCAGACGTACAGTATAAAAAACTGCAACATCAGTAAACTTTTTCAAACTTTGTCCCAATAGAGGTGCTTAGTGGTGCATTCAGGTAATCCATGTCAGTCTGCAAAGTCATGAGATATGATGTCTCTGGTAAATATTTAACTGGGCCAACAGTCACACCACTGCAGAATGCTATTACAAGCGGATGTTGTGCTTGTCAGCATCCTGAATATATAGGCTTTATTGCATAAGCCATAATGACTTACTGTATTTTCACTATAATACAAATAAAAATTATAATACAGACAAAGGAAGTTACATCTCACAGTTTTATTAATCTAATACATTGTTTGCAACTTGCACTAACTGAAATTCTAAATGCAGCGCAGACATTGTGTCTAGACTTTTGGTTGCACTGCTCTGTCCCCACTTGATTTATTTTGTTTATTTGAATAGGGCATGAAGCATGAAACAGTGCCACATATCACAGTAATTACAGACTAAGCAAGTTTGAAATGCTATCCCGAGATTGTCTTTTAACAATAAATATGTATATGTATGGAACAACACACAACTCAACAAGGTATTCCTAGACCAGAAAAAGCTGTTTGTCCTAATGATGATTTACAAAAGGGCATCTTACAGTGCCAAGTATCAGTTAGCTGACCTTTTATCTGAGCCCTGAGAGAAACCACCAAATCACTGAGCACCTCAGGAGAGTGACTATTTGGGTATTTGTAGGTGAGTTTAAGATGAACTCTAATAAAATTATTTTATTATTATTATCTTAACCTCTTAAAAAGTTTCCCTTCTTTTGTGCACAGGCCAAAAATGGCCTACCTAATGTATACATAATTAATCTAAGGGCTGTGATACACCAAGTCAACAGACTGCTAATGTCGCTATGACTGTCATTCTAAATTTTTCACTGTTTGCACTGGTTTTAGTTGCTTCTAGTTCTTTGATGTCGGCTTTGTGTGTTATGGCCCTAAGTGATACTGTACTAAACATACAGACCCCAAACTGGTAAAACCAAAGGACATTACCAAACAGTCAAAATTACATAAAAAACAATATTCGTTATGTGAAATAATGACAGACTTTATCACTCCTTTTTGGGAAATTGTTGTTGCTGTCAGAGAAGGCATGTCAGCGCTACTATGGTTTTGGTGTCTTGTCCAAGGACATTTCAACATGTAACCAGGAAGAACTGGGAACTGAACCACTGATCCAGGGATTTATGGGCAATTGCGCTACCCACTGAGCTACAGCCTGGATTCTTCCAAACTGTTAGCAGCAGTCTGAGCAACCTTTCTGAGAACATGGCATGCTCTTTTGTATTTGGATGAACAGGAATTTCCAATAATTACAGTTATTACGTAATTGCAAATAATTGTTTGTTTGAAAATTAGGGTTGGAGGAGGGTACCTTGATGCCTCCTTTGGCCTTGTGTATGTTCTTCTTCTTGTTGGGGTCAGCTTCGGCCAGCTGCTTGCCACTATTCGAGTTATCGGAAGATCTGCGCACCAGGGCTGAAATGAAAGGAAAAAAGGAGAGGACGCTGAATGTGTAACTTTAATAGAGCTTGTATTTACATGCATGAATTCTTGAGATCAGCTCAGGTTATGACTCAAATAAAAGCTTGAGCATTACCTTTAAAACTTAGCTAACAGCTAATGGTGTCAGTTTAAACAGGTCAAACCTGCCACACCAGGCTACACATCATCTGCTACATAATTTGCCTTAACATCCAACTCACGCTGCTGGCTCCATGTTGTCGTAGACCCCTTGGTCTTTGCTGGGGGTCGTTTTGGAGAGGACTCTGGCCGTGGGGCGACAGGCTGGACGGGCCTTGTCTGTTTAGCTGACAGTCTCTTCAGACTGACGTGTCGCTTCTCAAACATCTCTTGGACGTCCTCCATCCGCTTTAGTGCCTTCAAGACACTGGCCTGTAGGTAAAGAACTGTCAATCCTCATCCTTATTTTTTCAACAGAATATCCAGTGATCCTGGATAATTTATTTTTTTTGTGCAACATACCTTGATATTTTCAGACAGGACCACCTCATACTGGTTGTGAAGGTTCCTCAGTTGAGTGAGTTGGTTCTTTTCTGCTGACTCCAGAAAGCGTTCGATGTCGGTCAGCGCGGACTCTGCCCCTTCTTGTGACTGACACTTATCCACAGCTTGAGATGCTAGCAGGTAGATGCCAGACTCACACCACTGGTTCACCTGTACAGCAGAAATTCAAAGAGATTAAAACTAGACAATAGACTGGAAGATTTCAATGTAACTAACACCATGTCTTCTCATGTGGTGGCTTGTGTGAGATTCCTGTGTTTAGGTGCCACTGGGGCCACTTGGGACCATCAGAGACGTAAAGACAGCTTCATTGTTCTTCAGTCTTTTGGGGTATGATCACAGAAGGAAACTCATGCAAAAGTTATGCAAACATCAGAATATGAGAAATAAAAACTTCAATGTGAGATACAAATGGTATGTAAATATGAGAGCGGATGATCTTCTGCAGTAACAGCTACGGTATCTTATCACTGCATTTCACATTAGAAACAGATGCTACTTTAACATGCACTGGCAATGTACAAATTTGCCTGCTGTTCCTTTAACACTGGATCACATGGGTATGGGTTTCAGCAAAGACTGGGGCTACACATTTAAAAAGTTAAGAATGGTCACATTGGAACATATGCAGTGTTTTTACAGTGGCTCACATTTCAGTTAAATGCTGTGCAATGTTGGGCCACAACTGTGTATAAACCAGGGCTGGATACATACTGAATCACTTTCAGACATGAAACCTTCTGTTTATCCCCGCCTGGACCTGTCTGCCCGGACACTCAGTAAATGTTTGCCCGACATTTTAATAAATTTAGAGTACATATTTACCTGGAATTATTTATTTAAATGGCATTACATGACAATCGTTGAGTACACAATGTGTGACGTGAAAAATTACTGTTAAGACAAAGAGGTAGCAGAAGACCATCTTTGGAAGAAGATGTGGAAACAAGAACAGAACCAAAAATCCAGAAAATGTTCATCATTTGTGGATGTTTTGATCATTTGAAATTGATTCAGAATCTTTTAATTCCATTCATTGATTTTTTTTTTTTTTTACTGATTCAGTGGCAACAGAAGCTATTATCCATAAGAAAAAAGCTCAGAGCCCACTTTTGGGTGATCCAAGTTCAGGGACTCTAACTTCCTACATCTACATTTACATCTACATCCTCACCCTCACCTTATCGATGCCAATGTGTATCTGCAGGGATTTGGACAGGATGTCTGTCTTTTTCTTGGCCTCGTTGCTGAAGTCGTCACAGACCCGCCGGAGTTCTACACATTTAGGTCGAATAGAGTCCACAGCGTAGTGGTTGCTCTGGATCAGCTGGTCACCATGCAGTGCGTGGAGCTGAGCCTTTTCCAATGAGGGCTGGAAGAATAACACTTAGTCTGAAGACCTTTTGGTACTTTCAACTGTGCAAACAAAATCATTTAAGTGTCCACAGTCAGCTGTGTAAGAGTGGCTTAGAAATATTTGCTGATTTGGAACATAAGGATGCTGTAGACGTTTGGTTTAATAACTTTGACTTTAATTAATGAGCTGAAGCAAAGTTGTGAGTGTGTATTGACTGACCTGAGCCTTCTCCTGCAGTGTTTTCAGTTCCTTTAGCAAGAGTTCAACTCCAGCCACACAATCCCCAATAACTGATAGACTGGTTAGACTGTCCATCAAACTGTCTAGAAAGACTTTGACCTGGACAATCGAACAACAGAGACAGAGAAAATCTCAGAGAAACTTTTCCCCTAAATACTGCAGAATATTAATGAAACAAGACAGAACATTAGGCAGGACTTGAAGCAGAGACACCATATTTACAACTTCCAAACTGCCTCAGCTAGTTATAAACTGCTCAGAGTTATTTGTATGTTTGTCAAAGTAGGATTTTACAGCTAATGTCTTCTGGAGGTGTGTGCAGAGGAGACATAGATGAGATCAACAGGTTGCAGGCCAGAGGCAGCCAGACAGAAAGACCTACACATATACTGTACCTCTCTGAAGTCCTGTTCAAAGTGACGTAGCTGCAGGCACTGCTCCAGTTTCAGATGGTGTTTACACCAAAACAGTTCAAAGGCATTCTCTGTCTCATCCAGCTGGGCTAGGAGCCTGAAACACATAGTTGAAACTTTACTATACACTGAGACTTATGACAGGACTACATGAGTATAAATAGACTGGAAGACATTATATAATATATAAGAAAAGCTTTGGAGACTGTCACCTTTCCACAGTGGTTTGATTCTCCATCTCATCTGGGTTGAGTTTGTGGTTCTCTGACTTGGCTGGCTGCTCTTTGATACAACCTAGCAAGGTGGTTCCCTGCTTCAGTGCTAGCTTCAGTTCATCCTGGTATACAGACATTAGAGAATTGTAAACAACATCAATATACTGTATGTAAAACAGCAGATCAGTGTGTTTTTAAGGTCTCGTTTATAGCTACTGTATCACTGGAACATACAATCTGTGTCAGGTTCCAATGATACAGCTGCACTGAGGTTCAATAAGAACCTCAGTGCAGCTTTTGACACCATAGATCATGGTATGCTCCTAGGTCGACTTGAAAAGAAATTTGGTGTCTCTGGTTTGGCTTTTGTTTGGCTAAAATCCTACTTATCTGGAAGAACCCAACTTGTCTCTTAAATTAATACCACACCAACATTTGCTGATTGTTGTAAACAGCAACATTCAGGAACATACAGGGCTGGGGTATGTTTTGTACCCCAAGGCTCAGCAAACAGCAAACAGCAAACTGAGCCCTGGGGTACTAACTGCAGTTTCCAGTTTACTGCAAACAGTTTGCTGTTTGCTTCTTCTTCTTTTGTATATATTTCACCCATAGGTCAAATTATATGCAGTCAAAGAATTGACTTCCACTATTATGCGGATGATAAGTTACTTTACGTCCCCGTGAAGGCTGATGACCCTTCTGAGAATACTAAATTAGAGTCCTGCTTGTCTACATTGAAAAGCTGGAGGATAATTTTCTGCTCCTAAAATCAGATAAAACCCGTCGCAACACCATCACAAGTTCAATCACCTAACCCTAACTGTTGACAACTGTGTGATTTCTCAGAACTTGACAGCCAAAAACTGATTGGCATAATGCAAATAAACCAAAAAAACAGAATACCCCACTGTCCATCTGTCAGTCAGACACCTACCTTCCAGAAACTAGGTGGGGATAGAGTACGATTACTCACTAAGCCAGGTAACTTTTAAAATAGCATTCAGCAACTTCTCTGAACAATTGTTAAGAAATAGAAATAATCAATACTTATTTACTGTCGTCTTGCATAGCTCCCAGTTAAAAATGTTTGTCTACTTGCAAGGTGTTCCATTGCCCCCTCACATTCATACAAGCGCATATTCCTGGTGGATTACTTTTTACCACATACCCCATGTTTTTGCTGTTTACTTCATCAAGACCAAAGACAAAAAAAGTTGTACAATCCTGTCAGTAACGAGGCACTAAAGTAACTCTCAGTTTCATATGGTGTCCAGTCTGTGATAGTATGAGCTGGCATAGTAAATGTGCTAAATCACCTTTAGGTTGTCGTGTTTGTCGGTATGTGCTGTGAGCAGGTCTTTTGTGCAGTGGACGTCATTGGGCAGCTCTGTCTCTGCCAGGTCTGTACCAAACTTCTGTAACATCTGGGCTGTGGTTTTCACCGTCATGGCGAAGTTCTCTATGGCCTAAGGAGGAAAAGATTAGAACAGATCCGACCGTGCAGTCATTGAAAAGTCTAATCGTCATGTTTCTGCAGTACTTAGCTCTGGTTACTCACAGTTCGGTGGTGTATCCACTGACTGTGACAGTACTCCAGACTTCCTCCAAGCTCCCGGGTCAACTGGCCCTTATCCACATAGCCATGCAGGTCTGACAGAGAGTTCAGCATCACAATCTGCAAGCACATCAAATGTAGTACCCACATTTTATTACAGCCAGACTCATTGGTAGCACTGATAAGTTTAGCTAAAAACTGGCCTTAAACATACTGTGTGTAAGATTTAGAGGGATTTATTAGCAGGAATTAAATATAGTATTCAGAATTCTGTTGTCATTCTTCTGTAATCACCTGAAAATAAGCACTATTTCATTGTCTTTAGCTTAGAATAAACCTTTTACATCTACATAGGGGGCAGGTCATCTTTCACGGATCGGGCCATGTTTCGACAGTAGCCCATAACAAACAAACCAAACATTAGCTCTAGTAGGGGAATTTCGTGCTTTGACGTTGAAGTAGAAACTTTCAGTGATGCCATAGCAGCGCCTGGGTGAAAATGAACACCTGGTGCCTGCCGGCCACCATAGGCTCTCTCGTGCATCAAAAGGGAGGAGTTATGATGTCATCAGGGATATCTCAGCTTGGACAACAAATTTATAACAAAAAAGCTACAAACTGTGATGACAAACTAGGGGCATGGGGATTGAAGGACTTTAATCAGGCAGATATGTAGCCATAGCTACACAGAGTAGACTTCAACTTGCAGTTAGTTAGATTTGACTGTTTTATGTGGAAATGTGTGATGACAATCTGGGAACAAAAAGTTACCTGCTACATTTAGTAATCTACATATTGCAACATGTGATTCTGGTAATGATCCACAAATAAATTATGAGTTCAATAAATACTTTTGAGCTTTGAGTTAAGCTTTTGTTTCTGGGAACACTACATTTCACCACAACAAAGTCTATTACTGTAAATTCTGTTGTTAAACGATGGAAAAGGAAGTAAAACAGTGTTTTAATAACTGGTTCGACTACCTTTCTTTTTAAAGAACCCTTTTAAAGTTAATGTATTATATAGTTATAAGCTTGGACTGGCACCGAGCCTTTTGGTTGTTTTGGTTCCTTACACTCAATGATGTATGAGGGCTTTAATAGTTAAAAGACAGTTGTACTCCTTTGATATTTTATTTTATTTTTTAATTTATTCATCACACATCTCAAATTAAACACCTTTTCTAGCAAAAAAAAAAAAATTATGATTTTTTTCCCCCTTGTGATATATTTGGTACTGAAGCATGCTTACCGGTACCTTCATTTTAAAGTCATCCTTGTGCATCTTGATCCCAATGTCAGCCATAGCCCTGTGGAGGAGCCTGGATGGTCGAAGCACCAACACCAGCTGCAGGTTTCCTGGAAACGCCCCCTTAATAACACAACATGTCTGAGCTACATAGTCATTTCATTCACTCATTAATTAAATTCAGTCATTTTCTTTAATCAGGCCACACTATGAATACTATGAAAAATGAGACAAAGTGGCCGATCAGTGGAGCTGATCAACTTAGCTCCACCTGTCTGTGAGCTCCTAAGACAAAAACAGCTCAAATCCAAATATGTAAATCAAATTGCAGGTCATTGTAATTAAAAAAGCACATGTAATGATTCACTGAACTGTGACCGTTTAGCTTAAACCATGTCTTCTTAATGACGTCATTGTGATATTTAATGACGACTGCATTCTTCTTAGCTTCTTAGTCTTACACTGCAAAACAACAGAAATGAGAAGCAGAATGGAGCCCAAATAAAAGAAGTGTCATTTTATGAGTTAACATTAGGTCTGAATCCCTATCTGACCATTTCTTCATGGTTAGAATGGAATTGTGTCGTAAACAAAAAAGTGTTAAAGAAACCACAATATATTTGATATTTTCAATTCTTCAGTGCTTTAATGACACCTGAAGTGGTTTTCCAATAATCTTAAAGGAGTTCTCTGAGGTATTGTTGGCTGCTTTTCCTTTACTCTCCGGTCCAACTCAACCCAAACCATCTCAGCTGGATTCTGATCAGATAATACTTGAGGCCAGGTCTTCTGATGCAGCACTCCATCACTCTCCTTCTCAGACAAATAGCTCTTATATAACATAGATGTGTCTTTGGGGTCATTGCCCTGCTGGAAAACAAATGATGGTCCCACTAAGTGTAAACCAGATGAGACAGGATGTCGGTGCAAAATACTGTGGTAGTCATGCTGGTTAGTGTGCCCTCAAATTTGACTAAATCACCAACAGAGTCACCTGCAAATCACCCCCCACACCATCACACCTCCTCCTCCATGGTTCACAGTGAGAACCACACATTCAAGAACTATCCATTCACCCTCTCTATGTCTAACAAAGACATGGGGTTTAGAATCTATAATCTCAAATTTGGTCACATCAGACCAAAGGACAATTTTCCAATTAAACAACAACACATCCTCATCCATTACTCTTAGCATTGGCTCCCCCCAGGGCTGCATGCTCAGCCCAGTGCTCTACACACTGCTCACCCATGACATCAGAGCTCCCTATGATTGAAGAAGACACAGTTGTGTTGGGGCTCATCACCAAGGGGGATGAGTCAGCTTACAGGCAGGAGGTGGATGAACTGTGCTTTTGGTGTAAGGATAACAACCTGATCATCACCAAAACCAAAGAAATGGTTGTGGATTTCCGCCGGTGTGGCAGTGTCCCCCCACCCCCTACTATTAACTGTTATTGTACCCTCCCTTACTCTTCACAGGACAACTGGTCTAAAGTAGATTAACAAGGCAACAAATATCACAAATTAACTCTTGACAAGTCAGTCTATGAATTGAAAACCATTCCAGCTGACTGCCTCGTGAATCTGATGAGAGAATACCATGAGAGTGCCAAAGCTTAATGTAGCTACTTTAGCCAATCTAAAATATCATCAATTAATAAAATATGAAAAAAAATATATATTCTGGGTTATTTAACATGTTTTTGTTGTCTACATAATTCTGTGTTTGTTCTGTCATGATTTCAATGTCTTCAATACAATGTTGAAAATAATAAAAGTATAGAAAAACCACTGAAGGAGAAGGTGTGTCCATACTTTTTGACTGGTAGTGTATGAATGCAAAGTATTCATATGGTGATTTGAATACTAGGAGAAGAAGGGTCCTCTGGGACCAAGATTGGGAAACCCCTGTCTTAAGAACTTACAGCGATCCTTGACAGTGAGGCCTTTACTGAGCTCCATTTGTCCTTCCGCCGGTCGATGATGATAACGAAGCCAATACTGGCAGCATCCAGGCTGGAAACAAGAGGCAGAGATGATGTAAACTGAACTGCCACTTTAAGCCATGCCAATCAAACAGGCATTTTTGTATCTATATTATCATCACTGGAGGTTACTTAACCACTTCAAAGTTGGTTTGTGCTGAGTGAACTGAAAATGTATTTGGGACATTCAGCACAAACTTAACAGACATGATGTGTGCCTGATATTCCCCTCTTTATTTTACTTCTTTGTTTATACAAATATTTAAGGATCCTTATTTTGAAAAAGGTTTAAAAAAGTATATAAATGCAGGGGGAGGGGGGAGGGCTTAAGGGGACGCAGATGACTTTGCCCAGGGCCTGTATAAGGTGAATAAGGTGTCACTGGAGTAAAGTAACTGTTGAATTTCTATTGCCTAGATGCTTCAGTTGTAATGAGGTCACTAGAAATTTTGAAATAAATGGAACAGAAATCTTCTCATCGTAAATCAGTTGCCATGTTGGTTCATTAGAGTGAATTACATCATGGTGTTTTTTAATGTTGCAATCTTGGAGAGGTTAAGTGGTTTTTCGCTGGCAGGCTTCAGTGAGCCGTGTGAAGCCTTCTTTTGCCTAAAGGGTGACTTGAAGAGTAACGGTCTGATTAAATCAAGTGAAAATGAACATTTATAGCATGTAGGTGAGAGTGTGGATACCTGGGGATGCTAGTCAGATAAGTAACCACATTGAGGAAGTCTTCCTCTGGCACTTCGCTGAAGCCTGAGTACTCTGGGAAGGTGATGATGGGGGCACCATCTTTCCCTCGGCCTCCTGCGGAACAGAAACACCACATTCAGTCTGTGGACTCTCTGACTATATTCTGTATCAGCTTCTCTTCACTGAAGCCACAGATGTCCTGTTAGGCACAATGTCATATGCATTTTCCACAAAGTCAGCATGATTGTAATCTATGGTGTTGTCTGAGACTGTGGGATCTAGAATGTTAAATCTCTGCAGAGGTTTGCAGTCATAAAGTTGTGAGGGATGAACATGGTTTCTGGAATTTTTAAGTTTGTCCAAAGAAGGCAACAATCAGTGAGTGAAATGTATTGAGCATGGATTTCTTTCTTGTATTAGTTATTTTTTAGGGCCAGTTGTAGAAAAAAACAACATGTTGATTTCTTTAAAACAGAATTTAAAGTCAGGGACAACACTTTAGGAGATACAAGTTAAATAACTTAGTCATGAAACATCCTGGAGAACTGTTGGCATAAAATAAAAAAAAACTCTCATCTAACACTTCCATGAAAAAGTCACAAGATGGCGAGCTTGAGCTGAAAAATCCCCTGGCAGCTCTGTAGTTGACCTGCTGCAGGAGGATTGCAGGTCACATGTTGTCAGGTTTACCTTATTCTGTACATCTGTGTTGAATTCAGTGTCAAGCTGACTTACACAGTATTTTCCTCAACAGAAAATCAAACAGGCAAAATAAAATTAGAGAAAATTGTCTCCCATTTGCCAGGGTAATTTGTGGTGTCTCAAAATCTAGTTTAAAGACTATTTCTTTTGGTACACTGCTGGTGCATATTTCTAAATGGAGTTTAATCAAAGTTCAGACTAATGTGCACACAAATATCTGGGGTATTACTCCAACCTGTGACGCATCTAGAAGATTTTACAACGGGTGGTAAAGGGGTGGCATGAGGAGTGAAGTGTCGGTTCACAACATGAAACACAAATAAATAAAAGTCTTAATTAAGCTAAGAACAAACTATTTTATAAAATAACACAAGAACATAAGAAGTTATTTATAATTATTGACTTTCTCTGTCTTGTTTGTTTGTAGTAATTTAAACAGCTTATGTATCAGTTTTGTGCTTTTAGCTTACAGCACTGCCCCCAAGTGGCCAAAAACAATGAGTACAAGTTTGAGAAAATGACTGCAAAGACTAAATGCAGGACAATAACAGACTTTGTTTGTGTGTGAACATTCTGACTTCTTTCCACTACTGTTTAATCTCAGTGTAGTAACTTTTTCTCTGTCTGTTTTTAATACAAAATTACTTTAACCTACTGTGATTTCATTATGTGAAGTCTAAGAAGTTTTTCAAGAACTCAGAAAGTGGTGGGATTTGTTTTTCTAATATTTTCCACAAACATGAACTGAGGTACACAGCCAGTGAAGTATCAAGGAAGAAATACCGCCTGCAGACGTTCAAAGTTCATGAACAGAAACAAAAGTGAGACAAAAAAAGACCAGGGAAAAGAGAAACCACATTGCTGCAGTAGGTATAATGTGACTGGCAAGGGTAAAATTCACTTTACGACTGTAAATGCAGAGTGGTTCCACATGTTGACTAAGTTGCATATAAAGAAAAAGTCCAAAATAACCAGCCAAAGCACCCACATCCTGCTGAGAAGGCACACGCACTCACAATAGACACACATGTGGTGCAGCACATAGATCTGGGTTGTGTTAAGCTTATGTAACTCTGGAGTGAAGCGATGCTGAGAGAAGAAACAGTTGTTATTTTGGCTGTTGTGAGAGAACTGAGACAAGGAATGATGAGCACGCCTGGAAAAACCACACAGGCGACCATGCCACCAGTAACAGCACATCTGGAAAATCTGAGGGCTGCGGTGGCAAAACACTGTTTCTGTTTGAAATTTGTTCAAAATAAAGTGATGTGATTTTCCAGCAGCTGAGCTGGTGGAGCGACAAGTACTGAGCTCAACTCAGCTGTTTGCTATTAAGTCGCCATGCTGATATTAATAATCCATTCAACAAATGTTTTTGCACCACAATTTAATGCATCATTTCCAGCTGTATTATAACAAAAATTCCCTTATTCTTTATTGTTTGAGTGTTTTCACTGAACAACAAAACATGTGCTAGTTTAGTTTAATTTGATGCAGCAAGCTCCAAAAAAGTTGGGGAAAAGGTTTATAAATTATTCAAGAAACACCATCCTGGATGATTCTAAAATTAGCTAGTGAGGGTATCATGAATCAGTTCATCCGTCATGCCACCATGATGAATACACCCACATGGGCTCAGGAGTACGGTGGAAAACCATTGTCACTTATCATGCCAAACATCAATTTTGTGCAGAAACGCTGCCGAGTTCTTTGAAAGATGGACTGAAAGACAGTGTAAACATGTTCTGTGATCAGACAAGTCCACAGTTCAGCTTGTTTTTGAGAAAAAAACAGACATTGGGTTCTCTGTGCCAAAGAAAAACATCTGTGATGATATGGGCATGTATCAGTGCCCACAGTATGAGTGGCTTGCATATGTGTAAAGGTATCATAGACACAAAGGCTCATATTAGAATTGCGGAGAGATTAATGCTGCCATCAAGGCAAAGTCTTTTTCTGGGAAGTCAGTGGATATTTCAGCAGAACAATGCCAGCCTCATTCTGCACAAGCTACAACAACTGCAATTCCAGCTGCAAGTCCAGATCTGTTTCTTATTAAAAATGTATGGCACATTATGGCACATTTTTTAAATATATTCCAGCTTTTTCCCAGGTTTCTGGTACCATAAAAAAAAAAACAAAGTACATTTTACCTTTATTTTTTGGAATCTAACATGTTTACATTTAACTTAGACAATGTAAAATTGTTGTTCTGCAATGAGACCTTGTTATTACTATAGGCTATTAATGTTACATACCTGAGAGCAAGGCAAACTGGCGATGAAGCTGCTCTATGATGTCTACAGCCAGGAGGGGCCTAATCTCTTGCTGCATGATCTCATCTGTAAAGAGAGACACCAGTAAAACATCTGTCAATGTCAGTGGCAGCAAACATGCGTGTTTAGTTGAATATTCTAATTTGAAAAGAAACACAGTACAGGCATAAATAATTAGAGAAAAAGAGGAAAAATTAAAGACCTGATGGTTGGGTGAGAGGTAAAAATCCAATGAAAGAGGGAAACCATAAGATCAGTTATTCAAACAAAGTATAGCCAGTTGGATCAGTCAGGAAACTAGACATAATGAGAATACAATACAGAATACAATTAATAATAATACAGATGGCACCAAAACACTTGTTTCTAGCTGGTCTAAATTGGTCCTATAATCTAACAACATTCTGCAGAGTTCAAGCAAGGGCGTTGATGAGCTATTTCCTTATGGCAATGTCTAAAAAAAGCTTCACATCAAAAACTTAAGTCCAAACTTAAACTTGATTACCTAACCTTAAAACATATGTGGCACACTGCATGTATAGGAAAGTATTGTAAAGAATTCACAGATATGATTTTAATTATATGTGAGCAAATCCACACTTTAGACAAGGGGTGAATAACCCAGTTCCTCCAGAGTCACAGCCCTGCTTGTTTTTTAACCATTCTGCACTTACAGCTTATGATAGGCTGAAAACACCTGATCCAGGTAATCAGCAGTGGGTAGGGCAGGTTGGGAAAGTTGCAAAATGAGCAGAACAGTGGCCTTCGAGAACCTGGGTTGGCCCACAACTGCTTTAGACCATTCCCTGATCTCATTATAAAACACAATACACTAGAGTATGGTGATCAAATCTTTCTCAAATATCCAAGAAATACAGATTCCATTACTTTAAAATAAATGGTAGAGTTGCACTAAATACAGTATTTATCATACCGAACCACACATTGACTTATATTATCTCATGTGGCCAAAACAATCTAATTCAAGGGACAGAATGACTGACCCCCACAGATGGTGGACAACCGCTCTACCTCTTGATCCACATTTTAATGTTTTATTGAATTAATCAAATAATAATGGATTTCACTGGATTTTATTGAGCTCAAAAGTGGAAATACAGTCGGAAAACTCGACTCAGTCATCTCTGAGAACAAGTGCCATTAGTGGGAAACTTTGTTAATCAAATGATAGCAAATAAAAACCATTAATGTGAAAAGGCCTTAGGAACGGTTCTGTAGCTGTCCAGTAATGTACAGAGCAGCAGGGTTATGCAACGAGAACTCTGGAACTTAAACAGGGAGGATGCTGAGTATTGCCGGAACACCAAAGCAGAGAGGAGTGGTGCAGAAAGACATGATGTCAGGGCTTGACAGAAACACCCTGTTTTTAGAAACTGACGCAGGACTGAGGAGGAAGATGGGAAGTGCAGGAAGCACGTATATAAGCAGATGTCAGGTTGTGCTTTACATAGGCAGTAAACACACCAATGGGACCAACAGGATTCTTGAATTGAAAAGAGACTAGCATTGAGGAAGTAGCGTGTGGCGAGGACTTTTGTAGATGTACAGTTCGCTGCAAGCTGTCATTTGTCTCTGTCTGTGGTTCCATGAGGAAAGCTGCAAACCCTGAAGGGCCTCTTTACAGGCATTCTTCAGTTTGAGAGAGTTCCTCCTCAGGCACAAACATAAACACAGTGATTTATACTATAGATGCTGAAAATGATTTACAGATACTGCAAGTTTTCAGAGTTCATACTGGCAGTAGAATAATATAAATAACCAGACCATTAGTTTAGATTAGGAATTGAAGTACTGGCTGCACAATACACACCCACTGCTAACATTCAAGCAGCCAGGAGGTTGTTGTGATGTCACATTTCTGAGTGAGTAATATGTGATCACAAACTGTAAACAGTGTATGAAGGCAGTGCTGCAGTTGTACACGTGGTAGTATAATGTGAGTTAAATATAGTAACAAAAGTTTTCTGTATCCAAACACCCAACAGAGCTAGACAGAGAAAACAGGAACCACATGCTCACATTTTTCTGTGATGTAGTAATGCCAGGATATTCAAGTGCTGTGTTCCCTTAGTACACCTGGATTCAGACTTGTGAGTATCTCCAGTTGTCAAGAATGAAGGTGTAGCTCTGCTTTCAGACCACTAGAGTGCAGAGCACACTCACAAGACAAAGCTGGGGCTGTTTCACCTCACAGTGTGTTTTTGTTAATGATCTGTTTGTATTACACTACCGTTCAAAAGGTTGGGGTCACTTATGTTTTCCATGTTTTCAGCTGTGCTAACATAGCTGCAAACAATTGTTCTAATGATGAATGAGCCTTTTAAACTGATAAACTTGTAGCAAACACAACATGCAGAGTACGAATGTTTGCCGATGATGGACATCTTTTCATCTATGTAGATATTCCATTAAAAATAAGCTATCTCCAGCTACGGTAGTCATTTACAATATTAACATTGTCTACACTGTATTTTTGATCAGTGTGATGTTACAAAATCTGATTATTTCCCCAATTTAAAAAAGTCCCCAAACTACAATTTATCTGCTTGATGTAGCCTGTGTTAATTTTGTCAACAAAAATTTTGACAACAAGTATTCGTTCACAAAGTTTCAATTTATGACAAAATTGTAATGACAATAATGATACATTTAAAAAAAAATACTGTATTGAAAACTATGGCGAGATCTCTGCTAAGCACACCATGAATATAATGTAATACCTGGTTTTCAGCAAACTATCTTGATGTTTTTTTTGTCATTCGCATGGATCCATTTGAACGTGTAAATCCTGTGTCCATGCATCTTTCTCATCTTTTACAGAGGTCCAGTTTTGCAACTGTAAAGGTCAGTGCTGGAGCTGCACTCAACCCCCACAAATAGCCTAAGCTAACTTTAGTTAAACACATCCACCAATCAGCCACAACATTAATACTACCTGTTGATTTTCATGATGAGGTGGAGCGACAGACACCTGTCAGTCACAGCCAGCAGTAAAATTAAACCACAAGATCACTTTGTGTTACTGTTCTGGTTGATCTCCCCCAGGCTGTAGCTGTTTATATTGTAAGTGTGTTACTGATGATACTGTCCCAGTCAGACGTACAAAACACTGGTGCAGTCAGCTCCAGTTCAAAGTGACACAAAGTGAGTTTGGGTTAATCATCTGTCCACATATCCAGCTGCTGTCAGTCAGCTGCGTTCTCAATTATGGAATCATAATTATACGTGATAAAATTGTGCTAGCTAAGAAAAAAAAAAGGTTTCATTATTTTTTGCTGTCTTTATTTCCCATTACAACTTGTCCCAAAAATGTGACTGAAATAAAGACAATTTTCAGGAAATGACTGATTACTTGACTGATCTTGAAAATTAAAATTAACACTGGATGTAGCATCGCCGCAGCAGAACTGAGAAATGACTTGAGGACAATAAAAGTATCTACAACTAAAGAGTTGAATTAGTGTCATGGAGCAAAATAAAAATAAAAGAAACATGCTCTCAAATTACTAACTTGTGATGTTGAAGAATGCTATGTGTGCACAGGGCTCTCGCTCTCTTGCTGCCCAAGCAAAAACCCCAAACTGCTTGTTAATGACAAATGTACTGTAGCTACAGACATGTGACTTTTCTTTCCACATTCCAGCTCCTAGAGTCCGAATCAGAAACAGGTCTATTGCCAAGTAGGTTTTCACATACAAGGAAACTGGTGAGACATAGAGGGTATAGAGGTACACCCCGAGACACTGCAACAGCTGCATTAGCCCACACAGTTACACACTCACAACCTCACAGAAGAGTCACTAAATATATGTTTAGTATGTTGTGTTTAGTCTTTTTCACGTTCTTGCACAAAACTGTAATTCAATAAACTGATGATGATCACTTACAGAAGTATTTGCTAAAGTGCTACAATAAAGAGACTAAGTGTGTCACTGCAGGTTTTCCAGTGTGCGTCAGCATTACCTATAACGTGTTTGACACTCTTCATGTCAACACCTTCCTCGCTCAAACACACACCCAGGTGGAAACGTCCAGGAGAAGCAGTAGTCCCATTAAACGACAGTAATCATGGTATCCACAACCTGTGAGGACGACGCAACGAGCCTGGTACATCAACAGCAGCTGCCTCTTCATCTTTACATCCACCATCATCATCATCATCATCGATTCCAGACGTCCAACCCTGAGTGTGCAGCTGCAGCAGAGCCCTGGACTGTGTGTGTGTGTGTGTGTGTGTGTGTGTGTGTGTGTTGTTGTTGTTACATGTGTCTGAGGTTAGTTTTTCCAGCACCAGCTGTAATGAAACAGCTCAGCTTGGAGCAGTGAGTGAGCAGTGAGCAGCCAATGAAAAGCGTGGGAGGGCAGAGAGAGTGTGTGTGTGTGTGAGAGAGAGAGAGAGAGAGAGAGAGAGAGCAAAAGTGACAGGATAGAGGGAAGGAGAGAGAGAGGGAAATACAGAATGGGTTGTGCATCTATGTGCTGTTGTGTCTATTCCACTTCACTGTGTTGTCTGGTGTATGGATTGTAAACCCACAGTTAAACATGTAACTACAGTTGCATGAATTCTGGTATCAGATCTTATGTGTAGGAATTAAAAACAGCTAAATTGCGATTTATTATTTATTAATTTTCGAAAAGAGATAAAGGAACACTGCACACAATCGGACAGATGTGTGGAGGGGCTGGGAGTGGGAGTGTTTGCAAGGTCTGAGGGGTGAGGGTGCGTTGCAAGGTGCCACCTGGTGTCCAAATCATGTACAGAACAGACAGTATGCACTTCAATTGAGCTTTGACCCTTCAGAAGAAGAATGGTAAATCCTTGATGCTTCTGCTAAGAATAACTCAGACTGACCCTGAATATCAGGAAGACATGAGCTCTCCATCATAGGCCCCTAACTCCACCCCCCACAGTAATTCACAGTGACAGCGTTCGTATCAACTATGCCAGTGGGTCCTTAGCAAAACTCAGTAGGGAGTTTGAGAACCAGAATGTGCCACTTTGCTGTATGAGGTAGAGACATGGAGCATCTACTCGAGACTCAACAGTTAGAAGGACGAATGCAACATCAGTGTGTCCAAAAATAAAAATATCAACTTTTTGTAGTTTAAACAGTTTTATTTAGTATTCATGCATGTTTTTTCTGTGAATAATTATGTATTTTTACAGTACAGTACATAAAGTTTTGAATTGTTTTACATTGGAATTCCTACTTTTACAGGAACAGAGGCTGAAATCCTGATCTATAATCTATAAATATAATAAAAAGAGTTACACACTTGATACCATAAGTAGGATTCCAAATATTGATATTCATAACCAGCTAATCTACCAGCAGCTTGTTTAAAGGGTAACTGTGGTATGATTTTAGATTTTTCTGATTATCAGCACATTCCTGACTTCTCTGACTTTCCTGAGACAGAATCTTTAAACACATGCCATAGGTATATGTTTTCACATATTTAAAATTCTTGCTTTTCCTCTGTAGTTTGAAGCTAACTTTACTCATAAAGGAGGAAACACTGGGGACTATTTTCAGCTGCGGACTAGTCCACATTTGATGCTGCAGTGACTGTTTGAGGCAGCAGGATGGTGTACAGTATGTGGGACTGAGTCAGAATAAGCTACAGTGCGTCATTCAGTGTACGAGCAGCTCAGCAAAACACTGTTAAAAAAAAACTTCTTGTTTCAACATAAAAAAATAAGTATAAATGCTGCCTTAGAATTTAATGTCAAGTCAACAAATGCACTTTGTTCTTCTAACACAACTAAATGTTATCTTGATTAAATATTGCACGCTTTGTAACTACTGTCTTAGTTTGGTTGATTTAGATTTGTTAGTTTATTGAACAATTTAAATGAACTTGAAATCTATGTCAGCTTCGTTAGAATGATCTGTTATGTTAATGCTGGTTTTGCTTTTTTGCTTTTTAAATCAACTTAATTTAACGAGTTGAATGAACTCTTAGAAATTCATTGATTCAACCCCCTTTTTAATTTAAAAGGCTTCCATTCAGACCATGGTCATAAGTTGTGAAAATAAAACTAGAAATATAAAGTTGAATTAGCTTGAAAATGAACATTAAGTTTAAGCAATTAAATTTACAATAAGTTAATTAAAAAAATATTAGCTGATTGCACATCTTTGATACATGAGATCTGAAAACGTGTGCCTATTTTAGGGATCTGTATACAATGTTGTATTATAAGACTTGCAATAGGCTTAACAAGATGTGCCTTACAATATAATAACGTGGACGATGTTTATACATTGCTGTGTGTGTCTTTGTGTTTGAGCTTCTTGAAAAACACACATTCTACCTCCTCCTCCTGTACGACTGTTCTACTGTTGTCAGAGCTTTGAAAAGAACAGTGCACAGTAATAGAATTATACAGAAACACACACCCACAATAATGTACAGACATTCACACAAACACATGGACTCTAGACAGTGACATACACTTCCAGCCGGCACATGCACATACAGAAACACACACACAGACACACACACACACACATTGTTTTCAGCACAATGCCTAACTCGCTGTCAGATGTGTTTAGGGAAGGATTTACGACAAGAGCATAAACATTACAGTATTCCCGGGCCAGTAATATGTGTGTGTGTGTGTGTGTGTGTGTGGTGTTGCTCTCATCAATTGTACAAAAGTTTTCAAAAACAAGAGGTTTGGGCAAAGGAAGTGAGTTCCACTTCCACTTATTGTAGCATGACGTGTTGTTCAGACAACAATAAGATTAAATTCTTTCGTCTAGCATATCTTTCATAAGACCATATGAGACTCTGTGGTTTATCTGGGGCCATCAGATTCTCACAATGTCAAACCAGCATTTCTGTTTCCAACAGTGTAAAAGGTTCCCTGTGTCGGTCCAAAACAAATAGATTTTGAAGGAAATGTAGCATCTGTCTGGACCGTTTCCTTTCTCTAGTTAAGAAACTGTGACATCATTATTCTGCGTAGAAGTTGTGGGAAGGCGATGAGAGTGGATGGTTGTGAAAGCAATTCAGAACTTTGACTTGGCTTCAAATCCTGCATCCTGCATGTTGTTGGGTTTGAGTAACATTTAGGTTAAGGAAGGTGGTGGTGGTGTTTGGGGTTAATGTTAAATAAAAGTCTGCATTGAAGCTACATGTGACTTTTTGTCTGATTTGTTTAGCAGAAAGATATGACCAAGTACATACTCACAGGTGTACAATTTCTGTAAGTCCTTGTACCAACATATAGCTACCTCAGATGCTACAGGAAAGTCTGAGCTGTTCCCTGACCTTTACTGAAACAAATGTCCTTGACCTTAATCATAGTAGTCATTTTAATCCAATCAGCAAAGTTTCCCTAAACCTTTATCCCACGTCACCATCCTCCCCTAAACCTGAATAAGTCCTTTTGTAGCCTAAACCTTCAAACATTTCTTCTGTTTCTATGTGGCTGGAGAAAAGATGAATAATCTTAGTTTGACTTGATCATATCTGCAGACTGCACATACACTGTAGTAGTGTTAGTGTTACTAACTACTAAATTTTGCTATGAACTAAGACAGTTATTTTAATCTGAAAATATGTAAAATGCAGTGCATACAGTATATGCTTAATCCTGTTGATACTAAATCTTGTTCACTATACTAAATAGCATTGAGTCAGGTCAAGTGGACTTTGTTTGTCTTAGTTTCACTGCTCATAGCTGTGCTGTATCAAGACGTAGACCAACTGTAGCATCACCTCATGTTATCTTTGTCTGGGTCACAAAGTGGCACAAGGAAATAACTCTATACCAGCAGGTGGTGGTAGTCTGTATTCTTTAGACAAAAAGAGAAAGGAGAAGAAAAAAACAGCTACTGGCAGCATTGCTTACTATTTTCACACCACTCTCCCTCACAACAGATGGTTTGTAGCTACTTCAAATTGAGGATAAGTCATGATGTATGTATCATAAGTTGTAAATGGCACTGAGGTCCATTTTTCTTCTTCTGCAGTGATTCACTAAGCTGGACAGTGGTCTCTCACTCTCAGTCAGCTAAGAAGCCACAGATAAGGATAGTTTTTGCAGCGTGTTCCCACTCTAGACTGACAGATGCTCACTGATGGACCAACATTGGCCAACAGGCAGCCTGTCACCTTAGAGTATCATGGCCCTTAGGTTGAAACATTTCACTCCTCATCCTAGTAGATTGTTCAGTCTGTGGTAAAATGGCTAGAGGACCCAGATTTATTCTCCAGGCTGGTCTTTGTTTCTCACCTGACCTGAGTAGTCTTATTAGGCAGACAATAATACAATTTGGCCTAATATGTGAAGAAGCTACTTGGACCACTGTACTGGCTGCCACAAAAATCAGATCAGATCAGAAATTAGACATCCAACAAGTTACCTCTGGCTACAGGGCTACATGTCTCTGTGAAACTGGCCTTTTAAGAATGGCTACATCAAGTGCTCCAAAACGACATGCTTATATTCATGTCAAAGCCCTATAGAATCATTGTAATTCTGACCATAACACAAGAAGAAGTCAGATCATCAGGCTTGACCTACAGACAGTATTATGAAACCACCATTGTTTGGTTAAGTTCAGGCAAACAGAGAACTCAGGTTTACAAAAACATCAGATTAGGATTATTAGTGGTTAGTAGAAAGATCATGGTTTTGTACAAATAAGGACTTAACATTACAGGACGTGGCGTCATTGTCTTACAATAATGGTTAAAACACCAAATGTCTGACTCACTGGACATTGGACTTTGGATATTGGTGCCCAGTGGGGAAGTTCATAAGCAATTTATGGATTCAGATTCTACAGGACAGAATGAGTTGTTCCCTGACCTTAACTGCAACAAAGTTGCAAAGTTTCACTAACCCTTTATCCCACATCACCATCCTCCCCTAAACCTGACTAAGTCATTTTGTAGCCTAAATCCTAAACATTTCTTCAGTGTCTATGTTTACCGGTTGTTTTAGAGGGTATTTTATCATGTAATTTGGGAAAATTGGGAAAAATAATTATGGGAAAAGGTGTAGACATTCCTCCTATGTAAGATAAGGCCAGAGTTTTATTATCTCAATAATATATAATGTATGTATGCAGTACATGACAGGGATGCTTTGTATATTAGTTTGCATAATGTGTGTGTCAGCTGGCTAAGTGTTCAACTGCGGCATCTTAGCTTAGTCTACTTCACTGTGTCCAGACCTCCCACTCACTTACAACAGAGTCTGTGATAAAGCACTTATATAAGAGAGGACATTACATTGATCACTGGGGGCACCGACTCTCTAACAGCCCCATTCAGACACACACTTCTTTCTGTGGTGGAGGTGGTGGGGACTACTTTAAGGTATAGCTACCTCTAATAGTGCAAATCATCTCTAATTAATTTGTCATTATGCAGAAAAATTACAGAGTACATTACATTACAAGTACAGATGTCGTATATGTCATGACATGTATATGTCATGTCATAAATGCTAATTATTATTATACAATGCTACGTGTTAAACAACTGTACTGTACTGTGTACTGTATCTTGGACGTACTATGGCTCTCGCTGTCATTGTTGAGGGTATGTCTGAATGACAATGGCTGTGAGGAACATTAACATATAAGTGAACCATTTCTAAATGACAGGGCAGTTTCATAGACGAAACCAGGAATGTTACAAATACCATGTCTGAAAAGGGCCTATTGACACTATATTGGCATTTGTTAATAAATTATTGACATCTGCTGCACCTCTGCTCATATGTGGACAGTTTCCTTTCTAAAAATGATACAGTCCACTCTCATTTAAGTTCCTCAACATTAAGCAACTACAGAAAAAATATGTGACCCATGCTCACATTACTGTGGTTTAAGTCGTGTTTTAATGTGAATCTCTTCTTTCTTACACACTGAGAGTAAAGGAGGAAAACTGCATTTGATAACACACACAAACCTCTCTGTGGATGATAACACTTCGCAATGGAACATTTAAAGTCCAGCTTCAAAAGCATTCCTTGGTTCCAGGCTTCTGCCATAAAACCAGTAACAGAGAAATGTGCACAAAGTAGGTCTGAAGTGTTGGAAAAAGAAATTTCTGATATAAAAGACAGAACCTCAGGAATTGCAGTTTTTTTTCTAAATGCTCATTCTATAAAAGGTTGCTGTTGAAATGTTATCTCATTAGATAACATAATAGAATGTCTGCTTGTTTGATGTAACTTAACAGCCATTTAATAAGGGACCGCTCTAGCCCACACTTTTCCACTGTTATGCTCTTGTCTCCAGTCTTTTTGCACTTTGGGCCTGCATGTTTCTGGTTTTCTGCTGAATATGAAGAATTGGAGATGGAGTAGTAAAACAAAGACTTGATCTAACCACTGAAGCCTGTGCTGTAACCCTAGAGTTGTCAGACCATGAAGAAACAGGCCTGGCTCACACTGGATCAGTCGACAGGAGAGACCTGTGTGAGCCTGACTCTTTCAGCTCAATGTCCTGTAATTTTCCTGGCAACCAACGTACACAACCACCATCTGATCGCTGTTGGATCATCCAAATGCTAACGAATCTCTTACATACATGCCCCGCCCCCCAGTAGGACAGAAAATGTGCCTCGTGAGCCAATGACTTCTCATCAACACAGTAACACCAATCAACACACAACAAACATGGAGCTTCCAAAAGACATCATAGTTTGTTCTTCAGTTTAAAGAAAAATTGAGATTTGGAATAACACAAGACACAGAGCAATCAGTTCTGAGATAAGGGAAATTAAGCGACACAGAGAGAACATGCAAACTCCACACAGAAAGGCACCCGGCCGACCAGTGGATTGAAACCAAGGTCCTTCTTGCTATAAGCTGATAGTGCTAAACACTACACAACCGTGCCGCCCATACAAAATGTACAGATTTGCACTGTCTTTGTTTTGGAACCATGTGCAATATGTGTTTGTACATGTTTTTCCAGCAATGATTAGTGTTTGATTAGACAAGGTTCACAATGTGTTATTTTTGAGGATGTCTGTAAAAGACATCTCATATGAAATATGTCAAATAGTCAAATAGCTGAACAAAACAAAATGAAGATTAAAGGAAGAGACAAAGTATACAGTATCCACCTCTGTGGTCATGTCATGTGACTGGTGGCGCTCACAGCTCACAGCAGAGGTGAGAAAATCACATCTCTCACCAATCTGCAGTCTGCAGTATAAATAGGAAGGAGGCTCACAGTGAATTAAGTAGCTGTGTAGAACAGAGGATGCAGTGAGAGTGAACAGCAGAAAGATCAGCTGGTGTGTGCTGAGAGGCTTCTCCTTCTTCTCAGCAGGCCTACAGTACCATCTACTGTTGGAGTCGACATGTGACCCACGCACCCCGAGCCTGCGGGATATGAACGTCTCATGACCTGCTGTGGCTGGGACAACAGCAGCCCACGCTGCAAGAGACTGCACTGTCAGCAAGTGCTGCACATGCTGAGTGTGAAGTAACACACATGTATACGATTCACTCAGTGACTCCGAGGTTAAAGATTCAGTCCACACTAAGGATTTGGAGATAGACAGAAAATAATTATTAATCTGATGAAACCAGGCAGATGATCAGATCAGGCAACTGAATCCAAAACTCAAAACAGGCAATAATCATAAACAGTGGTAACTACAGAAGACATGGAAAAGCTGCCCACACAATTTGTTAAAAATGTGTACATACACACACACACGTACAGAGCTTGCGCAGAGATTATGTTATTTTTGGAGGGTTGTTCCTCAAGGTCCAGGGAAAAGGGGGCGGAGGGTTTCCTATGAGTTCTCAGGAAGAGCGCAAGACAATCAGAGGATGTCTAATGACAGGATCTGCTGATAACAGGTCTTTCTCTCTACCTCACGCACACACACACACACACACACACACAATGCCAATGAATATCATTATCACCTCATGAAACATACACTACTAACAAACAACCATGTGTCTGATGATGTGTTAACACACCAAACACGAGGGTTGACTCACCGCAGACACAAATGAATGTCATTATCCTCCTGTAAGAATGAGTGCGTCTAGGTCTACGTGTGAAAAGTAACGTGCAGTAGTTTTGTGGTCATAAAAGTGTTTAGTGTTGGTTTTAGTCTTAATGGTTTACGGAGATTGACAGAAATGAGTGTTGGAAGCTTTTATCAAGTCCACAGACGTGCTAAGTGATGAGAACATTTTTAGCAGCTATTACACAAGCAGGAGAAAAACCTGAGTACACTGTACACTGAGATACATTCAGCTATATGATTAGCTAGCTGTCCCCTGTTTACCACAACATTAAAACTGGAATAGAATAGACATGAGGTCACTGTGACCTTTGACCTTTGACCAGCAAAATCCAATCAGTTCATCCTTGAGTCCAAGTGGACCAATGTGCCAAATTTGAAGAAATTCCCTTTTGGCATTCCTGTGATATCA
Source organism: Sandelia bainsii (assembly GCA_032362345.1). Taxonomy (NCBI): domain Eukaryota; kingdom Metazoa; phylum Chordata; class Actinopteri; order Anabantiformes; family Anabantidae; genus Sandelia; species Sandelia bainsii. The sequence continues at coordinate 1,698,275 of JAUMHL010000021.1, read as the reverse complement.
TGTTTACAATAATAGGAGGGATGGATGGGATGGACCTGAGATTACAGTCACTGTCACCTTTGACCTTTGACCTTTGACTACCAAACTCCAATCAGTTCATCCTTGACTCCATGTGGACATTTGTGCCAAACTTGAAGGTGTTCCTGAGATATTGTGTTAACAACAATGACGCCCATGACACGGCTGTCATGTATCATGTTGTGTCCGTATTTAGACACACATTTAGACAGACACACACTCTATATTACTTGTAAAACACTGAGTGTTGGAACAAGTATTGCTGGGAGCTTGTGCTAGCTCAGTGACTTTCACTGAAAAGATTGTTGATGACAACTCCAGTTTCAAGTGCAAAGGCTGATTCAAACATTTTCCCATGTCAAAAGTGAATGAAATGGGCTTTTATCATTGCTTAAAGGGAAACTACACAGATTTTCTACTTGCTTTCTGTGGATGAAATAATGTTGAACTTCCTAATATTAAAATATGTCCCTGCTTCTAGCTGAAGAATTGTCCACAGCTGCTTCAAATAACATCATCTGAATTGAAGCTCTCCACCAGATGATGTTGTCTGGTTCAGATTCAGAAATATTAACTTTAGAATCTTGATATGAATGAGAAAATAACGGGGGGAATGTTACTTCTGAAATAGACATGATGGGATCCTCTAGAGGGAGGATCGGTTTGATTTTCTGAAACTATAAGGTGTGACAGAATAGATTATCTTCTCACACAAACAATTCAAGGCAGCCTGTCAGCTGGTGTGCGCAGTCTTTTTCACCTTCACACAGTCTCACTTTCATTCTTATACGCAGCACAATGCTGCACTTTACAGGGAGAATAGGTCTGCAACACCAGTGGGTGGAGACAGACAAAACACATTCAGTAAAGAAGGGATCAGACTTTGATCAGCTTTATTTGAGCCCATATGGATCCTTTAAAATATGCCTGGATGTGCACTGATACCGGTCCTCTAGATCAGCTCAGGACACTTCATCAGGTCAAATGTTTAATTAGTAAAAAGAGGTACATGATACATGTTAGTATGTGGATGTGTGATGTAGATATACCTACAGTAATTTACCGTTATCATCGTTTTGGTGTAACGTTTACAATGAGAGGTCAGTTGTTTGCGCAGTTACTATACCATAATGCTTCTAAACCAAATATATAACAAAGAAATGCAGTTTAATGTCACTTTGCCAGCTTCTGGTGTGATCAGGCCTGTACTGTGGCAAATATACTGATCTCTAAATTAGTACCTACCTAGAGCCAAATAAGCCAACCTGCACTCAGGTACTCTAACCTTCTAACCTGTGTGCTGTACCTGGTCATAGTTTTGCTGCATTTCAGTTATGATAATATAAGTAAATTATCATATCACCATCACCATGTATGTTTGAACTATGTAAGCTTAATGTCTATGCTTTAACCTGACCAGTAACAACTGTGTCACTGCTTTTTTTTACACCAGGTTCATAGTTTTAGGGAACAAAATTCACGATTACAATAACTGATAACTAATGACATTAGTTATCTACCTGCAGATGTGTACTGGGGCTCAAACAACAACAGGCTCTGGACATTTAACTCTGCACAACATGGAATGAAGGATGGAGGGATTGGTAGATGTACTTCTTAGTAAGACTTACTCAGTCTCCTTACACATCGCCATGAAGCGGTAGAAAGGTCTAGAAAGTCCATCCAAACTCCACCTAATCTCACCTGGGATGAGTGTGCATATGTTCACATCTTCTATACCTGCCCATCAAAGGCTGTTGACCGGCTCTGCAGCACAGACAGCGAAATAGTCCATGTTTCCTCGACGCTTCTGCTTCACACACACTCACACAAATGCAGCTCCTTCCCCTACAGCAATGCTACTGCGGCAGTTGTTAAACATGGCCCCATAGAGACAGCAAGGTGCCTCCTTGTCCTCCCTGCCTCACTCTGTCCATCTCTCTGTCGTAATCTCTGCATTAGAAAGTAAAGCCTATTACAGGCATGTGCATGTGCTCAACCCTGTGACTACCTCAAACACAACCGTACAAGCTGCTGTGAGGGAGTGACTGCATACGGCATCAAAAAGCAACAAAGTTTCTCACTGCAGATTCTACTGCCTCCTCCATTTTCATGAAAGGAAAAAGAAAATGTGTGGAAACAGTTAACTACGCAAAAATGGCAACTGCATGGCGCTAGACACCCTGGGGCCCTAATAGTGCAAGCTTTGCTCTTTGGGACTGGATTTGAGGCAATTAAATTAATTGGAAGTTTGTTTGGGAACAGCGCTAAAGAACAATATCACTAAACAAGGAACCTCAGGCTCCTGCAAGCTGTACAGTTTTAGTTGTCAGTCTTCCATAGGGGTCCTAGATCACACTGTGGTCACACATCCACCAACGGCTGACTGACACCAAAGATCATTAACAATTGCTAACATACACATAAACACAGTAGTGTACTGTATGTACTGTATATCTGGTAACGCATTTGTGTGTGTGGACTATTTGAAATGCCATGATGTTCATGATGTTGAGACCAATGTGCCAAAACTATTTCACCCAAAAACATCAAACACAAACAAAGCATCTGATGTCAGCACCGGCAGGTTTAGGTTTTTTACAGCATTTCATTAGCACGTTGGCCACAAGTACATTCAAGCAGAACTTATAACTACTGCATATACACACACTCTTACCTTTTCTATGAACTTGTCAACACTGCTGCAGAGTCAACAACACTCAAGGTTGGATGGTTAGAGGTCCTTTTATTATCATGTCCCAAACTGTTCCAGGTACTGATCCTTTGTTAGTCTTCCATTACTTACAGAGTATTTCAATCACACACACACTACACACCACACTCTTTACCAACACTGTTAAGTACTCAAGTGAAGTTCGTCACTTACATATTACTGATCCCATGCTGCTGTTGTTGCTCTGAAGCAATCCACACAGACAAGAGGGGCCGAGGTGCGACTAAACCAGCAACAAGTCTGCAAGACGTCCACATCAACATAACACACACCACACACACATGCAGGGGTCTGGTGACAATACAGTCCAGTCTAAAGGGAGGTCTCCCACAGTACTGCTGGACAAGCCCTCCTCGTTCGAGTCTAAGAGAGCAGGAGAGAGAGTGAGCGAGCGAGACATGGTGTGTGTGTATGTGAGTGAGTGTGCTTTCATCAGAGGAGTGATCTCAGCCTCTACTGTATGGAATTAGAACTGTTACTGAACTATTTAAAAAATGTACATTTAAGAATCTCCCAATGATCGAAGGTTAAAACATTTTTATGTGGCTTCACATTTCAGCTGCACAAGTGCACAGTTTGACTTACTGATACTTTTCCACCAAGCCAGTTCCAGGGTTGGATTGAAGCCAGTGCTTCATTTTGTTTTAATGGCAACAGAACAGGTTTCAGAGTGGCACAAACTCTTCGAAGGTCCAGAAGCAGGACTACTTGCGTCAGGGGCTGAGGGCTGGATTATCATGACCCACAAGATCAACTAAAGCTTAGTTGTAAAGAGAAAAATCAGTGTATCATTTATTAGATTGCTTTAACTGCACGGTAGTTGATAATGATGCAATGATGTGGCTCTGTGGCTCCAGTAAAAGCAAAGCGGTTCTTAGAAGGTTTGCAAGATGAACCAACTCTGCACCAGCACTAGCACCAGCTCAGAACTACCACCTAGTTTGCAACGGCAACTACATTACCATGGCAACAAGTTCAATTGTTAGGCTTGTTTGTCTCTGCCACACATCTTCCCTTACGAGAAAAAGCATACTGAAAGTTTACTTCTTCAAGTGTATTAAAGTAATGTAAGTAGACGCTGAAAAAAACAACAGCTAACTCCTAATTGAGTTTAGAAAGTTCAACTTAACTTAGTTAAGTTTATCCAACTAAATAGTTAAAGCAACTTAAAATATTTAAGTTGTTTTAACTGTTTAGTTGGATAAACACAGTTTTCATTTTCGTGGACTCTTTAGTGTGGACAGAGATTTTCTCATCAGCATCACATCTGATGATTTTCTTTGCAATGCACCAAGGGGAAAAAAAATCTTCTTTCATGGTGCAACCATGCAGCCGTGTGATGTCCTCACACACAGCGCTCATGACATTTAACAGAAACATCTGATCCTGTTGGATAGCATATTGATGTATGTCTGACAGATTTAGATATCTGAATGGATCATTTTACATTTCTCATCTGAGAACTGAGCCAAAGTGATTGAGAAAAACTATAATCCATCCATGACCTAGAGTCTCCATCCCTGCCAGTAACACCCCTCAACTGTACCCCCACTTCCTTCCACTTCTTCCAAATCCCCCAGAAGCCACTCTGAAAAGAACTCGTGCTCCTGAAGTAAACATGCGTCAGAGACTTCTTCTTCAATAAATCACCCATCTACATGGCTATGTTGTTCGAGTGCCATGTTTATGTACTGTCTATGGGGAGCCAAAGTGTAAAGGATGCAGCTTTGTAGGACAAAGATTCTCATACACACAAACACACACACATATATAGGTAATCCATCTGATCTTCATATAAGTCACTATTCCTTGTTAACCTCTTGTAGACTATGTAGAGGCAATTGTGAGGTTATATATTTAACAATGCTACTGCAACTACACAGATCCAGTCCACACTGAATCCAACAGTCCAACATGTCTACTGTACGAGCTAAGTATGCACTGGAATAGTACAATACTAAAACAATGCTACAACAAAGTCAAAGAGAAAGAAATACAAGCACATTACTTTTATCCTACTCCTTAATTCAGACAAAACTGAGGTTATTATATTTGGCCCAAAAATCTCAGAGACATAGTATCTAGTCAGATTGCCACACTAGATGACTTTGCATTGGCCTCAAGTACTACTGTGAGGAATCTTGGAGTCATCTTTGACCAAGATATATCATTTAC
>JAUMHL010000021.1:1671459-1689594 GCA_032362345.1 Sandelia bainsii | reverse complement strand
TTTTTGGCAAAAACCTTACATTTATGTCTTTAATGCTTTCATAGGCAATTTAAGCATACAGTAAATAAAGAGAATGTGATACACTTGGCTTCTCAAAGTGTAATTTCTCATGGTTTCTGGCTACTTGCTGCACTTCCCTATAAAGGCGAAATATAATAAAATCATAAAAATGATATATATTTTGCAACAGGAACTATCCATTAAGTAACATTATTGTCCGCTCAGCAAAGAACTGAATCTAGTGTTCTGTCAGCAATGTAAGCAACAAAGCAGAGCAACATTCAGCATCATCCCTCCTTCCAGCCTGACCTTTTCACTGGAAAATCTGAATGTCACTCATGAGGCCCCTCCAACACATCCTCCTTTAATAAAGCGGCAGTTTAAGAGGGGCTCACAGACCGAGCAGGGCTGGAGCGGGACAGGGGCTTTAATGTGAACAAGAATATCATTGTCTGTCTTAGTAACAGGCTCTGATCTGCAGAATTCAGTACTTCAGTGGGACACAAGTAGCCATTTTAGATCAGTTATCCATGAAGCGACATATGCATAGTCATGAACATGTATGTATGTATGCATGAGGGGAACACAGGAGCTACAGTAAACTATGCATCCTGGAGCAGCAGTGATACAGAGGTAATTTAATGACTAAATTGTAATAATAATTTGAAAAATACTATAACAAAAAATTTGGCAGCAAATATAGATCACAGTGTCTATCTAAAAGCACTAAAGGTCATGTTCTTTGTTTTCTTTGTCATTTGCATGGATCCATTTGAATGTGCAAATCCCCTCTGTGTCCATGCGTCTTTTTTTCATCTTTTACAGGGGTCCAGCATTAAAATTAAACAACAAGATCAAACCACCATGTCATGTTACTGTTTTGGCTGATCAGTGTAATCACTCACTTTAAAACTCCCCCAGACTGTAGCTGTTGCAAACTGACACTAATCAATTTTGTGCTAATCATCTTTTCACATGTCCACCTGCTGTCTGTCAGCTGGGTTCTCAGTTATGATAAATCTTGACTAAAACTAAGAGAAAATAAACTGAAATAAACAACAATTTTCAGGAAATGGCTATGATTAAAACTAAACGGAAAATTCCTGCTAGAATTAACACTACAGTTACATCATTGGCCACCTATATGAGTCATCATCATCAGTGGCTGTATGTATACACACACACACATATATGACCATGGTGGTCAACACACTGGTCAAATATAAACACAGTATAGTTGACCATCGGTACGATTGCAACAAGTTGTGAACTAAACTATGGTAATTTTTCACTAAAAAATATTTTAACTAATATTTCAACATTACATGTATTATAATATTAAAGATTATTGATTGATTTACAATACATTACTTTGCAATACTGTGCAAAACTGTCCATTAAAAGCAGTCTTTGCTGATAAATCCTGCTGTGTCTTAATCACCCACTCAAAACTATTCAAAGCATGAGTCATTTGACCTGCAGCCATCATTGACCCTTCTTCTATTTTTCGGGTTCTGGGCAGAGCCAGTGGGGGGAACACTAATGTGCATGTGCTGTTGGATGCACAGTGTAGAAAAAAACATCTTTGACTCCGATATCTGGTTCCTAGAAAACTGAACTATGTTCCAAATGTCGTTTTCCATAAAGTATTTGCTTTTGTAAACATGTCATTTTCTCTCGATTGCTGATGTTGTGCATGAAAATCTTTGTCAAATCAAATGTCTTGTCAAAAGTTTTATGAGCCGTTTGGCCACCACATCAACACTTCTCTCTACATTGCTTCATCTTCGTTCCTCTCCTCTCACCTGTGCACCATCCATGCTGCGCTTGGAACCAAGGAGCAGATGAGCAGAGCGAGTATGAAGGTCAGGAAACAGTGGGAGCTCTGCTTTCACTCATCCTTATGCTCAGTAACTGCAGGCTTCTGTCTCTCTCTCACAGTCTCTCACTCACCAAAATAATAATCAGGAAGCCAAGTATTTCCAAAAAGGTTTCACCATCATATTTACACCAGTCTACTGTAACCGTGTACTCCTTAGCTCCTATGAGCTAATGGATCCACTTAAATACCTCACACCACTACTGACATTCAGAATCCTACAAACCACATTGACAGTTGGTGTTGGTGAAGAAATTCACTTCAGTTCAATTCAGTTCACTTATACAGTACCAAATCGCAACAAAGATCATCTCAAGACACTCTACATATTAAGGTTAAAACCTTGGAAAAACCCAACAATCCCACTTGAGCAAGCACTAGGCAACAGTGGAGAGGAAAAACTCCCTTTAACGGAAGGAACCTCCAGCAGAACCAGGCTCAGGGTGGGCGGTCATCTGCCTCGACCGGTTGGGGTGAGTGGAAAGAGGAGAGAGAAAAGAAGAGCAACAACTAGCAGCAGACAAAACACTTGGATACAAATACAAAGAGTTGTAGGAGTCCTTATTGAATCAGCAGTAGCACATGCAATATTCCAGTAAAAGTAAATAGTTGAGACTGAATTTTAATAGACTGAATTTTAATAGACTGATGCATTCAGTGGCGTAAGTAAAAACATGGATTTGTGGATGTTACACAGACAAAATGTGTAGTGAAATCCAGTGTTGCATGCTCATTAAAACTGCATAAAAATAAGCACTACAGAGCCAATAAATTGACAACATTTTGAGTGAACCTGGCTCCCAATAAATCAATTCCGGGTCCCTTGGTTTGCAGAAGCAAGCTCCGTTTCCATAGTAATGCTCTGCACAAGCCTGCTCCCCCCTCCACCCCCACCCCTCACTCTCATGCCTCTAGCGCGATGGAAGAATTGCAGTGATGGAGGACGCTATGCGATAGTCTCCAGCGTGGCACATTAACCTACTTCCGCAGCAGGCAGGAAATAAGTCGCACGCATCAGAGGAAGAGGACGAGGAAAAGGAGCACGGAAGGACGAGAGGACGAGGAAAGGGGAGATGACGAGGATGCTGAGAAGAGCGGGCCAGGGGAATGGATAGAAAAGGGATGCGTGGGTAGGATGGAGATGCGGTGGAGATGCAGAGGTGGTGGGGTGTTAAGGAAGGAAAAAAATGAGCAAGGATGAAGTGACTCAGAAATGAGCAAAGGAGAAGTGGAAGAAGGTGAAAGTGACACTGAAGCAGGTGATGGAACAACAGCATCAACACAAACACATCTCATTAAAAATGTATGTATGCAGATAAATACAGATTCTTACATCTTTGTGTAACCACCACTCAGTGATTCCCCGTTAGTATGATGATGACATACTTTCCTATCTGCCCATGTGCAGAGCATCCCCCTGCATCCCTCTCCATGGAGCGGTCCTGATGAGAGAGATGGCAATCCCCTGCCTCTCTCTCTCTCTCTGATCTGCTTCTCCTCACACTTCCAATCATTTTTTCAAAAAGAGACACAACCTGATGGCACATCTCCCACCACACACTCCTGACCCAACTGACGACAGGAGGATGGTCCTAGAGACGGGATGGGAGAGGGGGTGGGGGTTTCCCTGGACGTCTTACATATTCCCCAGAGGCCAGAGAGACACAACAGCTCTTCTCGCTCTGACCATCTGAGGTTGTGGAGCATAAACGGGAAGGAACAAAAGGAGAAAATGTGAGGACTTACCGACATGTGTGATGACACATTGCACCCTCTGTAGCAGCTCCTGCACCGACATCTCGTCTTCTCTCAGCCAGCACAGCATCTCAGGGGTGTGGGTCGCATTCACTTTCCTCTCTCCTCTCTCCTCTCTCTCTCACCCTGATGCCACGCCTCCTCGCGTCAACCTTCCTTTCCCGTCAGTCTCCCCCGTTTTTGCTCCCTAATCCAATTTGTTTTTTCCTCCCAGGTTTTCTCCTCCACTCTGCTGTTCCTCGCTTGTAGTTCTTCTTCTTCTTCCTTTTGTTACATCAAGCCTCTCCTCTCCATCACAGCTCCACCCACATCCAAGCACTCACAAAGGGTGCCTAAGGGTGATAGTGATGATGGGGATGCCACTCCCAGGCATCTTAGGAAATAAACAGCTTGTAAGTCTGTCACAGGTGGAATAACCAAGACAATGCCAGTCAGCCAATGGAACAGCAAATAGATCAGTGGATTAACTAGTAGAAAAGATAAGCAGTCAGAAAGTAAACCCCACTGACAGTCAGTTACTGAACAAAAGAGGCAATAAACAGTCAGTCAGTAGAGTAGGTAGTTAATGATTCTCAGTACATTTGGAAGTCACAAAACGAAACAGTGAGTCAGGAATTAGGTTGAAAAAGTGAACAAGTCAACAAAACATCAGACTTCCAGACAGCTACTGAATCCTTTTCATGATGCTGCCCCAAAAGGCAAAAACAATAATCCTTACAGTATAAAAAAAAATTTTTAAAAAGGAAAATTCAGTTTTTTTTTTCCACACCACACTCTTCAGGTGCTGGCTCTAGAAGGCGCTCCTGCTGCTGCTGCCGCTCTGGTGATGCCCTGTTTGCCGTAATAAAGGAGCTGAGTCACAGTGAGGGAAAAACGAATCAGAGAGCTGCTGTACCTGCCTGCAGGGCGGAGGGAGACGCACACACACACACACACACACAGAGGGGAGGATGGATGGAGAGGAGTAGGGGGTTGATGAGAAGGAAATCCCGGTGCCTGGAGCTGGACTGTGCGTGGATTGGAGCTGGTGAAACTGACTGATGCTCAGATTGAAAGATTTCCAAGTTTGAGTTTAGCTGAAGGACATAACACAGAAAAACATATTTTTAAATTAACAGTGTAATTTTGGAAGTTGCTTTAGAAGATATATATATATGTATGTAGAAATAGTGAGCATCTGTGATTCAGTCATCATCACAATCATCTCACGAGGGCTCAAACAAAACAAATCAATAGTCTCCACCCACCATCCACTCTTTTTTTTTGGCTGCCTGGGTTCATTTGATGCGACCAGAGGCCACTCCGCTCGTCCCACTCCACATTTTGATTACAAGCAGGGGCATTAGCATCTCTCCATGAGTCTGTGTCCTCCTGGGAATATGGAGATTGCCTGGGAGACAGACATTAGCCAGAGACATATGCGCTGAGCCCCACATTGCCAGCCAATTACAGACAATACAATATAGAAACATGCAACATCAAGAGCCCAGCAGCTGGCAGACAAAGTAAACCACAATCCTGGGCAATGTCTACTGTTTGCCATATCTACATTCATTCATTCACTATAGTGCTCCTGTGGGGCAACATTGTTACATTGTTAAAGGGACATTTTGTGTATTCTAGACAAATAAATAACTGGACACTGGAATATTACAAGTAATAATAGCAGAGTGATGAGAGAATGAGAAACAATGGACAGAGAAATTGAGAGGAGACAAGAGGAGGAAACAAGAGAGGAGGGCGGAGGATAAATAAAAGGAGGGGCAGAACTACTTCCTGGATTCGCAGCATTTGATTGGAAGACACTAAATGTCGTCACCGGATGTTGTCTTCGCCGTCAGAGCGGGAACACCAAGACCTTGTTGCTAAAGTGGACACATGAACAGCCGGATTGTGTCGAAGCTGAGACAGCCAGTTATCAGAAGCTGAAACAAAGTTAGGCTTTGGTACGGAGTCATTCAAACTGAATATTTAGACCAGAGTTTGTCCTTACAGCGGCTCAAATATAAGGTAAACATCACGAGTCTGTGTGCAGTATTAGCAGCTATTAGCTAACGTCATCCAATAGTAAACAGGGCAGCACTGGCTAACTGCGCTAGCTAATATTTGTTAGCACATCTTTGGTTAACAAAATATGTGACTAATTAGTTTTTTAACTAAGATATCTCACGTTAATACATTCTATGTGGGAGTCGCCATTTAACAGCTAATGAGGAACAAACCCAAGCCATTGTAATAATGGCGTGGAGAAGTGTAACGTTACTGCCAAAGTAGATTATTTTAGTTACCGTCCGGCATCGACCATTAAACGTTAACGTTTTAACGAGCGAGGTTTTTAGTAGCAAATGTTAGCTGTTGTAAACTTAAACGTGTTGTCACTGTCCACCTCACAGTGACATGTTGAGTTTGTTGAAGTGTCAAATACAACATATGAAACTATTTGGCGAGTCTACATTAAATTATCAAGTTAGTTTTTGTAAAATAGACTTTGGCGTCAGATTTGTGTAGTAACATTGTGTTATCACCAAGCTGGTGACGTCATTTGACATTCTGACTGCACATATACCTGTGGTACAGGTGGTGGTTTTACCATTTCTATTAATAACCAGTACTTGTTACAGACATATATAGTCTGTCTAATTTTATATGGGTCTAATATTCATCTACAAGTGTGTGTGTCTGTTTCTGCATGTTTATCCACCTCGTTGTGTTTGGTGGTTTTATCGCAGTCAGGAGTCATGCAGGCCTTTCTGAAAGGAACAACTGTTCAGTCCATGAGACCTCAGAAGGACAAGGCAGCAGCAGGTCCCAGCACAGAGAAGAAGTCAAAGGCTATCCCCTGGGTAGAAAAATAGTAAGTGTGGAACCTGAAAGTGCACTGTGCTCTTTTATGTGTGTTGGAGTGGATGGATCCACTAGAATCACAAGCACTGAATAATGAAGAGTCTTCTGTAGCATTTCTTTATGCCAAATGCAGGAAACTAATAGAAGTGGAGTTCTCCATTAATCGAGAAGCATCGCATAGTCGTTTTTGTCTATGTAAAAATAATCAAATGAAATCCTAATTAAAAGTGAGAAACATTTGAAGAACAGCCTGTCAGCACAGTGCTAAATGGGGAAACATTTAGAAACAGTAACAACGATGTAATTGAATTTGACATGTTTCTGACATTGTGACCACAAAACAGACATAATGGGCAAAGACTGATGTTATCGCAGAGCTGTTGCTCTGGATTGCATTAAATAGATGAGTGTCTGTTGTCTGTGTAGATAATGAATCATAAACCATATCAAATGTGTCTAATTAATAAGCTACGTGATACATTAACAGGCTCTTTTTTTGGTTTCAACCTGCAGCAGGCCAAAGTGTGTTGATGAGGTGGCTTTTCAGGAGGAGGTGGTAGCGGTGCTCAAAAAGTCTCTGGAAGGAGCAGATGTAAGTGTCGGGCTCTCATGTTTGCTTTTACATGTCATTTTCTTACAGCTGCCCTCAATTTCCAGGTGCCATTTTAGTGTCCTACAAAGAAAGACGTAGCCTCACCGGCGTTTGTTTTAATTGCAGCTTCCCAACTTGCTTTTCTATGGTCCTCCTGGAACAGGAAAGACCTCCACAATCTTGGCTGCTGCCAGAGAACTTTACGGGTACAAAGCTTTTCAAGTTTTCAGTTCTTTGCTTCTCCACAAAATTTTTTCGGGTTATTTGTTTGTTTTTTGGTGTTTCCTGTTGAATTTCCGTCTTATGTGCACCCTGTCTCTCCTCCAGCCCAGAGCTTTTCAGACAGCGAGTGCTGGAGCTCAACGCCTCCGATGAACGAGGCATCCAGGTTATCAGGGAGAAGGTCAAGACCTTTGCTCACCTCACCGTGGCTGGGACTCGCACAGAGTGAGTCAGCGTTTATATACATGCATGCTCAGATGTTTTCCAGATGGTTACTCGGTAAGGGAAAATCTTATTTTGTATGTGTTTTATTTCTAGTGGGAAGCCATGTCCTCCTTTTAAGATCATCATCCTGGATGAGGCGGACTCCATGACGGCACCAGCACAGGCTGCTCTCAGACGGACAATGGAGAAGGAGTCCCGCACCACCAGATTCTGTCTCATCTGCAACTACATCAGCAGGTCAGCTGAACTCACAATAAGCAACACACAAACACACTCACTGTGCATCGGATCCTGACCCTGTTGTGTGTGTGTTCTTCAGGATTATTGAGCCTCTGACTTCGAGATGTTCCAAGTTTCGCTTTAAACCTCTGGCCAATCGGATCCAAGAAGAGCGGCTGCTGGATATATGTGACAAGGAAAACCTCAAGTACAGCAAGGAGGTAAAGAAAAGAAAATGACTGTTGCTGTTGCTGTTATGTGGATGTTGAGATGTTTATGTCAGGCAAAGAACTGCAACTGCTTTCTTCGAACAGTTCATATAGTGATGACAGTTTCCATTCATTTAGAGCATAGCAGCACTGGTGAGGGTGTCGGAGGGAGACCTGCGGAAAGCCATCACTTTCCTCCAGAGTGCCGCTCGCCTCCACGTGGACAAAGAGATCACAGAGCGTGCCGTTGTTGAAATAGCCGGGGTGAGGTGCACTACGCTGTGCCATGAGACATTTAAAGCTCAAACATCATCTTACTGTATTACAACCATGTCACTGTGTTGTGCTGTCTTACAGATTGTTCCTGCCAAGATGACTGACAACCTGCTGCACATTTGCTTCAGAGGAACATTTGAGAAACTAGAGGTTGCAGTCAGGGTAGGTGTTTATTTCCTCATTTTGAAGAACTTTGTTTTGTATGGGTGGATGATCTGGCTAAAAGATCATATCATGATCTCTACTGACATGATATGAACAGACTTTTAACTGTGAGATAGTAGAAGTCTGAACTTTAAAAAGCTTAAAAAAGTTGGAACTGTAGAAAGGCTCAGTGCACTGTGATTGTGTAGCATTGTTACAGAGTAATGCTTCTTACATCACAGACGATCTTTGCTTTACAGACAGTGGTTCTGTTTCTCCGCTGGCTTGTAGAACACGCCTGCACACATACACACACACACACCAACAACAGCAAGTATCATTTTGGCCTCACATCAGTTTAAGTTGTGGAATTAATGTTGAGTTAGCGACAGGTGATCTGAGCTAGTGTTTAACGTTTTAACCAGATGGTGAGCACAAGGCAAGGACCAGAACAATGGAAACCCGGCAAGGTAGTTGCTGGTGCCACAGGGAATTCCCTTTTAAATTCAGAACACGGTATAAGAAGGAACACTTATTTAGCATGTTGGTGTGAGCGGATGCAGATCTTCAGATATGATCCTGCCCAGTTCAGGATGTGGACGTCTCATACAGAAAACACTTGTGCTTAAGCCTGTACGTCTGAGTTTGTGTAGTTGTGACGGTAACATTATCTATTAGAAGATGTTCAACTGTTCCAACAAATCCATTTATTCAGTCTGAGGATGTAATTTTTGGGTGGGTGGTGCTGTCAGTTGATGCTTCAGTCCACTAGATGGCAGCATAACATTGATCAAATCTGTCTGCTATCAACTGATTTGCCTTTTATAAATGTAGATTATCACCTTGAAACATTATCAAACGCATGAACAACACATGTACACACTAGTACATGTACAACATCCTGTGGGTCTTTACAGCACATGGTAGATTAACTGTTTCACACTGAAAGTTCCAGGTGTAGTTGAAAGGGATTATTGTGCTCCGGGTATCTCAATGTGTGACGAGCTGACTTTGCCACACTCGTTGTACATCACGTTCTGTGTCTCCTCTGTCAGAACATGGTAGATGAAGGCTACGCAGCTACACAGATCCTGAGCCAGCTCCACGACTCCATCATAGAGGGAGACCTCAACGACAAACAGAAGTCAGTCATCACAGAGAAGATGGCGGTAAGTGGTCTGATACAGTGGTGCCTCCTACTCCTACTACTTTCTGTTTCCTTAATATAAAAAACAAAAGTTATTACACTTATATTAATCATTATTCTTCAGTTTAGAGGCAGATGCACCGCGATATGAAATTATAGACACAGTCAGAACACAATGAAAGAAGATTCAGTGTTTTCATCTAGTTTGGTTTTGTCAGCTGTTTGCTGGTGGTGGTCTAACAGGCAGTATTTATTCCTCTAAATGTTCTAAAAGATGTTGGTTGCATAGTGACTAAACATAAACTAATACATCAGGTTTCTGCTGAATGCCACACAAAGTGCCCTCTAGTGGCCGTTGGCTCACGTCTCTCTCGCTGTGTCTCCTCTGGCTCAGGATGTAGATAAGTGCCTGTCGGATGGAGCAGACGAGTACCTGCAGATGTTGAGCCTGTGTTCAGTCATCATGCAGCAGGCCTCCCAGAGCAACTAAAACTCCACGAAGCAGCATGGCCTCACTCACACATCAGTACTTCACTTACATTTAGATGGTTCAGAGTTTTGGATGAGCACTTAAATAAATTCACCACTTAGATGTCTGTGTATTTGTTCATTGAACTACTTGCCTACAGATCTGTGTACACATTTTGTATTATGGAAGGTAATAAATAATGTTTTGTATTTTTTTCCACTGTTGGTTTCTTTCAAGTCATTGCACAGCCTGACGAAGTACACAACATCCACAGAGTAACTTCAGAAATTCAGATTTATCATTAGAGCCTGTCACATGTAAGCTATATACAAAAAATAGTTCACATTCACAGTCTAAGAGAGACTCTGAAGTCAACTGGAAGAAGGTTTGATGGTCTGATGAGAACAGATTTGAACTTTTTGCACATCAACCTAGATGCTTGTTTTCAAGCAATGCAACAAGGTCAAGCATACAGAGCCACAGCTCTTTACACAGATAGCTTGAAAACACTGTTGATGTTCTGGAGTGACTGCGTCAAAGCTCAGACCTCTATCCAACAAGAACTTGCAGAATATTGCTAAAATTATGTGCATCTTGTCAAAGTGATGCTGAAAAGGGAATCCAGTTAATCTAAAATTCTGCAGCCAGAGTTCTGACTGGAATTCGCAAGCCTCCATTGGCTCCCTGTGAAATCTAGAACAGAATTTAAAATCCTCACTTATAAATCACTTAATAATCAGGCTCCAGCATACCTTAAAGACCTCATAGTATCATATTTTCCCAGCAGAGCACTTTGCTCTCAGAGTGCTGGTCTACTTGTGGTTCCTATAGTTTCTAAATGTAGACTGGGAGGCAGAGCCTTTAGCTATCAAGCTCCTCACCTGTGGAACCAGCTCCCATTGATTTAGTGAGCCCTTCTCCTCTCTATCCATTTCTACCACTTACATATATGCCACTATTGTGTGTCTTTGTCCACTGTCTCCCGGTGCTGAGATTAGAAGGGAAATTTGTTGGGTTTTCCATATAAAAAAGGTCTTAACTCTATATAGTAAAGTTTCTTTCAGTAATTTTTGTCGTGATTTGGTGCTATATGAATGAACTTGAATGTTTGGCTGCACTTTCACTCATGATCTATATAACCAAATGACTTGTCTTTTTTTCTGTGGATCAGTTTACAAAACTCAGATCAACCATGACTCAGTGTTATTTTTTTAAGTGAGAGGTGCAGCTGAATCCAGGAGACTGGATAAAGTTACTTGGTACAGTTTTTACCAGAGCCTGTTGCTGCAGTGGAAAGAGCCAGAACTGCAGGCAGTCGCTCACCAAAAGTATAAATCTATCTGCATCAGTGCTACAAGAACAAGCTAGTGTTGCTTGATGTGTGAAACACAATATGGAGGAGAAAGATCAAAAACCACTATGCCTCAGGATATAATCAAGTCAAGAATGTTACCACTGTAGTCGTTCAGTTCACGTATTCGAGTGAAACAACAAGTCTCAGCAAGTGAGAGAAACACTCCACTTAAATGATCACAGGCTTTATACAGGTGAATACTGAAGTCAAAATGTTGAAGATGGTTTAATATAATAGCAATAACAGTTTAAGATAACCTTAATATCGGATGTTAAATTAAAAACATTTGTCCAGAGTATGTTGACAATCCAGATCATTTATCAGTGATTATCAAGGATGTAATAGAGAGTGGTAGTGGAATAAAAGGTTTTAGAGGCCTGTGCACACAGAGTTGTGGAGGTTGAATTGTGATTACCTAAGGAATATTTTAAATAAAATGTTTTTTATTCAGGTGTTTGGTGATACACTTCACCCAAAACAATTCAAGTCAAATTCAAAATATAAGACCAAATGAAATATATTCCATATTCACAAAGTGTAGATATTTGTGTCTGAATGCTGTGTGATGGTTTGAAAGCCAGAATGGAAGATAACAGGAAGCCAATGTAAGCTGGCTGGGACATTTCTAAAATGAATAAATATCACATCTCTTAAATTGCCATCTTAAAATAGCTTGTAATAAAATATAAAGATACTAAAAAATCCCATACGTACAACAACCACCCACACAAATAGCAGAGTCTCTCCAGATGCTAAAAAAGATCCATTTTATTTCATGTGCTACAAGTGATACAATACAAAAATGTGAATGTAAATGAAAAACCTCTGAGCAGACCTTACAAACCCCACCATTCTGGAGACAGAAGTGGTCTATGGAGTTACCAGCAAACATCAATCAGCACAGGAGAAGTCAGAACACATGAACCCACCAACCACCAGTGTCTGTCCAATCACACAACCTGCAAGAAATTAACATGCACTGGTACCCACATGTTACCCAGAAAGCATGCTTTCAGTGTTTAAGCACTTATACATACAGTATTTACACGTATACACATATTTATGTACACACAATTACAAAAAAATGTAAAAAAAAAAGGTTTATCTGTTATAGAGAACAAAATGACTATTTGTCAATTTATTAGCCTGCCCTTATGTAGACACACTAAATGCTTGTTGTTTTGTACGAGCTTATTAAAGGAAGCAACTATGATATAAATGTTTCACCACAGAAGCACAACATCTGCTGGCACATTAATACACCAAACCATCCACCATTTATGTCCATGAAGACACCCAAACACAATACAACATGAACAAGAAAACACTCACGGGTTGAAATGCTCAGCTGATTTAAATATTAGGGTTCAAATTGGTGTGAACATAAGGTCATTTTCTATTTTACGTTTCTGAATGAAATGATAATAAAAATTTGTCTAACACAAAACATTTACTGTAGTTCATTCAAATCTGATAGATTTCTGATAAAGTGCTCTGTGTTTCTATTATTTTGTTTACCCAATTTATATCAATGACGATAGGCTTTCACACGGCAGTGTGGCTGTCTTTTTCTTGGTTACCACTAACCCCAGACTATGCCTATCATATATTATAGTCACAAAGATAACCTGCCAATGACCCCAAAAACCAATTCATGGTGGCCTTTTCTAAATCCAGCACACATTCAAATGTTGACTTGATAAAGAGAGGACAAGGACGGTTATTGGTCTGTACAATATTTTGTGCCAATCAGCCTATTATATGTTGAAATATTCAAGCTGAAACATTGGACATTTTGTACCAATAAAATATATTATAAAGTTATTGCAGCAATGTGTATAGATTCAAAGTCTAATCTTATATCAACTGAACGAATCTAACAGAGATTGTCTAAGTGCATAAGTTTGTGTATTGTAGAAGCTGAACATGCTGTAGCGTCATTCCTAGTCAAACTGCTGCAGCACACCCTCCACCAATAAACTGACACGCACATGCAACATGTCTCTTATAAGAAATGCAGAGATTGCCGTTCCAGTAGGTTGAATTACATTCAAAAGAGTCTTTTCTCTCATGTCACAGTTCAATGCATTTCAGTGGTTTCCTCCACCACCACTTTGCGGTAGGTCGGGGTTGTGCCCTCTGTAATGATAGAGGAACCCACCGCTGTGCCCTGAGATCTGGTGAGTGTGCTGCCCATATTGTAAAGGACTTTTTGAGAGCCAGAGATGTCACGCATCTGGGACAGACCTCCTGCTTCCTGGACCATCTGCCCTCCGTTGTTTGTTGAACTTCCGACCACAAGGACTCTCTGAGATCCCGAAAACGCTCCTGGCTGTAAAGTACCTCCCTGCAGAAGGCGCGTTTGGCTCCCTTTCAGCTTTTTCAGTGACCCTGCAGGCACTTTGCCATCCACAACTAACATGGTCTGGGACCCAAAGACATTTCCAGCTTGGATGAGATTGGTGCTGGCCCCCTGGACTCCGCTCCTCTCCACCAGCACCATGCCGGGACCCTGAGCTTGTCCACTGGACATCAGGGTCTGACCCTGAAAAACCACACCTTGGGCAGGTCCGGTCTGCATACCATTAACCAATACCATGCTCTGCAGGTTGGTTGCTGGTGCCTCAGCCAGCAGCACAGTGTTCTGAACCTGTGGTTGGACTACATAGTGCATCGGCTGCATCACAGGAGTGGTGGTGTAGTAGACAGGCTGCTGCTGCTGTAGCAAGAGCATCTGGCCTTGATTTCCCATTCCTTGCTTGACTGTGGCTGTGGTTTCCTTCACAACCTGAGAACGGTCAGATGTCTCCCTGACCACAGTCTGGTCTGTTTTCTGGATGGTCGACTGCAGCTTGGGTGGAGAGGGCAGCTGTGGGACACTCACCACACCTGATACCGAGGTTTGAGTGTTGATGGAGGTACTCGGCAGGGAATTGGACACTTGTTTGACTTCAGTTGGGATGGTCACACCTCCACACACCTCAGCAAGTGTCTTAAACTTTGGTCCAAGGTCATCAAGGAACTGCAAGTCATTGTCAGACTCCAAGAGGCTGCAGCAGCCCACTGAGCCAGCTGCAGAACCCTGGCCCTCATAGCCATAAACCAACAGACCGTCCTTCCCTCCAAGATTCTCATTTCCACCGGCCACCTTCTGTGGAAAAAAAATAAACCATTACCAAGGTTACAAGGACACTTTTTGGCATTCATGATGCAAGTTCTGTTTTAACTACATTCAAAAGTACAGTCCATGCTTTTAATTTATTACAGATTTTGTCAAATTTAGCTGCATTTACTTAATCCTCCACTTGTTGTCTAGAGTAAAATAAAAGTAGTACAAATACCATGTTCTACACAAAATTTTCAAAATTTCTGTTCACAAGATGTTGGTATGTCCATTAACGCACTGTGAGCCTTCACTGTTAGCTTAGAGAGTTCTTCAAAACAGGTTCTTCAGCCCTAAGCTTTGTTTTAAATGAAGACATTCTTGTTCAACTGGTAAGGACAATTAAGCACATTGGCATTTTATGCAGGTTTATTTGTTTTCCCACATTATCATTATGTGCTGGATGACAAAAACCTACTGTTGATTACAGAAATGTAAGGGTTGAAATATTTAAATGATTTCTCACCTGAGTGTAGTATTGTCTCAAAAAATTGTCTGACAGTGCCATGCCATCATAAAGTCCTCCACTTGCTCCTGATTCTATGAGATCAAAGTCATGATGGAAGCCACTGTTTCTTCGGTGGGTTGTCCCCCAGGTTCCTTCTCCATGGTCACTTGCAGCCCCTGGATAGAATACTTTGTTTATGGAGGTCACTGATTTCCCATAATCCAAACCGGCTATGGGTCCCATTGATGAATATTTGCTAACAATGCCCATTCCTCCACCAGCCATGTCTCCATCCACTTGTGCTGGCATGTTCATTAGTGGAACCTCCTGTAATAGGCCAGGAATCCAAATGTTAGAATAGACTGAACATTTGTATCTGCTGTATAGTGGTGATAAAAATCACTTCATGCAGGTTTCAATTAAACATCATCTCAATAGCAAACTATGCAAACCAAGGTTCTTCTCGTAATGTAATTGGTTTGAAAGGTAAAGATGTTGGTATTACCGTGTTCTCTCCCTGGCCCTCAGTGCGGTAGTTAATGAGATGTGCTTTCGTGTCGAAAGGCATCTCAGTAAAGTCTCCTGGCAGAACTGCCCCCTCCCCGCATAAGCAGAAGAGCAGCAGCAGAGGAATGACTGTAAAAACAGCAACAAGTTTTAGTCTAACTTGCATGTTCCTGAGGTCCTCCAAAAAAGCAAGTTTAACAAGCACATTACAAAGTGGTTATGTCTTATCTGGTAATGTTTTTTACGATAGAAAAATATGTGAGTTGCATGTTGTAATATGTGAACATCATTGCTGACTTCTCCAGCAGTCTGGTTTCTTGAGTGTTTCAGATTTGGTTACTGCCACCTGCTGGTTTGTTCAAAAATCACTAAACATAAGGAAATCTCAGACGAGTTTACACTCTCTGACATGCTAAACTTTGTCTTAATGTTCTGTTAATTTGAAATCACACCATACTCTGTAAGAACTACTATTCAATGTTGCTGCATATATTAAACTTGTTATTTAAAGTATTGATTGATATGTTCTGGTATATCTGGTACACCCTTGTTTTCTTTTTACATATGTGTGTAGAATGTAGAACTTTTCAAATTATTTAAGCGATTTAGTTAACAAACTATGTGTTAAGGAGGTCTGTGAAGATTCTCAGTCATCCAGGTCATGGTTATCCCAAAAAAAGGTTATTCAGTGGCAACTGGACTTGTTTTAAGGTGAAACGTCTTCAAGGAACTAAAATAAGTCCAGTTGCCACAACAGTGGCAGTCTACAGTACTAGTCTTTAGTTCTGTAAAGAATGATGTTCACTGTCCACAACCAGTCTTGGTCTTGTTTTGAGTAATTTGATGTGCCCTTTATCTTAGGTCTAAACTGAGTTTAATTTTGTCTTGTGATCGTCTTAAGCACAGTGTAGGTGGGAAGTGGTTGATTACACAATCCTTCATTAGAATGAGCCTCATATCATACTCACGTAGTAAGAGCAGCAGACCCAAGAATAGCAGCCCAATGGCTGCAGGTCCTAACTCTGATTTTTTAATGGGCTGACCATTGGCATCTCGTTTTCCACACACCACTCCATTCTCACAGGTACAAACTTGAACCCTGACTTTCTGTGGATCTGGACAGGCTTGTCCCTGCTCATCTGTCACCACGAATTCCACCTCATAGAAACCAGGCCACAGAGACTCCTGCACCCTCAAGATCGCTGCAGTGTCTGCCGGCAACAAAACACACATAAAAAATGTAAATTTTGGACATGCTGTAAGTTTGTTCATATTCAACTCATTCCATGTTCCTTTAAAATTCAGGGCTTTTGTTGCATGTCATTCCCTTGTTTAAATCCATTAACAGGGCACCAGGATCTAACCATCCTTTACGTACATTGATAGATTTCACACAGATCCTAAGGCGTTTATAGCTTGTCTTAAATCATTTAAATCATCCTCACCGTTGAGATGCTCCACCTGCCACTTTCCCTGAGTTCCCTCTGGGACAATGGCAAAGTCAAAAGGAGGTCCATTAGGGTATAAATCCTCATCTCTAGCATTCACAATGACAGCATCATTCGGAATACACATAGTCTGGACGTTACTGGTCAGGGTGGGACAGTGGTCATTATAATCTTCAACCTGGATGGCTATGGTGCCGGTGGCTGTTTTAGCAGGCATATCTGTGTTAAAACAGAGATAAAGACAGATCATTCAGCATTTAATTTATTTCTCCTTCCTTCATAGAAAAGTTCATAGATCAGGTGGTCTGACTGTAGAGATTTTTAAATCCAAACTGAAAACTCACCTTTAGGACTTAACTTTCAATTAATGGCTTACTTGTGCATGTCCTAAAAAAAAAAATTCCAACCCTTCCCCTAGAGATTTAGAGTACCTCCATTTAAATGGAAAACGCTGTCTATACTGTTGCTTAACCAAAATCTGTGAGATCTGGATCTAAAGAATATGTTGTTTTGTATGTGACTGGTCTGATTATTTGTATCATTAGATTTGTATGATTGTTAAGTGGTGTTATTAGACTTATACTTATACTGTGTGTTTATAGACCTTTTGTTAAGTTACTACCAACATCAAAATATGCCTATAAATAATCTTCCTAAGTTCCTCATATTTAATAGACTGTGATCTACTGCAGCTCAATTTCACCTATTTTGTCCCAGGTTAGCAGCACCCAGCCTCTGACTGCTAAGAGGACCTAATCATGCTGACCTGTCTCCAGTTTCCCTGATTGAACTACTCTATCTTCACAGCAGCAGCAAAACAAACCATAACAGATCCTTACCATTCAAACTAAACACAAACAACTGAACCAACACATATATGTTAGGGAATTGGGTCTTGTGAACAGGGAAAGAAGTGACCTTTTCACAGAGAGATTGCATTTTTTATTGCATTTCTACAAATATGTTTTCACTTTGTCATAGGGGGTTATTAAATTAAAATTAAATTTACGATGCAGCAAAATGTGCAAAAGTTGTTTACATCAGAAACAGCTAGAGCTGTAACAGATATACAGTACTGTGCAAAAGTCTTAGTAAACTTGGCATCCAGATGAAGCTGCCACATGCTGAGTCAGGTCCTTGCTGAACTTCTTCATGTCTCTCAAAGAAGAAACTGAGAAACTTCTCATCAGATTTTGACAGGTCTTCCACTCCTATTTTTGTCCTTGACCTCTCC
>JAUMHL010000021.1:1646492-1658487 GCA_032362345.1 Sandelia bainsii | reverse complement strand
TTATAGTGCATTTTAGGTTCATCCTGAAATTTCACCCGAAAGCCGATTATCCCTAACTTTTTGTGAGTAGTGTATGTAGACAGTCTGGTGTAGGAGCTACAGCTAGTTTAACTTGGGGATATAATTTCAAAATGCTGGTAATGTAACAAAATGACATTTTAAATTGCAGGCTTCAGCAGGCAGCATACAGACCCAGATATGTATTTACAGTAAATGATATGAGTTAAATAAGCAAATGGCCATATTGAGGCTCACCAATCACTAAGAAGACCAGACAGAGGGGGCCAGGAGTAGGAAGAAGGCAACACTCAGTGACCCAAGGTTACATCACTGATGTGTCTTGGAATGGGTTACACTAGTGAGGTTTACCAATAATGCCTTTCACGTGTGAGTGAGAGGTTTTCCAGAATTATTACTTTTTTATTTAATAATTTTTACAGCACTTAAAGTCTCTAAAACCTATTTTATAGTTTTGATTTTTTAGGTTTTTTTCTGTATATATACACATTTTTCTTGTGAATTGTTTTAATACATTCAAATTTACTTTTATTTTGAATAGTTCTAGTTCATGTATTTTACATTCTCTTTCTTTTGTTGACATTATGTAACCCTTAGGTTGTTTTAATTCAGCTTTATTTGGATACATACTCTAATTTTGATATCCCATGATTAAAATAGCAACACGCTTTTGAGGCTGGTTATTATATTATTTTATTTACACATTCTGTAAATTACCCTGATGAAGGCCTCATGCTGAAAGATGTTGAGATCATAATCAAAAGGATTATTCCATAGTCAACTTGTGTTGCCAAGTTTTCTTTCCCATTTCTGGATATTCACCATTTGAGCACCTTGTTGACTGGTAAAGTAGCAGCAGCACTTTTGTCTTACCTTTTTTTTTTTTACACTTAAATACACATAAATGTCACCTCACATGATCTGTTTGTAGACCACAAATGTTTGCATCTAATATTTATGAAATAACTGCAGCCATCACACAATAGCAGCAAGACAAGCCTGGGTCATTTCAGTTAGCTGACTCTCAGTAAAACAACTGTATTGAAGACCTTTTGTTCTCCAATGGGTGTAGGGTTTACAAGAAGTTTAAAGCTCTCACACTGCATTCTGACAAGTTCACTCATAAAAAAAAAGCTTTAAGCTGTGACACATACATGTAAATTGCATTTGAATGCTGGTACAAAAATTTGACAGCTTTGTTGTGACAGTGAGTACATCTTATGTTATTTACCTGGAATACATACAGTAGCTGAGCCAGCTTTATCATGGATGACAATGAGACACAACAGTGGAAGTGCAAAGAAATGGATGATGTGAGTCTTTGAATCAGGAATGATCAAAATGTCACCTTAAAAATGAATGCATCATTTATGTTACTGTGGTTTTTCAACAGTACTGACATTCTATTCTGTTTGCTCTATGTGGGTTATAGGCTTCAGCTGATTCTCGCATGGATGCTAAATCTCAGCATGAATGCTGCATTGTGTCTCTGCTGTGAAGCCTCAGCAGCTTCTCCACTTTGGCTCTGGCATCTCAATTATATCCCAGCCATAATGCAATCAGCCTGGCTGTAATGGGCACTATTGCCTTGCATAACTCACTCATAACTCATTTAAGAGAATTAATTGCTGCATTAGGTGCTGGGTGTCCCCAGCGGTGAGCGAGCTCCACCGATAGGAGATTTCATTAAGTTCACTTGTTTACAACACATTCCATCAGTGGCTTTGCTGTTATTCAAGAGATGAAGAGAGAGACAGCCTGCCGCTGTCACGACTCCTGTAGAAGGTAGAACAATCAAGGCCGAGACAAGTCTAGTCCAAACTATCTAGGCTTCTCAAGCTTGAGATAAGACTAGGTCCAAAGTAGGTCGGAGGGGCAGATTACAGTTTTCTGTAGAGCCGGCTCTTGGCATAGGTGAACTAGGCGGCCGCCTAGGGTGCCACTCGCTGGAGGGGGCACAGCTTCAAGCCCTCAAAACAAAGTTGCTTGCAAATATTGTTAGTCGTGGGTTTTTGAGCTTGTTTTCTAAAGCGTAATTACTTATTTGGGCTTTGCTACTTGTATGAACCCCTCATGATTCTCTCCACAATGAAGTGAAACGTGATAGTTAGTCCTTTTACACAGCCCCGTGTCCTCGGTTACTGCGAGTCGGTGTTACACCATGACTACCGGCACGCAGAGAAAGAGAGAAAGAGGCACTGAAAGACTGGACCCAACCTCAAAGACATTCTGCAGATTTATCAAGTGTAAAATATGAGCTCATCATGCAGATTTAATACAGCAGATGAAGAGACCTGATGGTGAACAGTTATTCAAAGTTTCTATGTCTATCATGAGATCAGCAACCCTGATCACAACTCATGTTGAACACATAAAGTAGTATCTCTCTGCTGCAGCTCCATGTTTTACTTGTATTGTACAGTAACAGGTAAATTTACTCTACATCTGTGCTGGACAGATGCACTGAAAAACTATGTGTTTTATGTTGTGTTGTTTGCACATTCTGCTAATTATTAATAAAAATTATTAAGTTAAATTAGGGTTTAGGGGTTACGGTTCGGATGGACTGTGCGCTCGTGGTTGAGGGTGGGGGGGTGTAGCCGATTGACTACCGGGCGCCAAACCGTAATCTCGCCTAGGGCACCAAAAGGGGTAGAGCCGGCTCTGGGTTTCTAGAAGCTGTCGATATACTTAAATTATTAACTACTGTATATCCACTCCATTGAGTTGAACTGTGAGGGAACTTCTTGACATACAGCCAGACTAAACAAGCTGATGAGCTGAATTCAACTTATATTGTTTTGATTTCCTTTTGGTGAGCCTAGGTAACCTCGAGTCAATGGCTGGCCCTCATGGCGGTAACAGACTTCAAAAGTTTGCCCTATCAACTTTCTATGGTACTTTACGTGTCTACCATGGAGACGATGGCTAATGGGGAATCAGGGTTTTATTCCGAAGAGGAAGCCTGAGAAACGGCTACCACATCCAAGGAAAGTAGCAGGGGCGCAAATTACCCACTCCAGACTTAGGGAGGTCGGAAAGAAAAAAAACAATACAGGACTCTTTTGAGTCCCTGTAATTGGCCACACACACAGAGTGCACTTTCCAACTTGCCAAGTCTGGTGCCAGCAGCTAACAGCTCCAATGGCATATGTTAAAGTTGCTGCAGTTAAAAACCTCATAGTTGTCTACTGTCTGTACCAGCCCCTGCTCTCACTGCCCCCTTGATGCTCTTAGCTGAGTGTCCCACGGGGCCCGAACAGTTTACTTTAAGAAAAAAAAGAGGGGTGACTGTGGCTCAGTTGGTAGGGCATGTCCACAGGAATCTTCTTAGGGGTAATTTTTTTTTCTAGGTCTTCATGCATAAAATGTTCCACTCAAAGCGGCAATTTTTTACAAAAAATAGGATAATAAGAAGGCATCTGAGCCTGACCCACTAAGGAGGAGTTGGGTTGGCAGTGGGTCCCTGTGAGCAAGCACAACAGTGAGGAAAATGATGGTAAATAAATATGAATGAGAAGAGATGCAATGGCAGGTCTGAATGTGTGCAGTGTGCAGTGTGTAAAGCAGTTGACATGATTATTCAGTATGGGTCTAACTTTTCAGATTTTATACACTTTCTCCTTTTTCAGTTAAAATTATCGGAGTAATATTAGATTTTAATAATATCCTAACAGAAAAACCAAATACAAATGTCAGTGTTCTGAAAACATTTGGTGCAATGTTATACTTTTCACCTTTATATAGGGTTCTATGTGAAAATGCATGCACATTTTTAATTTGAGTCTAAGTTATCAAAACTATAACTAAGATCATTTAGACCAGAAAAAATAGATCTGCTTCATGTTAGATCACATTCTGAAAGTATTACATCTGTACATATGCAATGCTTTGTTAGTGTACATGTAGATATGTGTTACTGTGCATACATATGTTTTCATGTACATGAGGGCTCCTTGTCCTGTTCTATACTGTGCTTGTGCTTTAGAAGAGCAGAAGTTTCCAAGTGAACCTCTAGCTTTGTACAAATGTTAACTCACATGGTTACCCAAACTCTGTCAAGTTGTGATCTTCCGGAAACATAAAGCCTGCTTTTCAGGTACAAGCAGAGCATGAATCTTTTTTTCCCTTCTCCACCTTCTAGTTTCTGTTCTAGGGATGAAACATTAAGAAAAGTGGCCACAGTCCAAAATAGTGTTTATGTTTCTGGCTGCAAACTTATTTGCAGAAGTTTATTTATCTCCTCCCTCCACGTAGGTAATAACTTTGTCAGCATACATAATTCAGTGTAAATTAGAAGTTAGATTACTGTCATTTCAAAGCGCTTTAATGTGTTTAATGTGTCTGCCTCATCACTTTCCTCATCAGTCTCAGAGGCCTCTGTTGCAGAGAGGAGCTAGAGGCTGAAACACACCACACACAAACAAACCACTAGTGATGCCATTTCTTTACAGTATACATATATGTAACATCTGAATCAAGGAGGACCAGCTGTTCATCCAAATTTAAAAACAAACAAAAGGACCTTCTTTAACCACGAGTAACATTTAACATGTATTATCCCAAAACCTTACTCTATGCATGTAGTGACCGTGCCAACGGAACACAAGCAGCTTTTATGGTGAGAGAAAACATGAATTGTGGCTGTGTTTTTGTTTATTTAGGTATTTGTGTATGTCTACACCGGGATCAGAGGCATTTCAATTCTCTATATGTCCTGTACATAGAGTAAACAATATACATGACTTTGACAAGTGCAACCAAGACCAACTAAGCTCTTCCCTACTGCTCACAGCTTGTAGACAAAGCAGACACACAAAGAAGATATAGCATTATTTCACCTATGTAGCCCACAGCCACCACAAAGCCCATCTGCAAACAACACGTCCACCTTGGCAAAGCACCTCAACACAGCAAGAATATTCAGAGTGACAGATTAGCAAACATGATACACAACATTATACCATGGCTAAGCCCTCAAATCTGTGTGATTTGTTTTGTGACGTGAGTTTTTTTTAACCATCTTTGAGTTTGATGTCGGAGTTTCCGTTCATGAAGGAATAATATCTTTCTAATTTGTGCAATTTTTATAGCTAATTTACCAAGGTGGCTGACATCTCACTGTGTAAACTCATAATTTACACTGGTCTTCTCAACTTTACGATAACGTGTTTTAATAAAACTACTAAGGATCACTTCGAATGGAGGAAAAAGTCCATAACTGAAAAATAACCGGAAAACTGAACACAACATAGAACGACAGGGAAGTGGAAGAGTGCGGCAGGGGAATGAAGTAACACAAGGCTAAACTATCAGGAACTAGGAAGTGAACTGAGAACACACTAAACTAAACACAAGCAGAATGTAGGGTTAACACTGGAAACTAATAGCAATAAGTACAAAGCAGGAGTGGGGAAGACAAGACATGCAATAAACATAAATCGAAATCTCTGGGTTGCAGGGTGGAAAAACTCAAACCAAAACAACTCCAAGAACACACGGCAGGAGGTGAAGCTACAGCTAAGGCAGGCGGCTGAGACTAGAGACATCATCACCCTTTCTTACTAGCTTTGAAGAAGTGTCACGGTCACCACTCCACATCCAGTCTTATTTTGAAATTCCGCTTATCTCTACCCTCACTCTGTCCAACTTACCCGGTAATCAGCCCGATCAGTTTCCTCTGTGCCTCTCCCTTTATAAGCAGCTCATCATACACTCTCTGTTTGCCAGATTGTCTGCTCTGATTTCCCAGAAACGACTCTCCAGCCTTTTTCCTGCCTAAGAGAAAGTTTTGCCGGTCCCGATCTCAGCCTGTTTCTGACCCTGCCTCTGCTTTGTTTTTGGCTCCCGACCTGTTTCTGTCTACAGATTTGCTCTCTGCCTCTGCCTGTCGCTCGTCGGCTCTGAGTTTTTGCTTCTCACCAGTTTCTCCCACTCCCAAACCCGGCCTTCAGTAAAACCTACTCAGTTCACCTCACTGGACCCTACCTACAGCAGCCCTCTCCCTCTCCGGTGCGGCCAGTCCGGTTGAGCGCCACCTGGGGTCGAGTGTGGTATTACGGTCCTCTGTGTTTCCACCAAAAGATATTGGGTTTTTTTGTTGTTTTTTTTAATGTTCTGTCATCTGTTATTTTCTTTGCTGTACTATATTTTGGGATCAAGATATTTAGGCAGGTATAGTAAATGGTTTATGGTCTGCATTTATATATATATTTATATAACCATTTTCTACCTTATCAGTACCTAAAGCACTTTACAGTGTTGATTCACCCAGTCACACAGATACAGACACACAAATCCACACACACTAATGATGGCATGTAAGGCACTTGCCTTAACCTTACCTGGGAGCAACATGGGGTTCAGTATCTTGCCCAAGGACACTTTGACATATGGACAGAGATTGAACTGCAGACCCCAAGACTGGTGACCAACCATTCTGTTAACTTTGTCCTGTCTCCCAGTTTACAATGCTTATTCTTGTCTAACAAACTAGAAAATTAAATGACAACTTTATTATTCTTTAATTTAACAGTGACAGTTATATGTTTGTATTGTCATCATAGGTTTACAGTGAAGTTTGTTTGGCAACTCTCACACAACAGCCAACAATAAAAATTCTAAATCAGAAAATGAAACAAGAAAAATATATATATATATATTTGATTCAAAAATACAAAATACAAAATTTAGTGTTATGGGCAGAGGGAGTTAAATACTTACTTTGAAATACAGAAAATATTTTATATTTCAAAATAGACTGTGATCAGGTCATATGCAGGAGTACGGTGCATGACATCTGCAAGAGAGTTGTGCACTTAAAGGAAATTCATGTAATTGCAGGAAAAATCATTCAAAAATCAATTAAACTCATTGTTCAAGTGATCTACAGGAGATAAGCTGTAGGTTGTGCACTCAAGTTCAGGCAGTTTAAGATACTTGTAACAGAAGATGTTCCTGTGACTCCCTTGTTATTATTCAGGTTTGGTGCTAGTGCAGCTACAGCTTTTTGAACAAAGTCAACAAAACAACAAAAAATGCTGTAATAATGAGAGCTGAGCCACTTTTTCTCTTTCATTGTGTGTTAGCTCAGTAGCATAGGAAAAAAACCATTTGAACACTGGACAGTCCAGATGTAACATTTCTCACTACAACAACCTGGCAGTGGAAGTCAAGGGACATCACATGCACAAAAATGGATTTGATTAACACTTTGGATTTCAAAGTCTGAAAAACAAGACTTGTTGCTGTTTACAGATGTTTTTGCATACACCTTAGAGCAAATTAGGTATTTCACTCAAGGCTCTGATCAATTACAGGATAATTCTGGTTTTTCTCTTAGTTGTGAAACACTATCAGGGTCCCTGAGGTTTTTTTTCTTGTTGCTTTCAGATGCAGATGTGACATATTATGTCCCAAAAACATTAAGTGTATGTACCAGAGAGGCAGAGTAGCAGCTTGTATATCATTTGTAAGGTTGATTATATATTTTCCTTTTTGCAGTGGCCTGTCGTAGGTGTTTTGCAGGGATGAGCTCCCAAACCATATAGAAGCAGTAATTACAGCCAGACAGAGACATTCTGAAAGGATCTTTTCAGAATCACACTCCTTGAACCTGACATTGTCAAACAATACAGGCTGATCAGTTAGTCACTTGGATGAACTAAAAGATGACCTAGAACCTCCTATGAGTCACTACTGTCTCATCTTGGCAACAGTCAGGTTCCAGTCAATGCTCTGTGGTCTGTCTGCAGTCACCTCTCTATTAAAGACACAGGGAAACTGCGAGCTTGTGAAGGTGAAGCAGTAAGTGGAGTAAGTGGGTCTGCAGTCTGGGATGGATGACAATCTAGGTGATCATTGTAGTGTTTGTCTTTGTTTTCTCTTCAATAAGTTTGGATAATTTTGGTTGCACTTTGCCAAAATTGGCCATCCTGGAAAACCAGGATCCCAAAGCCTGAGTTTTCCTATCTGGGTACAATCAGCATCTCCAGAATCATGAATTAAGTGCTATAAGGTGAGATGAAACAATATCTGTGGTGAAATTTGTTTATAGTAGAAAATGTGATATTACGCTGGGTGAACTGTCAACAGTATGATCATATAACAGAATAGGAAGCTGTAGAAAACATTTAAAATAAATTTCAAATATTGAAGTACAGCCAAGATTATATTGTGACTTAATGCAAGATTATGCTGATTGTTTTATTTAATGAGTATGTTTTTCTCTTTTATGATAAAGAAATTATTCTAAAGATGTGACTGTAATCATCTTTATTGGGGTTATTTAATCAATTAACACTTGTACAGAGGTTAAAGGGGTGTGTACACTTTCATTGCACCTGCGGAAATATCCTTTGCTTTTGTCAACCTTGCAGAGGAATCAGAGGATGTGGAAGACATGTGGAGGACATGTCTACAGCATCCTCTGATTTCAGTGATCAGCTACATGTTCCACTGGTGTCAGCTTTGTCTTCTGTGATGGTCTTTCACCACTTGTGGAGGGTAATTTATTGTACTACACATTTATTTCCATTTTTATGTGGCATCTCTTTTTAACCTGATCTCAATCCATTCATTCTATTAATAACTGAGGCTCTGACTTTTGTTTAACATGGAGCCCCATTATGGCCCTCATCAACCATCAACTAGAAAGTCAATACTTCTGAATCTGGCCTTTCATTTTCTGCCTACACTCATTTATGGCTCAATTCTACCTCATTTGTACTCTGTGATTAATGGGTCATCTGATTGACTGATTGGGTAATGAAATGGAGTTGTAGTTGTCAAGTCCACATTATTTTCCATGCACATTGCAGATAATTGTTCAGTTTTGTGCTGGAGTGAGTAAGCCTAAGCAGTATAAGTGGATTGTAGAGAAAGCAGAGTGCACACTAAAAACCCAGGATAGCTTAAACAAATAGAACGTCCGTTTTCCAACAACTTTATAACTTATATTAAAGCTATAACTTATATTTACATCTCATATTGACCACGCTTGAAAGGGTGAGGCTGTGTAAAAATTTGACAATCATTTGTGTCTTACCAGTGGGATGAAAAGCTCAGATCCAGCTTGTTGGCTGTGTTCAGAACTCCTGCTACTGTTATGGACCAGGGGTCTCACTGACATCCACTGCATAATCTCAAAGATGTGTCTTGGGCAATCAGATCTTTAGCTGACCAGTTACACCAGTTTACATGTATCTCCAAGTGTCTAGCAGACCACTTCTGTGTCACTTCCACTCAACATACAACAGACAAGTCTTGCATGGGGGGTTCCTGTAACAAACATGTCAGGGACGCATCAGGATGTATTTGCATTTACATCACATATAATGTGGACAAATGTGTCCAAAGTTGGAAAGTGGTTGGAGTGATTAGATCACAATCCATGTTAGTGGTTGCTGTCCACTTGTGATCCAGTGACTCAAGATGCATTTTAAATCCAAGTTAAAAAAGAGGAATGGAAATGGAAAATTCTAAAGATGGTCTTCGCTTTGTCTAGATCTGTTTCTCCTACACATAATGATTTTGTTTTAACACCAGTATGAGATTTTGGTCAACTTCTCAAACTTCTGACAAGAAGTTCCTGGGAAATGAAATGTTCTTGTCTCACACCAATCCATTTTTTTTCTCACACCATTTTAAGGATAAAGAAGATTCAAGATTCAAGAAGCTTTATTGTCATTTTGACCATACACAACAGTGCAGAACACAGTAAAAACAATACAACCTTCTCAAGGACCAAGGTGCTACATAGAACAACATGGGACTCCACCTAGCTGAGCCATTCAAAAAGACTTAAACTACACCCAGCTAAAATAACTATTCAACACACTAAACAGAATGACAGCCCTACATAGTAGAACAGTTCAAAAGGTGCACATGTGTAGTACTGTGCAATAACAGGACAAAGGACAAGTAACAGCATAATGTCGACTAGTACCTTGCGCAAATAGGACACAGCAAGAGGTAGTTGTGTAATTCCGCTTCTGGATGGATTTCTGTGGTTGTGTTGTCATGTACTTTGTGTGGATGCGTCTGTGTGTATGTGTATGTTCATTTAGGATTGTTATGTGTAGTTTTTCCACTCTGTTTGTGTCATCAGTGTATGGATGGTGCAAGGTGAAGAGTGTTTGTGAGGGGTGTGTGGGGTCTGCCACAATGCTTTACGGATGCAGTGGGTTGTATAAATGTCTGTGATGGAGGGGCGAGAGACCCAATTTTTTCAGCTGTCCTCGATATCTGCTGTAGTGTCTTAGCCAGGCAGTGATGCAGTTGCTCAGGATGCTCTCAATTGTCCCTCTGTAGATAGTGGTGAGAATGTTGGTGGGTAGATGAGCCTTTTTCAGTTGTTGGGCTTCCGCGACTATGGAGTTGGTGTTAAGGGACCAGGAGAGGTCCTCTGCCAGATGGATGCTGAGAAATTTTGTATTCTTATTCTATCTTGAGAGCTGTTAATGTGCAGCAGAGGGGGACTGTGAAGTCAACAACCATCTCTTTGGTTTTGTTAACATTTAGAAACTGGTTATATGCACATAATTTTGTTGTCGCTCTTGGTATGCTGACTCGTTCTTGCTGATGAAACCCAACACGGTCGTGTCATCTGAGCATGTGTGCATTTAGCTGTTCTGATGGCCCTGGACAGTTTGGCCCCTGTTGCTTTTAGGGCCACTGCGTTGCCTTTTCTGAAGGCAGACTCCCACATTCTCAGCTGTGTGTGCAGCTCCGCAGTCATTCATGGCTTCTGGTTGGGGTGCTTTGTAATTATCTTGGAGTCAGTCACATCATCAATGCACTTGGTAATATAGCTTGTCACCAATGGTGTGTACTCTTCCAAGTTGGTGGAATCGCTATGAGTTGCAGTTTCCCTGAACATATCCCAGTCAGTGTTTTCAAAGCAGTCCTGAAGAGCAGAAGTTGCTCCTGCAGGCCATTTTTTCACACATTGCCTGACAGATACTACTGATATTCAAGACCAAAATCTCCACTTCACAAAAATGGTCTGTCTAAAGATCAAGACTTAATGCAAATTTTTAACAATTGTTTAACAACTGTTACAGATATCAGAAATCATGATGTTTTATTACAAATCTGAGCCAAAAGTCAAATGAAAGCTCTTCACACTTCACTGAAAGCAGAACATTTAACAGAGTGTGGATCTAGCAGAAGAGAACTGAGCACCCCAAAGCAGAACAGGATATATAAAGGCACAAACACGCTCATCACTGAGCTGTTTGTGATCTGCTTGATTAGAAGTCATTCTACTCTCAGACTGAACCAAAGAAATAAAAACAGTAATGCATTAAAAATATATGACACGTCATACAAAGTAATTAATGAATATATATATTCTACTTACATGAAAAGGAATAAAAGTTCTGACAGACACACATTCCCACTATATGGAAGAATCATATTTTATATATAAAATGTATGTGAAAAATGGCTCCAGTTTGCAGTTACATTTCTTTTTTTTTGTGATTTAACGACATGTATTTTCACAAATCTAATGAATGATATCCTGAAACGTAGGGATCTGGATCAGGTATCAGTACATTGCCCAATGATCATAGGGTTGGTGGTTTGACTACCAGCTGTTACTCCTACCCACTTGAATGGGCATGATGAAGACCATAAACCCTCAGCTGCTCCTACATAACTGACCAGCAGTTGTAAAACACTCAAGTACACCTCAATTTTTTTGTTGTTTGTTTGTTTGTTTTTGGTAGGATGCTATGCACAGGTTTATAAATTACATCCCAGAAGAGGTGAAAGGATCCAGCATTTCACAAATATATCCATCCACCTCAATAAAACACTTGCCACATTTAGCCAGTTTGTGAGCTGTCCCACCAGGGGGGAGAAGACATACAGCTCCAATGCCCTCCAGCCCCTGGGCAAGTCAGATCACAACCTGGTTCACCTCCTTCCTCAGTACACACCTTTGGTTCAGCGGCAGCCTGCCACCACTAAA
>JAUMHL010000021.1:1607086-1618447 GCA_032362345.1 Sandelia bainsii | reverse complement strand
GACATCTGCCTGGTAGGCGAACTGTAAGGGGTCCTGGGCATGTTGTACCTGGGGCCGGAGGAGGTTGAGGAAGAGCCACCCCAGAGTCTTCATCAGATGTGATGTGAGTGCCACCGTCGGAAGTCATTCAGCTCACTGGGCCGGTTCTTTTTTGGGACCGGGACGATGCAGGATGTCTTCCAGAGGGCGGGCACTCTCCCCAGTAGTAGACTGAGTCATGCTAATTAACAAGCAAGTCCTTAATAACAATGTACAAAAACAGAACTTGGCAGCGTAAACAGCAGATGAACATAAAAATTATGGTTTACGTCCATCAAACTTAACTTTTTCTTTACTTTTCCCCCCTCTTTTCTCTCACTAGCAGCAGCTTCTGTGTTGTTACTAGAATTTAGCGGTGTCTTTGTTTCTCTGTTGCCAGTGAGGGGCGCTAGAATTACACTGATTGAGATATGTTTAAAGGACCATTACAACTACTAAGATGAAATAATTTGACATTGACATTGACTGTTACCTCTCTGCACTTAATTATCTTCACCTAGGTTACACACTTTTAGAGAAAATGTTGTCAGAAAGCTGAAAAACTGCACTCAGTTTGTGATCAATTTTCCACATCGATCGTTGTGAGAACCACTGTGGATAACTCAGGAAGCTGTTAATATTCCACGATTTTTTTAAGTTTGTTCAAACGCCACTGCAACTTCTACCTCTACTGTTGTCACTACTGTCTTTACTGTAGCATTTGTTTCCTGAATCCCACATTTCCTTACATTGCTCACTTAGGCTGATGCTACAAACCCAATTCTCTATTCTTTACAGTCACTCTCTCTTCTAACTACT
Source organism: Sandelia bainsii (assembly GCA_032362345.1). NCBI lineage: Eukaryota > Metazoa > Chordata > Actinopteri > Anabantiformes > Anabantidae > Sandelia > Sandelia bainsii. The sequence goes on along the minus strand of JAUMHL010000021.1, from coordinate 1,617,610 downwards.
ATGATGGTCACATGTGGAATCATGATGTTTTCTGATATTTACATCTGACTCCATCTACAAACAACACTAAGTACTCTTCCCTGATCTTCTCCATCAGTTCCTCTTCCAGTTGGAGGAGAGCTCATACAGCAAAGTCAAGTAGTACTAACTGCTCTTCACAGCTGCTCAATGTTAAGTGCCACTAAAGCCTGGCTCTTTTCCTCAACACTAAAGGATGACAATGTCTGAGTGTGTCACAGTACATGTTTGCAAGTAGTTTGTGGCTTTTAAAAGTACACCCATTTAATGGCTAATAAATGTTATACTTCTATAGTCCTCACTAAATGAAGGTTTAAGTGTGAATACATAGTCAATTCTGGATTTAGTATTGAATTAAGGACATTTCATACTTTCTGCATTCACGTGTCTGCCAATCTATCGTTGACGTACATATCCTCACCATGCCGGTCTGTCAAAAAAGTAAACAAGCCACTTGTTTCATACAGCTAAGGTGTGTTCAGTTTATTTCAACTTCCTTTACACTGCTCTTTCTTGTCATGGTTGTGCAGAATGGTGGACCCAAAAGCAGTCAGAAAACGGAATGGGATGATAAAATAAGGTTTAATTTAGCATAGACAAACTACAAAACTGATCAGCAGATAGATACTGACAACTCTCAACACTCCAGACAGGCAAAATGGCAGAGAGAAAACAATCACAAAATACAACAGAAAATTGCTTTAGTAGTTCTTGCAAAATGCAAAAACTACGAACACAAGCAGAGAGAAATCAGACCTGAAATAAGTAAAGACTAAGTACAAGAGAGAGGAGAGAGCCAAACTACACAAAGATAAAACAAAATACTAACAGAACAGACAAAAACAGCAAAGAAAATGGGCGAACATGACAGGCGGAACACCACAGGTGAATATTCCAGGAGAATTAACGCAGTGGAGCACAACTGAAAAAGACAACAGGTAGAGACAGACAAAGGGAGGAATATAAAGTAGTGTGCTCTGATATGAATTGGATGCAGCTGGAGACAATTAATGCAACAGGTGAGTGAGAGTGGGGGTGTGACCAGGTGAGTGAGAGTGAACAGGATAAACGGGGAAAACACAGAAACACAAAGAATGTGAAATTAAACCAGACATAGATCATGACACTTCTCAATGTTGTTACTACCCAGTGTCAATAGTCCATAGTGCCAGTATGTATCCATCAGACGGCAAACAGAAGGTCTGAATTGACCTTTTTTTTGTACTGTCTCAGGTGTCATTTAATGTCTTTGGTGTACATTATACACACACCCACATTTTGTGTTCTGTTGACTCTTTTTGTTGTTACAAAATGACTTGATTTGTCCAGTTCTGCTCCTCCTGTTCTGCATGTTCACAGTGTGTGGTGTAATTAACAGTGCAGCCCCACAGAGCTTTTGCAAAGCTTCGCAGGCTTCTTAATTACAACCATGAAAGGTAAAAATAAAAGACAAAGCTCCAGTGTTAACGTTTTTAAAGATTTGCATTTCAATACTGAATTGGCTGGTGACAAAAGAGACAGACTTATGCCAGAGTGTTGAAATAGTCCCCTAATAGCCATGGTACACTGGTGGAATGTACAATGAGTGTTATTCTATTTTCTTGTGCTATTAGATAAAGAAAAGTGAAAGAAAAGAATTGGGGCAGGGGACTATATCTGAAACAACGCCAGTGGTGTGAGACAGAAGCTAATAAAAAAACTCCAACAACCTTCTAGATTATTATAATAATATCAGTATGACTACCTTGTTATAGTCTATCATAACAGGAAAGAAATCAGGATGGGTTAGTAATGATTACTGGCAGAGCATAAGTAAGTTCCACCATGGTTGTTCACCTGCTGTGATGAGAGCTGACCTGGCATGTCTCTGTCCACATAGAGGCTGACACCAAGTGGCTTCTCTGGCAGCCCAGAGCACATTTCAGAGGCAAATAGCTGGAACATTGTTTAATTGAATTCCAGGCTAATACAAGTGAACCAATTTCTTTCTCAATTCCCAGGTTGTAGGAATCAGCTCATACATCAGATCTGCCAATTTACTGTGAGGGAGCTTGCATGACGCACAAGCAATATAGGCTATAGTCCCCTCTGAAAGTATTGGAATGGCAAGGCTAATTCATTTGTACTTGCTCTACACCAAAGATCAAAAGATGAATATGAGATGAAAGTTCAGTATCCTGATAACTGTCTCTAAATGTTTACTCTTGGTTTTAGCCACGAGCTTTACCTGTGGAGATGTCATTGCACATTGCACAAACTGGCTATGCTGCTTCTGGAACAAGCTCATTAGTTTTTATTGATGTAATCAGTCAAGATGGCAGAAGGAGGCTGAATTAAGAAGCAGTTTGTCTGATAGTTTACAGAGAAATGCATCAAAACTAACTGGGAGGAGCTTCATCATGCAGCCAAATAATGATCCAAAACACTGCCAACTCAACGTAGGATTCAGAGGATAAAGGTGGAAGGTTTTAGACTGGACAAGTCAATCACCAGAGCTTTACCCAACTGAACTTACATTTCACCTGCTGAAGAGGAGATTGAAGACAGCTGCAGCAAAAGCCCAGAAAAGCATATGAAAAGAAGAAACTAACAATTTGGTGATGAATTGGTGATTGGCTTGATAGCTGTTATGTATGTATGTTTCCGTTTAGTCGTTATGGATTATGGAGAGTGGATTAATTAGCAAATGTACAGCAATGTTTCAAATTTATAAATTAAACTTACAGTAGAAGGTGAAAAGTGTGTTGAGATTGTTAAAACCTACCAAAGCAAAGTTGGATGAATAAATTGCCAAAATGTGTGGCCAGAATTTCCAGGACACTAAACAGAACCCTCTACAAACATATACTGATCACATAGATCACAGCGTGATGGGGCCCCTGGTATCTAGGTGGTAAGAGGACACTCTTTCAAGAGTTTTTGATGTAGGAGGAAACCATGGGACATACCATCATTCCTAGTGAACACGACACCCTTGGTTCTGAGGATACCTCAGTTTGTCACATAAACCCAAAGACTGAGTTCTTTGTTGTCATTTTGTGCAGTTCACCCTGCTACAGGAGTCCCCCGTGGCAGGAGAGGAAGTGGCCGAACCACACAAGAGGATTTTGAGGGAGAGAAATATCAATACTCTCTAATAGGGTGAGATCACAGGAACAAGTGCTTTCCACTCTAACCAAACCACAGGCTCCAGTATCACAGATGACAACACTCAGCATCAATATGGATGTGGAGGCCACACTGGTGCTACTGCTGCTAGAGCTGCCAGAGTTAGGCCACTGTAGCAGCACTGACACACTGTCCTCTGTATTTAAATCAGTCCTCTAAGCTGAACAAGACGCATGTGTGTGTGTGTGTGTGTGTGTGTGAGAGATCCTCTCCAAGCCTTTCAAAGAATCCTGGTTGAATAAAGTGACAGGAACAAAGATGGTTTTTATCTGCACACTATGATAATGATTTCAATAGTAATTAGAATCAGTCACAGTTACAATAAACTCAGACACCCCTGGCTTCATACAGTACATTGTTATCAACACTTGACAATGCTTCATGCTGCAAGTAGATTGGTTCACCAGCAATAAAGCTCTGTTTTCCTAATCATCTTTTCCTTAGTATCCATCCTGATATCTTGGCCAAGGTGTGAACAGTTCTGTCAGCTGCTACAGCCACTAGCTGTGTGTTTTGTGGAAACCAATCAATAAAACATTTCAGGTTTTCTGCATAAATTGGTCATGAAATCAGGTGAAATCTGATCTCAAATTGTGATTTAATCTTCACCAAAGAAAAAGTAAGTGAAACAGTTTGTTAATAACCACCTTTGACAGCTATAGCCTCAAGGAAATGCTTCCTGTAGCTGTGGATTAGACCTGCACATCTACTTGATGGTACTTTGAATCATTCACATATGTTTTGATGCCACTGTATGTTTTCCTGTGACCTTCTCTTTTGTCTCCTGTGTCTCTGCCTCAGGGCTACTTACACTCCAACACTGTGGTCAGTGCTGTAGGCTACTCTACAGCAGCACACAGGACATGTGAGTTTTATTTGGTTTGATATTGTTTTTGGTCTTTATGCATACATTGATTATGTAATTATCAATGCAAGTTGAAAGGAAAGACAGAAGAAAGTGGTTGTGTCAGGGTTCCTCTGACCAGTGAGTTGCTAAGTAAAAAGAAGGCACGTGATAGCATGAGTTTCACAGAGTTTCATGAGGCAGCCCAGCTAAGATGATGTAATTATGGTGGTGTTTTGCACCACGTTGAGCAGGAAACATGAATCGACAGTCAGAAGTGACCATGCTGTGGGACATGTTTCTGTTGTCCTGTAACTGATTATCTGTCACAGCCTATACAGCAGAGGTGCTGCTAGTCACAGGTGGACAGATAGATACAGGTGAGAGACAGGCCAGGCTGGTTTATATGTATATTGTGAGCTGATTAGGTAACAGGTGAGGAGGAAATCAGGTGGTAAAGATGAAGGAAAGTCTGAGGGCAGCTAGTGGATGGATGGGGAATGGCAGTTCACTGATGGAAATTTCCAAATCGCTGAAGGAAGTGAGGATGCAGGTGATGCACACAAAATTAACAGAACGGGTATCAGGACACTGTGACTTCAGCCACTTTCTTTTTTGGTTGACTAAATCTGACCTTGAACTGGTGGTTGCACGACTGCAAGTTCAAGGTGTGAACGATGCTCATGTCTTGCATGAAAGTTGGACAAACTACACAACCATCAACCACCCTGATTGCCACAGACTTACTTTCCACCTTATGACCTGGGCATAAATCATGAGATGTCGAGTTGTCCAATATGCACACAGCTCTTGGGGATATTGGACTGCAGGCAGTCAGCATGTGCTGGGTCCACCTGATTAATGTAAATCCAATAACAACTGATCTTTTACCTTTAGTTTCCACCAGCTCAGCTCCAAATACGCTCAGCTCCAAGTGTCCCGTACCATATACCCACATTTTTTATTACTGTTGGCTCACTTAAAAGAGGAAAAAATACAACATATGGAAGCCTGCCAGCAACACATTCCTGTTTTGTTCCTGCTAATATTAGTACGTTTGTACATTCACACAGTCAGCACACACCAGTGTAACAGTGGTGTCAGTGTTGAGTGACACACACTATACACACATAATATATGTGTGTGTGTGTGTGTGTTTCAGTGGTGTGTAAATGTGTCAACTGCTGTCTTCTGTTGTCTTGACAACGACGGCGATGACAGCAGCAGTGTTGTAAGCCCCTGTCAGCCCATCAGCTCGCTGCTGCCACTGCTGATCAAAGTGTAGGGAGATATACGCACACATACATAGGAGAAAACACACAAACAGGGAAAACAAGGACATCGGGGAAACACATTCAGCACATATTTCATCTGCTGGGCCAAAAATAAGGAGCCATGTTTTACCAGTTAATTACAAAATGTAGTTGACACTTTGACTGATCATCTCTTCCTTAATGTTGCTTTTCTGTTGTTCCTCTTTATACAAGCAGAATCCACCAGGTTTTAAAGAGGGAGATCAACATTTATGGAAATATGCTTCTTGTCTTTTCCTGTTAGGAAGATATCACTAAAGGGTGGGTGAGCTGGCTAAAATATCACAAACTTTTTAAACACAACCTTGATTTTCTTTACAGTGTAGAGAACAGTCTTAATTTGTCCTATCAGCATATCATGAGACAAATCAAGGTACCGTGTGAGTCGAGCAGTGCTCACTGATAGGGCTTTTCGTCTGACAGAGAACTGGTTCACTACTCATTCGCGGACTTAAATACTATATAATCTCTAATAAACATACATTTACACATTAACAGCCAACAGGCTTGTAACTCAAGTTGTTAAGATGCTGAAAGAGATGGGAGTCTTTAGAAAGCTCATGTAAGTTTGCATTAATAAGACTATTAACACACAAGGTGTGATCATTAAAGGTCTTTGAACTGATCAAACAGGAGAAGGATGACCCAAACTCTACAATTCACCTGAAAAGAGCAATTATTCTTGTGTACTTGATTGTACATCATCGTCATATTGCACACCCCTAATTTCATTCATCAATCTGTACAGTAAATGTGAAATTACAAGTGGCAAACAGCTTAGCTAACTGAAGGGTTACGTTACCTTACCGATTATACCGTTTATAAGCGACTTAAAAATATGAACTTATCTCTTTAAGTATATCGTATAAGTATTTTTGTGGCTATCAAACTACTATATACTTTTTTCAGTAGCTTAAAGAAATGGTCCAAAATAAAACACATTAAAGAGAGTAAACACCCAGTCATATACTGAAATTACATTTTATGCAACCTGCTTACCCAGAGATTATTTGGCAACGGGTTAAATAATATAACTACTAGTTACAGTACCAGCCAGTCAAAATAACTATGAGCAATGTAATAATTAACACCTACCACATGTAAGTTCAAAACTAAGCTGCAATAAGAAGCCATTAAGGCAATCTAGGATACATAATTCAAGATTTGTATCAATAAAACATTAAGGCACTTCTAAACACCAATGTTTTTCCACGTCTATCTTCTCACATGAATATTCTTTCTGGACTGCCCTCAGTCAAGTTCAGATTTATGGTTACAACTGAAAGTCTCAATGTCAGATTTATGTTTACATGTTTTTCACATTTTATTCATATTCGAGTGATTGTTACGCCCCTGGTCTAGGGGTGAGCTGGGCATAACATGTGGCTCCACCACTTGTCCCACTCCCTAGCAAAGTCAACAACAGCAGTTCACTTGAAATTCAAAAAGGTAGCTTTTATTGGCCTTGGAGGTGAGCATGGCCTAAAACAACAAACAAAAGGAACTAATGCAGCCTTAGGCTTACCTAACCTAAATAATTCTAAAACAAAGACTTGCTTCTCACTCCTACAGTGCTACCAGGTGCGCAATATTTACAGTGGACTCTTTACACAAAACAAAACAGAATATCTAGCTATTTAAGATTCAAGAGAGGTTTATTGTCAATACAGCAATATACACAGTATTTCGGAATTCCGTTTCACACAGGCCCCCCATGGTGCATTTGAATGACAAAAAAGAAATATCAAAATATACAAAACAAATTTAGTTAAATAGTAATCTAACTAAGTTTTAGTAAAATAAAAAGGGTTCTAATTTGTCTAACTCATCCAAGAGGTCACAAAAGAACCCAGAAGAACATCTACAGAACTGCAGGTCTCACTTGCCTCAGTTAAGATCAGTGTTGACTCAACCATAACAAAGAGACAAAGGGCAAAAATAGCATCCATTGCAGAGTTCCAAGGCAAAAACCACTGCTGACCAAAAAGAACATAAAAGTTTGTCTCACTTATGCCAAAAAAACATCTTGATGATCCCCAAGACTTTTGGGAACATATTCTGTGGACTAACAAAACAAAAGTCGAAGTGTCCTTGGGCAAGACACTGAACCCTAAGTTGCCCCCCGTGTGTCAGGTCAGCTGCATAGCAGCTCTGCCATCGGTGTGTGAGTGTGTGTGCGAATGGGTGAATGTGCAGCAGTGTAAAAGCGCTTTGAGTACCAATAGGTAGAAAAGTGCTATATAAGTGCAGACCATTTACCATTTACCAATATACAAGTGGGGTGTGGAAAATATGTATATTGTGTGACAGTTCAGTCTGTGTATTTGTGCTGTTAAGTTTTAACAGTCCTTTGGTGTGCAATTTAAGCGTGTGTGTGTGTATGTGTGTGTGTGTAGTGTTAGACAGTCCTTTGTGTCTGTTTTATTTTTTTGAGTTTGTAGTGTTGCATTTAACAGTCCTTTGGTGGCAGTGAGTTGAGGGCTCTGACTGCTTGAGGAAAGAAGCTCTTGCAGTGCCTGGCGGTTACAGTTCTGATGCTACGGAACCGTCTGCCAGATGGAAGGAGGGAGAACAGTGCATGTGACGGGTGGAAAGTGTCCTTCACTATGCTGTTTGCTCGACGGGTGATGCGCATTTCGTAGAGTTGGGAAATGGCCGGGAGAGGAGCCCCGATGATCCTCTCTGCTGTCCTCACTATCTGCTGCAGGGATTTCTTTTCAGCAGCAGTACAGTTTCCATACCAGACAGTGATGTAGCAGCAGAGAACACTCTCGATGGTCCCTTGATAGAAGGATGTGAGGATGGGAGGAGGGAGGCTGGCTTTCTTCAGCTTTCGAAGAAAGTGAAGACGTTGATGGGCTTTCTTGGTGATGGCGGTGGTGTTCGGGTTCCAGAAAAGGTCGTCTTCCATGTGCACACCCAGGAACTTCACATTGCTGACTATCTCAACAGCAGAGCCATCAATGTGCAGTGGGGTGTGGGTCGCCGGGCTCTTCCTGAAGTTAACAACCATCTCTTTAGTTTTCTGAACATTAAGAGACAGGTTGTTGTTTTGACACCAGTCCACCAAATGTTTGACCTCCTGTAGACTCATTGTTGTTGGTGATGAGACCCACTACTGTTGTGTCATCTGCAAACTTGATGATGTGATTTGAACTGTACTGTACTGTGTTTAGCAGTGGACTAAGCACACAGCCCTGCGGGGAGCCTGTGCTCAGTCTGAGGACCCTGGAGGTGTTGTTTCCTATGGAGACAGACTGCAGCCTGCCAGTCAGGAAGTCCAAGATCCAGTTACAGAGACGGGTGTTAAAGCCTAGTAAGTCCAGCTTCCTTACCAACCTCTGGGGGGATGACTGTCTTGAATGCTGAGCTGAAGTCAATAAACAGCATTCTGACATAAGTGTCCTTTGTCGAGATGTGAAAGGGTCAGGTGAAGAGCAGATGAAATGGCATCATCTGTGGAGCGGTTTTGCCGGTAAGCAAACTGTAGTGGGTCAACGTTCTGTGGGAGTTGTGTTTTCATGTGCCTCAGTACCAGACTCTCAAAGCACTTCATGGTGATGGGTGTGAGTGCTACGGGGCGGTAATCGTTGAGGCAGAACACATTAGACTTCTTTGGCACTGGGATGATTCTGGTGGTTTTAAGATGTGTGTACCACAGCAGAGCTCAGTGATGAGTTGAAGATGTCTGTGAAGATGTTGGCAAGCTGATCAGCACACTCCCGGAGCACCCGACCAGGTATGTTGTCGGGTCCAGTAGCTTTTCGCGGGTTCACTCTGCGAAGGGTCAACCTGATGTCTGCTGTGAAAAGATGGAGTACCTGGTCGTTGGGGGAGGGAGACATCTTCCTCCTTGGGGACAGTGACATCCTCAATGCATTTGCTGATGTAACTGGTCACTGAGGTTGTGTACTCCTCTAGGTCCACTGAGTGTTCATAGGTGGCAGCTTCTCTGAACATGACCTAGTCTGTGCAGGCTGCCGTCTGACTGGCTTGGCTGACACTTTGGTCTTAGGGTTGGGTGCCAGCAAAGCAGGGTGAGGGGGTTTGCATTGTACCTCCAAAACCCCAAGGTGTGGGTGTTGTGACTGGAGCAAGGCGATGGGGCGAAGGCACTGGTGGGGGTGGGGTTAGTTGCAGGCTGGGGTCTGGGCCTTGGAGATGCTCATATGTGTCAGGTTCAGGAGGGCAGTATTGTGGCACAGGTTTAGTGGGCCTGACGGCATGGTTGTAGAACTGGGGTCTCACTCCTTGATGAGGGCTTGCCATCACGGTTACAGGGTGCAGCCGCGTCTTGTTAGTCAGTTTTTGAGGGGCTAGATTGTAAGCTGGATACCATGGCTGAGTGCCCTTCCAACCTGAATGGGAAGTCTGGATACTCATTCATCTTATTTTAACTTTTCAGGACAGTCTAATGGGTGTATGGTGGGCAATCAGCAGAATGAACTCAGTATGTTGATGTGGTATATGTGCCTCTGATCATATGGAAATGTGTTGTCATTTAAATGCAATATAACAAAATACATACACCACAATTATCAAGCTATATTAAACACTCACAACTTCAACATATAAACACAAAAATACTTCTTAGCTTGGCCCAAAATGTACTATATTAAATATAAAGTATAAAGTAAATATTCACACAGCACTACCTTCAATATTACCACCACAGGAATGTCTTTGCACAAAACACACACGGTTTACTCAAATGGTTCAACTATAAGTTCAGTTCTTTTAGCACCCACACCTAAAGTGGAACCACAAAACATCTATATAATCACTATGCACTCTCAAGGATACACTCATCAGAGCAGGGATTCTTCTACTCTGTAGTAGGAAGCCAATAGTCCACTATAATGAGCAGAACTCTTCATTCAGTCACCAAGATGTCCAGAAAAGTGGAGGCAGCAACATAGTCCGCTTGCTGTTAGTGGTAAAGTTCAGCTTCAGTCTGTGAGAAACTGCCTCTCTCCGCCTTTCCGTCTCTGAGAACCACAATCCGGGTCACGGCACCAAAGATGTAACCCAAACTGCTGGTAATGCCCTGTTCTGAGCACCCGCTGCCTGCTAAAACCCCTCTACTAACTCCCTGTTACTCTGCGTTGTGTTTCTTATATGTGATGGGGAGTGTTGTGGAGAGAAAGGAGCATCGGACGCAGGGTTCTGGATTGCGGCTGA
>JAUMHL010000021.1:1596395-1606986 GCA_032362345.1 Sandelia bainsii | reverse complement strand
TCCTGTGTGGAGGAACGTCCACTGAAGGTCTGCTTCTGGTTTTCAGAGTGACTAGGTTTCTCTCTGCTTCTTTTTTTCTTCCCTTTTATGCCCTCATCAGACTTGGATTTCCTCTTGCCGCTCTTCTTTCTCTCTCCGCTGTTGCGGGAAGTTGATCCTAAAATGGTGCAACGAACAACAGAAAGAAACATGAGCAAGTTTACTTGTGTGAGAAGGTAGTTCAAACTGTGCAAACTGCTGTTCATGCTGTTCATATTGTTCATACACACACACACACACACTCAAACATTAAGTGTGATTTGACCTGAGAGTTAATTTTAGTTGCTAACTCTCAGTTCCAGCTTTTGTCTAAATCTGAATGAAACACCCTAAATTTCTTCTTTCTGTTCATCGTCATAAGTTAAATTCTTCCTCTTTTTCTCCCACAGTACAAACCAAATAATATGAGAAATTTCAGTGTGTTGGGGTCACTTAAGAAGTCACGCTTACAAATATCATCCAAAGAGCTGCTTACCTGGCTGAGCAGCTGAAAAATGAAGCCAGGCTAGTAAGGTGCAAAAAGTACATTTTGCAGTATTTTACCTTGGCTGTTTTTGTGGGACATTACAAGTCTGAGTAAACAAGGACAGCAGTGAACAAAGACAGCTTGTGGGATAGCTTTGTTCACGTTTGCTTACACATCCCTGAGACCAGATGCCAAAACTGCTTCACACTCCTGTAAAAATTCTGTTTAAAACACTTGTGCAGGTCACATCACCATACTTGAAAATTTTTTACTCCATCTTGAGAAGCATTTCTCAGTACAAAGGACATCTGGACGACATTACTGATGTCAGTGGTTTCATCAATCACCACAGGTATAGCAAATTAAGTAATGCTTTTGCCAGTACCTGAGCTCATGAATGGATATTTAGGGACGGACAAACATCATGTGATAAACATCTGTATCCAGACATTTTTAAATATGGAGTATCTGAAACTTCATGTTGACATAATGCATTCTCTAGCCCCGTAACTATAGTTTAGTTCTAGTAAAGCAGGCTGACAGATCAGGTCAGGCGTCCCACATATGTGATTGTTTTCACTCTTCATAATATCTGTCCAGCTTTGCATAAACCCTATCAGCAACGATAAGTTCATTACAAATACTTGTGTGGACAGTTACTGTGCTGCACTGACACTACACCTATGACACATCTAAAACTTTTCAGTATTTAGTTTGGACATTTATTTGTATGAAAATGTTGCAAACTTATTATAAATTCTTCTGTTTAATCCAAACACCTTCCTCCATCATCTTGTCAGCTCTGTCTTCACTCACTGCACCAACTCATTTCAATATGTGTGGGTGGCCAGTGATAAAAAGTAAGCTGCTCAGCAGCTCTGCTGCCTTCAAGAATATGTGTCTTGTGTATGTATGTGTATATCCTTTCAGATTAAGCAGTCATGAATCCAGGGCATTTATTAGCACGGGATGTGTAGAAATATAGGCCTATGTAATTGGATACAAATGTGGTTTCTCAATCAGCAGCAGTGTTAATATCAGGCTGAGCGTTATGAAGGGCATGCTAACATTTTCAACTGTCAATCACTCACTAGTTTTGCTATTATTTCTCCTGTGAAGAATGGAGGTCATCAGTGATTGTGATCTTGTGAATGTCAGTAAAACCGCAGACAAAATGATGCTGGTGATTGATTATTTCTAATGTTTACAACTTGTGAATATGTGGCTGTACAGCATTTAAAGCACCAATGTAATAAGGCATATAAACACACACACGCACACACACACACTCAGTATTAAGAGGTTTAAAGTGAAGATGAAAGTGTGCAGAAACTCCCGTGGGCCGTGCTTCAGCTTGCAAAGACGCCTGCCCACCCTCTTATTTACATGTTTCATTTACATATTTAAACGGCGGGCACAACACATACATTTGAGCATTTTGCATACGTTTGCTTAATTCCCTCGGGTTCCTCCTGTGCAAACGACGGCCAGAGGGAGACAACAGAGACGTGGAGAGGAGTGCTTTGAGTTGTGGAGAGGAAGGGGGGATGGCAGGAATCAGAAGGAGAGCCGTCTGGGCAGGAGTGTGTTTGTGTCACTGGATGCAAAGGAATTCCACTGCTCTTGATCTATCGTTTGGCACTTCTCCAGAGAAAAGACGATTCTAACAAGAAGGGATTCAAAGACTGGTCTCATATATGATCCCTACACACACAAACAACAACAAAAAAACACAGGCGTGCATACTGAGAAACTCTCATCCCACTTATGTGCACTTAGTCCCACATTTGAATCACCACAAAAGTATTGCTTGCACTTTGTTAAAAGTAGAATTATAACAATTTAAGCACAATTTGTGAATTAGTCTTCTTTTTGAGCACTTATTATAGCACAAGTATATTAAATATTGTATTTCACTGCACCTTTCACAAGAATATTATACAATGAAATGTCTAAAAATTTGCTGAATTAAATAAAACTAAAATGACCACATCATGGTTGTATGACTCCTCCAACCATTCTTGTGTTACCATGTTTAGACTTATGGGAGGTCACAATGACATTAACCTTTCACCACCAAAATCTAATCAGCTCATTCATTTTTTTGCCAGCACAGAGGCAAAAAAGCATAACTGCAAAGTATGATGATGGTGTAGTGCTACACAGACTTATTACGTCTGTATAATATCTGAATACATCCACTGTAATTCTCCTGCCTTTATCTTGTGATTTCTATTTCAAAGAAATAGTTCTGACATAGTTTGACAAAGAGCCATGAGATGATAATAAGATCAGCTGGGAGCAGTGTATTACTCAAATGTCAGATTGTTCCTTTTTACTGATGCCAGCATAAAACCTTTACACAGCATTTGATCACAAACTCCATGGTATTAATGTGGACATAAACTGAGTTGCAGCCCCTCTTTGCTGGGTTAGTACTGTGCATGTCATAGAGAACCAATTAGTCAAGTATTCACCTGATGACACAACAGTGTTTTCAGCCCACTTGACTTCTTCAGCCTTATTTCTTTTAGTGTCTCTTTGATTATGTGCCTGTACTGCACCCATGTGTGTGCGTGAGTGTGTAGTCATGGTATGTGATTAGCCGTAAAGAATAAGCCCATTTAAGTCCAGTGCCAAAGGCCACAACACCACATCGGCCTTATAGCCTCTTTACTCATTGTGAATGCGCCCCCATTACCTCCCACAGCCCTTTTACCCCAACACTAATCTATCACCCTTCAAGCAGAACAACACACACATAAAATAACCACATTTGTACAACAATCTTTGTGAGGACATTCACTAGTGTGATGTATTTCCTAACCTCTCACCATAAATCCAATTCTAACCTTAACCCTAAAACCAAGTCAGCTCTTTGTCGGTGAGAAACTGACGAAATCATCATGTATCACCACAAGCGTGCACACGTTACCACTTAGTGAGGACAAAGGGAAAAGATCCCCAAAGTGAGAACCAGCAGCTCTTTTGCACAGTTTGTGTTTTTCTAGTCTCACAGTATTTCACTTTTTTTTTAATTATTGAATAAGCAACAGTGTGCGTGTTTCTGTAGGGATCATATGCACAGCAGGCACTTTGACATGGATCATAGGTAAACAGATGCTGCCAATCATATTAATTCAGCCTTGTACCTAAATAGATCAGAAGCTTTATGAATAGAATTAGTAACACCTGTGTTTATCCACAATGTCATGTCAAACTACCTGCTGTGAGAAACGTCAACTGTCATCATCTGTGATAAGTGTTTCATTTTAAAACACTACATGCAATCATCATTAGCAGCAACCTCATTTACTGTGTTAGAACGATATGCACAAGAACATGCTCGAACAAATAACTCTCTCTGAAAATAAAAATATAGATCTAGGAAATTAAAATGTAAGCTTCAAAATACTTGATGTCTTTTCATGTTCGAGTTATAAGGACTTGAGACTCTTTTGCAATTCACAGTAAGCAGTATATTTCTCTGCTTGGCCATGTTTAGATGGACTACAGACTCTCCTATACTTGTACACTTTTAAACATGTCTACATCCGTGCATTTATAGGTGCTGCAAGTGCTGAATTTCTTCTTGATGTTGGGCTCATGTACGACACACTCCATGTGTCTCAGTATCCTGTCACAGGAATTTCAGGCTCGTTCTGTTACTCTTCTCAGAGCAGAGCATCTACTGAAATGCACAGTCAGAGTAATACATTCATTAAAAGAGAGTTCAGCGCAAAAAATATATAGCAAAAAGCAGGGGGATGTATCAATCTTCAATTAATGCAAAACTCAACTCTATTCGTGCAGAAGAATTCCTGGAAAACCTTGTGAACGATCGTGAACAATGCTTGTCTTTCAAAGATGACACCATTAATGACCTCAGCATCCTTGATCACAGTAAATGCCCATCAAACCCCAGCATTTGCCATGGTGAAGAACAATTTAAGAGACTCTGCAAGCAGGTCACCTTGTGCACAGACAAAACACTGAATGGGATGCAGGACTTAGTGGAAGAGCCCAACAGTGAGTCCAAGGACCTAAAACCACTCATGCATGAAAACATTCCCTAACTATACAAACAAAAGGGCTGTCCTACTGGTTTCAAACATATCAAACTTAATGATATTTAACATCAATGGTCCCCCTACTTACAAGTTTAAACCTCAAAATTACACAAGGACCTGGCTCATGAGCCACATACGTGATACTTATATGTTGCTCAGCTGCTAACTCCCTAATCCAAATTATTATCATTATTATTATTATTATTATTATTATTTCACTTTTAGGACTGGGTTTTGAATTTACCTGACTAGAAGAATATGATTTTTTTTCTTACACTAGGTGGAACAAGGATGCATTGCCACAGTATGAGAAATAAACTTACATGTTATTAAAAATAATCAAATACAGTTTTTAAATATTTTATTTTGAAAAGACTGAAAAGATGTTTTATCTTAAATATATCTACTATTCATGAAAGAGGCCTGTGTGGGACCTTTAACAAATCATTTTTATTTTATAATGGTGGCCTTTACTATCTGTTGCAGATTAGATTAGATTTAGATTAGAAGACACTGTTTACTAAAGAATCTACTTTCCCCAGTGAACTAGGAAAATGCATAATTATGCAGTTGAACGACAGCATCTCTGTGACGTATGTTACTTCCTTCACCATGGACCCCCCCCTCGCAGGTTTGGTATGTTTTATACAGAACAGAGAGGCAGTATTGGTGCAGTAAACCCATCTTGCAAGTGCATAAACTCACACATGTTCAAATATAGTTTTTCTGCAGTAACAAAGAATGAAGGTAAGATAGAAGGTGTTTTAGACAAACAATGCAATAATATCAAAAAGCTCAAGTTAATACTTTCTATTTTGAATTTAAATGAAGAGTTCATGGCTTGTACTCACCAGATTAACACTTCTCTGAAGCATAAAACTGTTCAGTGCTTTAAATCTGTATACTTCTTATTGTCAGCTTATGAAAAGTAAGTGTAAGTGTTGTGTGTGTCTGTCCAGATCGTTATACATCTTATTCCTCTGTGTCTAGAGCTCCACAGTCCACAAGCTATTACAAACACATCAGAGCCACATGGCTGCACTGGGTGACATGTGCCGTCATCGACACACACACACACACACACACACACACACAATCAATCATTGTCCCAGTGTCACAAATACTCACTAGGGCACACATATGGATTAATCTGAATCATTTCCTCCTGTTTATTTGATAAAAACTAAAACATCCAGATGTTTTAGTAAATGACTGAACCATTTTTACTATTAAAATCAGAAACTAGTAGACTTAACTTAAATTTGACCAGAGTAGTGGCCCCTGATGAAGTGTATTTGTGTTGAGAATCACAGTGTGTGTAGTATAACAAGAACAATGTGGCTCATTTTCTTGCAAAAAGACTGAACAGAATCACTAGAGCTTTTTCTTTTCGTTGTATTATTTATCGCTGGTCGAAGTTCTTTCTTGAACTTTTTGCATTGGTTATAGAACCTCTAAATGAAACAGTGAGTGCAGGAGACCAGGTCCTTGTTCTATGTACGTGGATTAACAGATTACCTAAATAATAATCTTGACCACCGGACAAGTCGTGCTCCACAGTGTCAAACCTACTCGTGAGCAGGTTTATTCTCAGTTTTGACAGCTTTTTAATAGCTTTTATAATACAGGCTGAGTTTATAGTAGAGACTGCTGTTCAATGTCAGATTAAGATTACATTTAGACCTAAATAACTTCATATCCTGTATCCTCTGCTGCTGGTAGCAGTCTGATGACATGCTCACCAAACAATAGCCTATGGAAATTACCTAAATACAGTACTGTAAAGTATTTGTGTGTGTGACATGTTTGTGCCTTTCATGCATTTCTCTGTAAACTAGCAGAAAAAAATGAACCAGAAAATATGCAGATTCCAAAAATCGTATTCCAACAAATCTCATTACTACCACAAATTAGACCTTTACAATCTGACCGTCAGCAGAAGAACAAAAAGGAATCAACCAAAGATTTACACCAGCAGTGAACCACAAACTCTGACATATCTTATATACTGAAGTGGACATTCTGAAGACATCAGCCATAAAGTGAAGTCTGTGTTTAAATCAACTTAAAGTGAAGCATTAATAATCACATACTCACCAATGTGTGATTTTATTTCCTGCTTTTCTTTGAAGCCAAACTATTGATAATGTCTGAGAGATCAACTGACAAAGTCATATTCCAGAGAGATTCTAGTTATAAGTGCGTCTGTTCTTGATGAGGACGTGTTTGGAGAAGGAGCGAACCTGTTTAGTGCTCCTCTGACAGGTGAGCAGCTCCTCTTCTGTATTCTGTCTTCTGTGCTGCTAATGCTAACGCTAGCTGACTCTGTATCAACTGGTCAGACTGTGCTATTGTTAGCAAGGAGGCTAGATTAGCTAGCTGTATCTGCTGAGGGTGTTTCTCCGCAAACGTATTCACTGTTGTTTCTATCAGACTTTGTTTTCTTGAAATATGTTGTAGAATTTGCTACCTCCTCAGTATACAGTATGTTCACTTTATCAAGATATGTTGTTTACCGTTTATTTATTTATTTTATTTTTGCTTTGTAAGCGGAAACCTTCTTCTTTATTTATTTATTAGACATTGAACAAATACATACACACATCCATACTTACAGGAAATACAGAGTAAATATTATTAAATAATAATCTAAATCAAAATAAAACTAAATTAAAACCTACTGAAGATCAGGGGAAATAGAGAATAAATCACCATAGTATACCATAGTGCATACACTTTTTTGTTTATCATCAGTCTTAAAGAAGTGAGATATATCTGTTTAGTTCAACTAAAAACACATTTACATTAGGCATAGATCTAGAGAATTTAGCTTTGTGAATATGAAAGTTGCCCATCAAAAGTACAAGGTTTAAAATATGACATACTGATTCATTGTCGCTCTCGAATTTTGTAATAATATCTCTAACATTAATTGTTACACTATGACATGGTTGAAATAAACTTCTCTATCTCCAAAAAACAGATGAACAAGGGCAATTACAAAACAAATGGACAGCAATTTCACAAAATGTACATTTCTCATCTAAGTCAGTGAATCTAGAGATTCTTGTGTTACATGAGTAAATATTATGTAAAATCTTAAAATGCAGTTCTGTGGTGTTCTGTTATTTGAGATGTAGTACTGAAAGGGACACAATCATGTTTTTTGCCAATTTATACCATTTAGTTCAGAGTTGGTATAATTTTATTATGACTTTGGAGTTCTTTTCTTATATGCTTATTGGTACATTTGTGTTTCCAATATTTAAACTGGGCTCTTGTATTGTGATATTGTGGTAACTCAAATGACATTTCATTAATTAAATTGTCCCTTTGGATTTAGCTTTTGTTACATAAATGAATTCTTTCTATATAGGAAAGGACATAATTCTTAGAAAGTCTTCATACTTCTACATATTATCTTTATCATCAAACAAAGACATGACATAGATTATGCCCCTTTCAACCCAGACTTTTTCGATTAAATGTAATATCGGAATTGTTCCATATAATTTATTTATGTGGTGAAAAATTATGAATGAATGAACACAGTTTCCAGGAATAAGGCCTGTTGATGGAACTTCCAAAGTATTGTTCTCAGCTTGGAGATACTATAGTTACAACCCATTAGAAATTTTAAACCACCTCGCTTACAGTGTGGTATAAAAGTCCATATAGATTCTGGTGATTCCAGGCATTTCTTTAACCCTTTGATCTTAAAAGTACAATTCAAGCCTGCAAAATCCCAAACTTCCAATTCTCCTTCTGCTCTTTCTAAATTAAGAAGTTCTTTTTTAAGGTGATGAAATTTGTTTTTCCAGACAAAATCAACAAAAAGATTATTGACTTGCTTACACACAGCTTACTGTCGTGTTTACAATTTCGTCTTGATGACGTCACAGACAAACTCGAAAAAAATAGGTGTTTTAAAATTTAGATTTTTAATGATTTTCATAACTAGATACCACTGAAAGCTGATTTTGTAGTCTCACAATGATTACAAAAATAGAGGGTACATGAAATATACATACAAATAATTTAAATACAATTTAAAACAAATACAAAACAAAAATATAAATCCATGTAGCTCACTGAGGTCCCCTGCTGGCGAGGCCCTAGGCTGCAGCCTATGTAGCCTATGCGTCTAAAACAGGCCTGACCATCATGACTTATGTCATCAATAAAAACTAGTGAGCCTGTTCCAGAAGCAGCCATGCAGCTCAACCCATGATACTACACTAACTCCACCGTGCTTCACAGGTGAGCTTATGTGGTTCATGAGCAGATCCTTTCTTCTTCTGCATTTTGACCTTTCCATCATTTTCATAATGCACATGAGATGGCCACCAGTACCGTTTCTTGCGCTATGCAGACTATGCAGATGCATAGCGCCCCATGGCCACTAGCGGACCCCCAAGCTACCGGTTTAGTCTCAAAATATTTTAGTAGAATTAAATGAAATTCAAATATCTCTCAGATTATATTTGCGTGTAAAAGAGTCTTTGATATTACTGCAGAAACAGCTGCACCAGTGTGTTAACTTTGATTTGCTCTATTATGAATTATATTCAAATTCAAGTAATAGTAAGAGTTGTAAGTGTCCATGTCCCTACCACCAGGCCTGGGTGACATTTAATAAAAACCCCAGCAAAAAAATATTTTTCCCCAGCTAATCAAAATTCTTAGAGTTTGAAAAACACCATTACAATAAGTCAGTGTGAAAACACAGAAGCAGTCAGATTTAGATTTTATGGCATTTCCTGCAGCATTTTCTAAGGTTGAATACAGGGTTTAACAAAACAAAATGTAGTTTACATGTAACAAGGAAAACTAAAAATCACATTTGATAGAGGCAAATGGAGAAACTAGGACGACCAAAACTAACCACAAACAGAACTAAGTGAATGGGAAAGAGAGAGCCATAAACACAAATAGTGAATAAAATGAACATAACAGAGCAGAATCAAGAAAACTAGAACCCAAAAACAGAACAAACCAAAATGCAAAAACTCAGACAACCCAAGGGGGAGAAGGTGTATATGGAGTGGGAACCAGCAGCAGCTGGGGTTAATGAGTATTGGAGCTAGGGGAAAAATCAGGAAACAGGATGTACTGAAGGTGAGCAGGGGATGCTGGGAACAGGAAAAGGCAGCAGGTTGTATAGGAAGTGAGTGTGTGTGTCAAGGTGTATACAGGGACGGACAGGAGGAAAACATAAACACAGGGAAACCAAGTAAAACAAGACATGAATCATGACATTAGTGATGGGAAAATGAAGCCCCATGAAGCTTTGAGGCTTTCCTTCTATTTGTGCAGAAAAAGATTAGAAGCTTTGAAGCCTTAGCCCGAGTATGAACAGCGACATCTGGTGGTTAACTGAGATCAAGGCGAAGCCTCAAGAGCGCAAGTGAAGCAGCAGCAACTGTTTCAGTCTCATGTCACCAGTAAGAGCTCAGAAAAGTCTGTTTGTTTCATTCTGCAAACGTCCTTGTCCATTTATACTATTTAACAAATACACAATCATTAGACAATAAATAATATATTTATTTCTTAGAAGAGACTTTGGCACTGTACCAGAAGTCTTTGTCAAGTCTAAATAAAGAGGATAGTAGTGTAATGACAGACTTAATGTGCAAACACACTCATCCAAACACACCACACATTGCGGATTCAATTTCTGAAACAGATTTGTGATTTAGAGTTAAGAATAAAACAAAGATAAAACACAATTATCTAGATCTTACGACCGGAATGGGAACCTCAAATTTCAGTTTGAAAAAACAAGCGGATTACCAGCTGAACTAACGGGAAGAGCGGTAAATTCATGTTATGGCGCTGTTCAAAATACTATTGTATAAAATAGTGGTCTGGGTCAAGATGCCAGGTCCGATCGCACTTTTTTGTCCAGCTCCTGGCCATAAAACCGAAGCTGCGGGCCATATCAAATGTGATCTGACTTTGGACATGTGTGATGTAGAACATAAGGAGACAACATATTATATCCTTATTCTGTGGT
>JAUMHL010000021.1:1584877-1596295 GCA_032362345.1 Sandelia bainsii | reverse complement strand
AAACAGTGATTCGACTCACTACGCTTCAGATTGACTGACACAAGCTTCGATGCTTCGGTATCATTTTCCCATCACTACATGACATGAAAGTAGTTTTGTTTTCCTGTAATCCTGTAAATCACATTTAAAAATACTGATGTTCTAAATCCTAGTAACATTTAACACTATGTGTGGCCTTTTTAGTTTTGTTTCAATTTGCTTTTATACTGCATTACACATGCAAGTATAAAAGTATACAAGTATATGTGAATCTCACATATGGGCCCCTAACTTCACATCTTTCTTTCCATTGGCTCAAGTAGACCTGACTGCAGAACTCGGGATTTGGCAGCGTTGGATTTGGTTGTTTGGGTCAGATGTCAGACACTCACCATTTGGTGTGTCTGTGTGTGTGCTTTGTTGACAGAATGTGCTTTTTAAAATTTCTGATTTACTGTACAGAAAAAACAGGATGAAAAAATAGATACAGATACAAACTGACAAACTGGTGATGACTGACCAACTGGACACAGTAGTGGTGGAAAAACAGAAGGAAGAAGGCCGTAGTGATAGATGTAAAAATCCCAAGTGGACCCCAACTGCACAGAAACAACCTGTATGAGGATATCAGGATTTACAGAGTAGATTAAAATACAAAAACAGCACTGGTAGAAGTCATGCAATCTGACCCAATACACACCTGCAGGTCCATATGACCACGAGGTGAAAACGTCTCACTGTGAGCAATCACAGATTTCATTTGAGTAAGTTCCAATATAAGCAGTCAAGGCTCCCAAATCAGTGTCTGGATTAACAAACAAACAACAAATCAGCATTTTCAGAAAGATGGAACAAAATAGCAGGAATCCAGAATCCCAGTACCTGGACCAATACCTAATTCAGAAAGGGTTACATCTCACAAGGAAAAACTGAAACTAAATAAGATTTTATGGAGCCAGGACAGTCACTTTATATTTTTGGCATTGAAAACAAAATCAGAACTGAAAACAAAACACTGGCAGTGAAACAAATGTACTAGAAAAAAAAACTGTCTTGGCACTGAAAAGTATTAATATTAAGAGCTCTCAAACCTCCGTCTGTTTCTGTCTTCCTCTTGCAGGAAGTCCTTTCTGGAGCAGGACAGACATGCGCTGTCAGTGTGGCACAAGACTGAAGTACTACTGCTGCTGTGTCATGGTTCAGTCAGGGCCCTCTGCCTCACCCCAACACCTATGCTGACAGTCAAACAGTATGTCATGTTAGCAGATGTGACACAGCAGTAATGAAATCTGAACACAAGTGTCCTGCTTGACACCTTGTATACCCGTGTATATGAACAGGTGATGTTTCTCAGGTGTGTAGCAAAGTGTACCACTGCAGAACAATGTTCCTCTGCAGAACTTTCTACTTAACTAATAGTAAAGCTGTCAAAAGAAAATGCCAGAAATGTGTCAGAGATGATGTAGAGAATGTTTCCAAATTGAAAGACCGCGACAGTACGAGGCATCGCCTACCATCACAATGGGGGTTCTTTGGTTGTTGGATTGGCATGTGAAGATGAAAAGATTTTTTTAGCTGCAAGCTCTCACATGTCGGCCCAGCTCTGTGTTTCTCTACTAAAGCCTGTGTCATTACAACAAAGACAAAGTTTTATGTGTGACCCTGATGAACTGTGAACAATAACTCAGATTTAGAATCTGAAGTTTTCTAAATTTCTATCTCTCAGGCATATTTCGTATCCTCTGGTCCTCAGGAAACCTCTGATTAAGCGTAGTGCTGGAAACTCCCTGTGATATTTCTATTTAGAGGAAAATTCTGTTTCTGCTGTGACAGTTGTTTTGGTCAGTATTCTGTTTGTAGACGCTCACCTGGAAGCAGCTGTCAAAGAACAGCAACAGCAAGACCCAAACAGCATTCACTGCTGGGAGGATGCGAGGATGTACAGTGTGTGGTTAACACAGGTTATACAACCTGCAGCCGTTTTCATTCATTCAGACAAAACAAACAAAGCCTCCAAACTGAAAGAAGCCTACGCAGCAGTGAAAAGCTCGTTCTCCTCTGAGTCATAAAGCAGGAAATCAGATGGGAGTGGGAAGAGCTGCAGAAATCATTATCCGATGCACAGAAACTTCTGTGTGGGTGAAAGTTCAGTTTTGATTGTGTTAATCTGCCTGGAGGCTTCACATAGTGCCAATAATGCTGAAAATCAATTCCTCTGTGAGATTAATGGCCAAATTTCAACAGAGAAAATGTTTTCATTGTAGTATGTCAGACCTCTCCACATAGTGCCTTTATTTTGAAAGGAAAACATATGGAAAAATGTTTGCAACAGTGCATCACTATGACACGTATCACATTGGTGTTTGTATCAGTAAGGAATAGAGAAGCTCACACTTATTCAACAGGTGATTACCCATTGGTGAAAACATTATGTCTACACAGTCAGAGTACCTTTAGCCGTGTGTAGTTCAAGTGCAAAGCAAGACGGGTGGATCTATATGTTGGGTGCTTCTGAAGCTCTAGTGTCGGTTTCTTGTCGTATTTAATCATCCGCCAGCGCCTGCTCCTCCATCTGCTAAAGACACACTGATGGCGAGGCTCATTGATTTTCAATGTCAGTGTGCTTCCCACGGGATGGTGGCTGCTAACAACATATCCATCCCATGCTACTGATGCCACAAACCCTTCCAATGCAATATGCAAAAAGCAAGCTCCATCCTCATTCTGTATGCCTCCACTGCTGTCACTTATTTGGTCCACCTCCGCTCCAGGAGGCCTCAGTGAAAACTGAGAAAATCAGATGGCACATCACAGCTGCACGTGCCCAGAGCTTCTGGCATGATCGCCGTGACTTCCGACCCAGGAAAAGGTGCCCTGGCTGCAGTGTCTCAATACACAGTGGCTACACAAATGTTGCCATTGTACACCACCTGTGAGGTGTGGTGTCCCTGTCTGTGTGCCTAGACATGGCTTACTGGTAACATATAGTAAATGGTAAATGATCTACATTTATATAATGCTTGTACCTTATCGGTACCTTATAGGTGCTCAAAGTACTTTACTCTGGTTCTCATTTATTCATTCACACACACTGACTCCCTGATGACTGAGCTCAATGCAGCTGACCATACACACAGAGAGCCACTTATTCTCTTCTACAGCAACTGGCTTTGCTCTTTTCATGTAATCCATTCACACACTATTTATCATGACCTCCTCATGTGTCTTTTATTTTTTACTCTGTAACAATTGCAACTTTACAGCTACAATATGGTTGCAGCTCTGCTTTGCTATTTACGCTGAGAATGCTCCAAAACTTAGGCAGAAAGTTTTCAAATTCTGATAAATAATGCATACATTTATATATTTTTAATAATAATAATAAATGTAATAAACTTTTACATGTTTTAAATGTTGCACAGCATGTCATGTTGTAGGGTGGAGTCTGTCTCATTAAAATGTAAAGATGTAAAGTGGTGTGAAATCACCCCAGAAGAGGTGTAAGATATAAGGTGAGGTAAGATAACACTTGATCCCCCAATGGAGAAATCCAGGTGCCACAGCAGCAGAGTAAGTGACATCAAAAATCAAATCAGAAACATAACAAAAAAAATATTTAAACCAGAGAGCAGCGTAGACAAAGTGTCTTCTCAATGTGATTTCTCTTTCTTTGAGAGATCTTGTTTTTAATTCAAACTTTTTTGGACACAGCTCATTGGGGCTCCATAGAATACACACACACATTTTAAAAATTTACCTTACATCTGATAATTGACTTTGAGGTAATAGACAAATTAGTGGGTAACAAAACATCAGGGCATGAACATGACATTTTTTTCAAAAAGGTCAAATAACATAGGTTAGATCCCAATTTGCTTGGATCCATCACTGGTTTCCCTCACTGGTGTCTTTGTCTTGCATTTTAGTCCCTCTCACTAACGATGCACGGAAAAGTGAGGAGAGAAGAACTTTGCGTTTGCGTTTTTGGAGACATCCTCTCCTCTGAACAAAGCATCTGTTTCTAATGATGCCAGCTCAGCTGTGGAATAGCTCTCATTTAGACTTTCCAGTTTGCATTTGTCCACTGTCCAAACAATAAATAAAATTAGTTATGAGAGATTTCTTCTTTTCAGTCTGTCTATACGTTTGAGTATAAACATCTGCTCATTTATTTGTGCACATTTATTTATTATTTGCATCACATTTATTGGTTTTCTGTTGTAATCCAGATTATGATTATATGGATTTGTAGAAATGCATTATTAAATCAAACAATTTAAACACATCTACATGATGTAAATATATTGTAGGCTCTATTTATACCCATTTTCAGACTCTCCTGTCTCAATGACCATGTTATTTACAGTAGGAAATTACAGATGTTAAAGAGAAATAGTCTGTTTCTTGTGTATAAAGAAAATTGTTTATGGCTCTTTGACACTGAAACGAACAGATGCGCGATCCAAATGATGGATCTGAAAACAAATAATATAAAATAAAAACTTGGGTGTCCTATATTGGTTCTATTTTAATGTTGTCAGTGTACTGCAGTATAAAACAGGGCTGGTGTTGTGATGCGGTTTCACATCAGTGTGATCAGCTGCAGCGTTCTGTCACCATCGTGAAGTCGTGAAGGCGATGATGAGTAATGTGGAGCAGGAGAATGGAGGTGTGGAACATGCACTGGTGGGAACTGGAACAAAGGAAAGGCAGAGTCTGACATGAAGGTAAAGAGAGGGGACAACATGTGAAAATTTGAAGGTTCATAATCACACAAATAAAATAGAATATGTAGAGCTTGAGATGTGACAAAATACCACGCATTACAGCTAGTCCTCAGATGTGTCCCTACAGTTAGCTGCATCCTCTCAATTTCTCCATACTCCATCCTATCTACACAGATAAATTAACTGCTGTGTTTATAGCATTGGGGTGGAAGGGACAAAAACTTGGCTTTATATGTACTAGACCCAGAAGTGAATTCATTTAAGCTGAAGATGATCAGTTTTTACACTGTAGAAGAGCCCTGGACATAGGAAATACTGTAAGTCTTGCTCTGTAGCACTATTGCAGTAGTTATTGAAATATTGTAATGTGTAACAGTGTATTAGTATACAGCAGGAATGTGAAAAAGAAGCAACATATTTGTTTTGAATGTCTTATATTGGTGCTCATATACAACTTTTACTCAACAGTTTAAATATTTTAAATAGCTCAGAATGAGGAAGAGCTCATTTTTTCCAAATAAAGTGAGTAAATCAGAGGAAGACATAACATTCAAAGAGTGAAAATAACAGTTTCTGCAGCCAAGGCAGAGCAGATTAGTGGAGAAGTGCAGATAGTGTAAATGTGAAAATATAAAGGCTTATCTTGTCCCGTCTTTAGGGCACAGTGGGGACACTTTTCACAGCTACAATAATGTGTTATCACACTGAGTCTATAAAAAGTTTTGCATGCATAAAGTTGCCTCATGTTCCCAAGAGCTGCAGTGATTGATGTGAGAGCAAAAGACTGAAGTAGACTGTCACAAGTCCTGGGAAGATAACTGGCACCAAAGGATGGAGGATCGACTGCAGCACAACAATTTGAGTGAGGTCCGTAGAGACTTGAGGAACATCTATGAATCGAAACCGTCAACGACCAAGCTGCCTGAGGGGGATGTCAAGAGGGCCAGTAAGCTGAATATGATTTTCAAAAGAGCTGAACAAGGCATCTGACTCGTCTGCAGCTTTCCCTCCTGCCCCAACCCATTCCAGTTTGAACACCACTTCTTTGTCTACCTTAGTGGGGCAAGATGAGGAGGGAACAGTGGAGTTCCATGTGGGGAAGGCAGCACATCCTGATGGAATCAGCTCCAAAGAGCTAACGACCTGTGCAGACCAGATGCTTAACATTGTCTGGCACATCTTCAGCCTGAGCCTGAGGTTGAAAAAAGTCTACTTACGGGGAAGACATCCTGGGTTGTACCAGTTCCAAAAACTGCACACTTCCTATCATTGTAAATGGAAGCGGTACAGCAGCTTTATCAAAAGTACACAACATTCTGATACCTTCCAACTGATGAAGGGAGAAGGGCAAGCAAGACAAAGAACTGGTAAAATCAGCTTCCTTTCTGAAGTTGCAATCAGGTTATTATTCATTAACAAGGTTTTTTATACTCTCATCGCTGTCAATAAATGGACATCCATCACAATGGTTTTGACTACAAAATAGACCTGACGGAATGAAAAATGGAGTGATCAGCCTCCCACATCTGTGTCTGCTCAGCCCTCTTAGTACTTTTCCATTAGTATTTTCATATCTTAATTAACACTATCACACAGCTAGGTCTTATTACATATTTGTTCAAATCACATGCATAAATAATTAAAAATCATTTTAATCATTCTTATGAACTGACTAACTTATATTGCAATAATTAATAATTAATTAAACATTCAATAGACTAAATTCACTTATGAGTATCGGACATATTCAAATTTGTTCATGACATAGATGACTTTTCCATGCACGCAAAAGTTAATTATGGAGTTCCACAAGGTTCTGTGCTTGGATATTTTGATACTTACGTATATACATGCTTCTCTTGGGCAATTAGGAATCTGTGCAACCAGATGAAGCAAATCAATTGCTCATATTTCATGCATACATAAAAGACTTAATGATTGGATTTCCTGTAATTTTCTATGTCTAGCTCTACTCTTCAGACAAGACAGAAATTATTATATATGCTTTCAGATAGTTAATCAAAATAACATAGCTTTGGCCTCCAGTACTACTGTGAGGAACCTTGGATTTATTTTTGACCAGGATATTTCATATAACTTTCACATAAGGCAAATCTCTAGAAATCTCTAGAACAATTCCAATGTGCCAAGAATCCCAATGTACTTGTACTTTGGAAGTACAAAGAAGATGCTGAAAAATTAGTCAGTGCATTTGTTTCTTCTTGACTCAGTGGACACAGAGGTGACAGAAACACTAAGAGAGAAAAGAATGTGTAAATGAAAGATTTAAAAAGGTGAATGAGGAAAAGACATACTGAGGTCAGGTGAGAGAGGTAGGATACAGACTCAGAGGGTGTAGATTAACACATGCTTCAAAGACAAAAAGGCCTGGATGTCCTGCAAACAGAAAAGTAAACGCCTGGCACACTGCTTTGCTTTGAATGTGGTGTCATCCATTTTGAATCATGTGCATGTTCACAGGCTCTCCTCACAATACACTTCTTCACTGCCAAAAGGGAAAAAGTGCACTTAGATCCACTTATGTAAGCTGGTCTATTGATTTTCACAGTAAGATATTTGAGAATTCATGTATGTCCTTTTGACACTGAGAAGAGCTAATGAAGAGCTTATATTTGAGATGTATGGTTCTCGCCCTTTGTTATGCAGCCTGCAGCAGCTGTCATCGACACGCTCCTTTGTCGTCAGCCACCACCTGCAGCCCCGCCGACCTTAGCTCCTGCTCTGCAGGCCACTACCCTGGAAGAACTGACCCCTTCTTCAAAAGCTGGATATTCCTTTGGATGCCACACCAGGGGCCTCGTTTATCAAAGCCTGCCTAAAACAAGTTCTAAATGAGTTTGTGGAGAAGCTGTCCGTACCTAGAAGTAAATGGATATATATCAAAGCTGTGCATACACAGTTTCACCCAGTCAACAATGATCAGTCTCAACTGTTCCATCTGCTTGTGCACATACTACCTCGTCTACTTATAGAAACACCTCCTAAATGATAAATATGGATAAATACAGCCCTCTTGTTGCCCCGATCAATCATGTCAGAGGTATTATTGACAGAATATAAAAATCTGACACCAGGGCAGCACAGACACACAGTTTTTTATTTGATTTTCAGTTCAAATTAAACAGCAGTAGCACTCTGTGTTGTTGGCCCTGGAGCTTGAGGTCACTGGGGCCCCCAACACTTTATTGTAACAAATGACATAACCGGCTTGCTTTGAGATCAAAGGGCCGAAACTGCAAGAGAAGGGACCAGAGGCAATATGTGAGTCCAAGCTAGGGACTGAAACAAACAGGCAATCTAAAAAAGCAAAGATTCCAACAGAAAATAAAGAAAGTCCAAATACCAAGTGAAAAATCCAAGCACAGGGAAACGGCTGGCAACTGTAGTGAGGTAATGAGGTAGTGATCCTAACTAATGCTTTATACTGAGGAGACACAGCGTATGTATGTGTGTGTGTGTGGCAGAGGGCAGGAAAACGCTGAGGCTATGAGGTAAAAGGAGCAAAAATAAAACAAAACAAGGTCTGGTGTGTTTCTAATGATGTTTTAGTTTCGTTAATGTGAATATACACTAGTTTTATTCAATGCTGGACGCAACATGGTCCTTTTTGTGTGTGTCAGTTTGCCCAGAGCAAACCAGAAAGTTGTGGCAATCTGGAATTAAAATAAATGTCTGTTTTCTTTTGCAGATCTCCCGCCGCTCTCTCCTCCTCACCCCTGCATGCTGAATAAAACTGTGAATTAACACTGCATAATTTTAATTAGAATTAGAGAACTGAAGACGACATGTGAGGTGATGGAAGTCTCTTTTTTATAACTTTATACAGCCAAGACAGATATTTGCTCAAAAATTTGCATGCTGAACGTCCTCACTGAAATAATGGAACAATCATAATGCAAAGGCTTCACAACAAAGTGTTATACTGTATAGATAATTTCCTCCTTTTTAAGAATGTTCCAAACTGCACTCTCAACATTGCTGCTATCTCTCTGATGGGTTTATTATGTTTTTTCGGCCTAATGATGGCCTCCTTCACTCTTTGGACCTCATGTTGAGTGTTCAGTTCCATTGAGCAGCTACCAAATGCAAATCTAACACTCAGAACCACCTCCAGGCTTTTCATCTGCTTGATTAGTCATGGAGTAACAACTGGTTATGGTGAGAGGGTGTTTTGAGTCTCATTAGATGCTTTGACTGCTGAAATTAGATTTGGTAGAGTTGCTTTAAGCTGTTGAACATTTTAGTAAGACGAGTGATGTCTACATCATCATCATCATCTTAAGTTTTTGGTTTTATAGTTTGCAGTGGAGAACAGACAGGAAACACAGCAGTTGCTCATGTCACACAATGTCATGCCTGTAGTTTGTTGGATCCATATTCAGTGACTAGTAGGCAGCATGGCTCTGGTAAGTAGTAGACTTAAGCATCACAGGACTGGGACAGCACTGGGGTCTTACTACTGACGGAACCAGTTTGTTTCTCATCCACAAACCAAAAACAGTTTGATTTGAAACCTAGAATTCTCGTTCCCAGTGAGAACCAGATGCCATATTTAAACTTTCATTGCAGCTATAACATGCGAGCCACCGTCTTGCCTCTTTTTGCTCGTCTGTTGTTCTGCATCATGCTGTGTGAGACATAATGGTTCTGCAGTTTAAATACAATTCAGGGAGTATGGTTCTGTTGTCCCTGAATGGAACTGGTTTGCAAACGAGAACCACAGTGGTTCTCTCTAGGTCGAAAAGCCCTATAGGACAAACTCTTCACTCAGTAGAATCAGATCCAGAATGAGGCTCACTATCTAGTTCTTCATGCCAAATCTATTTTCCTGAGCTAATAATGAGAATCATAGCTGTGTTTTGCCTGTTCTGCAGCAGAAGCTAAGCTTCTGTTAATGGATCTATTGTGCTGTGTGTGGGAATTATTACGGCACATACGTAATTGGATAATGAAATTCCTCAAACTCTGACAAGAGCTGCTATTGTTCATCGGGCCACATGAGAGATTGCACCTGTGCTTGTGTTGGTTTGGGAGAGTGTACACTGAATGTGCCAGCACACATGAGTGTATGGGGAGGAAAGTGTGTGTGTGGTTGTGTGTGTGTGGGTCTACCTTTTCGCTTTCTCAATGTAAATGAATAAGGGTGCAAAAATAGCACTGACTTTATTACAGTGTATTTTTGTGTGTTCATGTATGTCTTGACTCTGTCTGTCTGCATGTGTGTGATTCCTACCTGGATGTGTGAGTGTGAAATGGGATCTCGATATAGCTGAGGCTAATTAAAAGTTTCTGGCAGACTCCAGTTTTGCCATCCAGTTATCAGCCAGGCATCCAGATCTGTATCTGAAAGAAGAATTATCTTATTGATGATGATGTTGCTGATTAGTGCTTCCCAGTGTCCTCACTATTCACAGCTCCACTGGTTTTCCATGTGCACCACCTAATCATAAAGTGATCTACACCTGGGATTCTTGCAGATTGCAGTTAACTAGCTGAGCGTGGGGGTGAGACATGTTTTTGTCCTTCAGATCTATGAGGAAATGTGAATGTTCTCTTTCCTGACTGTTACAAGAAGTACCTCCAATTGCTGATGGAGGGCAAAATAATGAATATTTTCACAGTCCAGCAGGAATACAGTACAGTTGCCGTGGAAACACTGCTCCTGTGCAGGTGAACTAAACCTCCACTGTAATCCAAATCACTATCATTGTGCTTTTATAGTTATAGTGGTAAGAAACAGCCTGGTCTGATGCTTTAGCTCTATGAAATGTAGATTGTTAGTATACAGGTCAACATGCTGTACTGACCCTAGTGCTCGTCTTGTCCAAAGGCTGCATGTGGGTGGAAAATGATGCACATCTCTGAGCCTCCAGTGCAGAGTGAATTGGCCACTGCTCATCAATAGGTTAAAGACTACAGACCACTAAGACACATAACAAACACTGTGTAAAAGCTTTTCATAATTAATCCTGCATTCACTGATATTTCCCTGGTCACTTCGGGGCTTAGAGGTGGTTCTACTGGAAGCCAAATCAAAAACCTCAACCTTAACTTGAGCTTCTGCTCTGTTTGGCAACAACAGATTCTATTATTTCAACTGTGGGACTAACAATTGTTTGCCAAACGTTATTCTACAGTAAAACATTATTCCCATCAGTAAACAAGTAAAGAGACAGTCACCCATTGGCCGATGTCAGGCCCATCTCTCTACATGGTTTTGTGGTGTGTCCTTTTCTGCTGGCACTGGTCAAATCTCTGTCTAAGGCTTTTCAGACGATTTAGCACATTGAATCACCAGCAGACCCCATTGGTGAGACAGGGTCCGCTACGGAACACGTTGGTCTAACTTTGTCTTCTGTTCAGCTTAATGAATCACTGCACAAGAAGAGAAACCGAATTGACGAGAGCCAGCAAAAGACAAAGCCAACCAAAAGACCAGGGGCTGAAGATGCCAGTGCCATCACAACTTCTTATCAGATACATTCTTTATTAGAAGCAGCTCCTCCGGTCCTCAGGTCTTATTCTTTCTCTTATTGAATGATGAATGCATTCCACTGCCACCTGCTGGTACATAGGGTTACTTCTCTTCTTGAAGGCGCAGAACATACACTACAAGTCAAAAGTTTGGACACACATAGGAATCACCATGTTGTTCATGAAAAGATACATGTCTTCAGCTGTGTTACCATAA
>JAUMHL010000021.1:1571861-1581964 GCA_032362345.1 Sandelia bainsii | reverse complement strand
GTTATAAAATCTGCTTTTCTTTCACAAACATGGTCATTTCCATGTGTGTCCAAACTTTTGACTGGTAGTGTATACTTGCATCTATTTTTGCGATGTCATTGCAAAAAATGGCTAAACATATTGCAACATACATTGCCATTTCTTTTTAGGAAATGCCAAAACAAAAGTCAAAAAAAGCTTAAAAATCCAGTTTCAGTGTGTTTTAAGGCTTTTTTTTCCCCCAGTAACTTCAAATTAGTACTGCAGGTATAATTGTCACCATTTACTTGTTAATTTATCATCGGTCTTCTCCTGACAAAAGTTTTTTCCAGGTTTGCATTTAGAAGTCATCCACTGTTAAGTGCCTCATGTTTGAATTTCCTCACATGCTGACACTGCTTGAGCTGCAGGAGCTTCATCTTCCACTCTGCCACTCAGTGTGCCCTTTTGACTCTGGAGTCACAAATCTGTCTGCCCATGAGCGAGAATGAAAATCTGACCCTCCTTCGCCCCTCATTCGGGAGCCACTATGTAGATCAAAGTCTTGCAATGCTGCATACAAATACACTCGCAGTCTGGCAGTCTTAGTAGCATGCACCTGCACAAGCAGGGAACATCAACAAAGTGTCAGGGGTTCAGTGGCTGCCCAGACTGTCATGAAACTACATTTCAGTTTGTGGAAGTAGATTCAGATATTTTGTGGGTAAGGGAGTAGGGCGAGGATGATGAAGAGAAGCGACTGTGAATAAAACATTACATTTACTGATAGTTTTCTTTGCATGAAGAACATTTCTTGCTCTCTTTCTGTAGGGAGCTGAGCACAGTGAGGACAGAAACACATGCTCTAGTTTCAAGTCTTTTTAAAGATTAAAAAATCAACTTCTGCTTTTAAAATGCAGTTTAAACATTGATAACAAGCATCCAGAGGAAAATCAATGGCTGACTGATATTAACCTAATCCTCTGTAACAGAAACTCTCTTTGGGCAGCTGCCTCAGTTCTCCAGCTCTCAAACACAGGTGACATTCCTGGATTCTTGCAGACTTCACAATTGCATGTTTTCGAGGCTGAACAAGAGTTTGGAGCCTGTGAAACAGAATAAAAGCGAGTGATGAGAAAGATTTGGCTCAGTGAATCCACTGCTGCTCGTCTCTGACAGAGCTGTTGCGGCAGAGCTCTGCCCTCCTCTCCAGCTCATGCTAAGGATGTAATGAAGCCTGAAACTGAGCCAGGATCTGTAGCTCCCACATGACCCCATTGTGCAGCATATGGTAGCCCTCTCTGTGGCCCTGGTGGCTACATGCCACCAGCTAAACTGGTAGGAGCAGTCATG
Source organism: Sandelia bainsii (assembly GCA_032362345.1). Taxonomy (NCBI): domain Eukaryota; kingdom Metazoa; phylum Chordata; class Actinopteri; order Anabantiformes; family Anabantidae; genus Sandelia; species Sandelia bainsii. Next base: position 1,580,653 of record JAUMHL010000021.1, on the reverse strand, counting down.
TGGGAATATGGGATATGCGCTGCTGCAGATCTGTTTTTGAAAGATGGAAAGTGCTGCTTTTGTTTTCTGTTACATGCGCCTCTGTGAGAAAACTGTTTAAATGGGTCAGGCCACACTCCAGTGTTTTATTCTCCAGTCTCAAACATCAAAATGCAAATGAAAGGCGCTTTTATTCTAGCTTTTTAAAAATGTATCATGGTATCTCTTTTTTGTATCACATCAAACCTTTGGTGAATTGTCTATGCTTGCTTATTTGCTTAGTGTCCTGGAAGAGCTGCAGTCTATCCCAGCACACACTAGATGAAATGCCAGCACATATTAGCACCATAGTAAGAAGCTCATTTTTTGAGTTGAAGTTTGATGATGTGACAACGCTTTAAGGTCATGCCACAGCATCTCAATTGGATTTAAGTCTGGACTTTGACTGGGCCACTCCAAAAGTTTAAGCCATTCAGAGGTGCACTTGCTGATGAGTTTTGGATCATTGTCCTGCTGCAGAACCCAAGTGCGCTACAGCTTGAGGTCACAAGTTTTTTGGTAGACAGCAGAATTCATGGTTCCATCAATCACAGCAAGATGTTCAGGTCCTGAAGCAGCAAAGCAGCCCCAGAACATCACACTACCACCACCATGTTTGACTGTTGGCATAATGTTCTTTTATAAAATGTTCATCAGTCCACAGAATATTCTATGTATATAGTATATATAGTCTTGAAGATAATCAAGATGTTTTTTGGACAATGTGACATGAACCTTTGTGTTCTTTTTGGTCAGCAGTGGCTTTTGCCTCGGAGCTCTCCCATGGACGCCATTTTTCCCAGTTTCTTTCTTACTGTTGAATCATGAACACTGACCCTATGTGAGGCGAGTGAGGCATGCAGTTCTTTAGTAAACCAGCCGTATACTGTATTTCAACCAGGCACAGTTCTCGTAAATGTGGCTAAATGAGTCACTTCACTTGAATGTTAGCTGGTTCAAATAAATATGGCCAACTGTCCAAGGATAGAAGAGGAAACATGAAGAATGAAGGCAGAGACAGAAAAGCAACAGGACCATCTTTAATGCCAACGTACTGTAAATCAGGAAGCTGGTGGTGATTCTGTGCCCACTGCTCTTCACTGCGGACGAAGCATGAAAACTCTAGTTTGTTTCCAACCTGCCAGACTTACAATCTACCTGCAGATATCGCCATGGCTGGGAAACCTCATGCCACTCATACCACTCATACAATCTACTTAACATGTTAGAATTATTGGCTGAGTTATTTGGCAGGAGGTAAGAGGCTCATGAACACAACAACTGTTTTCCTGTTTACTGTAGCAAGTTAGCTCTGTTCTTCCTCACCTGTCATTAGTATTTGTTGCAGACATGGATCTCTGATGTTTGATTTTATCTTTTGTGTCACAGAAAAGAAGTACTAGGATGAACAGGCAGGTTGTTTTAGCTTTTTCCAAAGCTGTCATGTTATCTAAGACTTTTATCTGCTGTTGGTGCAGTTTTAAACTAAGAGCCTTGTATCTGTCTGTGTGCGGGCCCCTGAATGCTTGGCTCCTGCCCTGATCGCCTCAGCCCAGCCTGCTGGAACAGCTTTGTGTGGCAGCTGGTCCTGACTGATTGCGCTGCTTGTTAGTCTGTCTTTGATCATTAAGCAGAGCAATGTCACCGCCTTTAGTGTCATCAATTATAATCTGGCTTGTGTCACTTTGATCCTAACAAATATTATGCCAGTTCTTTTAAGCCGTTGTTGGGCCACATGCTGCAGACTTTGAGCTTCCTCTATTAGATGCAAGATTTGTGATGAATAATTTACCTGAGTGGATTTTTTCACTGCTCTCTCCTCTAAAGCTCAGACTACACAGGCGTTTTAGAGTGAAGGAGAGAGTGAGAGGGAAATGTATAAATAGCTCATCATGTCCCTTGGTGGTGGCACCTACATCTGTCCGATCCATATGGTACTGTTAGCTAGCCAGTTTCTAATATCCTCTAAGTCTGTAGGCAGTATAAATATTCCAACTGCTGAGAAACATTTAGGCCTGGTCGGAGAGTGACTGGTTCAACAATGTGTATAATCAAAACAAAAAAATTACTCTACCACAAATACATTCTTCAAAGGATGCATGAAATATGGGCACAGTGATACAACTATGAAGCTCTTTGCAAAAATGTCTGTCCTTGAAATGTCAGAAATATGCATACATGAAGGTACACTGTATAAAGTTAAGCTACAGCAATGATCCTGGATGTTAAATCTTTCTTAGGACTATGTTTGTTCCGGTATGTTTTATGCATCATTTCATTCATTCGTCATTTGTACAGGTCACTTCCGACTGAGACCACTGATTCTCAAGCCGGGTAAAAGTGGGTAAATGCAGATTCGCCAAAACAAACTGAACATGTGAGGTGCAAAAGCTACCAAAGCGAAGGTCAGCTATCAGTCCAGTCTGTTTCTGGAGTTGATCTTGTACCTGTTGGGTATGCTTGGGGATGAACTCTTGTGTCATCTGTTGGGTTAAATTTGATCCTGTCTTGATTCAGGCTGACATAAAAGTCAAAGTCAAAGTCAAACTGGATCAACAACAAAACTGTGTGAGACCAGAGTGGCTCAATGTGAAAAGGTAAACTACTATTCCATGTGGTGACCATGAAAATTGTCAGGGAAGTGATGAGTCACAACATTAAAACCACAGGGTTGACAGGTTGATTATCTTATTACAATAGCACATGGATTTCATGGGGTTGGATATAATACACAGCAAGTGAACATTTTGTTCTTGAAGTTGATGTTTTGGATTTAGAAAGTGGGTTATATCACATTTGAGGTCTCCAACGATGGCTGCATGGCTGATTATTGTGGAATTGCAACATAGTAAAAAGTTTAGTGTTAGTTTAGTGTTTAGTTATCACAGAAAATGCACAGATTACATATAGACAGCTGGCACCTCTTGTCCAGGGTGCACATCATTTTCTGAGTTCCCCCCAAACATGTCTCTTGCCAAGTAGCACGCTATGCAGTGGCTGCATTTCTTTCTCTGTGAGGACTTTCATCTGGCATGTTTTACACAGTATCTCTCTGTGCTCTGCGTCGCTAAGCTTGAATCCTAAATATGACAGAGGAAAATCATGAGATCATACACACCACACGCACCTGTCTAAACAGAGACTGACTGGTCATCTCGTTATTGTAAACGTAGATAACGAGCAAGCTGCACACAGACAATAGGTTACATCCACACTTGGATATATTAATTTAATTCAGCTGCATCTTTTTGCTGTTGTATAGTTGCACAGGCTGACATCAAGATTGCAATTGTGAGTGCTATCTCCAACTTTCCACAGACTGTAGAAGCTACTTAGTGAAATAGTCTCAACATAACATTTCATCCTCCACATACCCTCACCTGTGTTAACTGAGACTCTTCACCAACTTACCGGTGCTATTGTGTTTTTGCATTGTAATGTTCTCACCACTGCCACACTACACTGGTTGACATACACATAGTTACTGTGTGGGAATGTAGAGAAACCGTGGGTGATGTGATGTGTGCGAATCCTCATGAGCTCCCCAGTGTGCCACTGAAACATCTCATAAGAAATGGAGTTGTGCCTGCTGGTAGTACAATAAGACTCAGTAATGTCCAACCGTGCTCTAATAATGTCTTATAGAGTTGTTGAGAATTTGAGATCAAGCCAGCAACAAACAAAAAGATAAAGACACAGACTCTATGGGAATAGGTGATTGACAGATGATTCACTTTAGTTGGTGGTGAAATAAGATTTTCAGAACACAATATAGATATTTAGAGTAGCATCACTTCAGTGCACTTTACTATTAATTTCCATTTTTTTAACAGTATTTTCTGTTGTTTTAAAGTTAACACAACAGGAAATAAATAATAAATACCTGTCAATTCAAATAACTGACAGTTCAGTTGAATTTTATTAGCCATCTGCCACAAAAGCACACAGGTACACTGTAAGAGAAACAAAAAGAAATAAAGTCATCAACTCTGGAAAAAATGTAAATGTTGGCAGCCAAAATAGACCTTTGGCCAAAAAAAATGAATAAAGATGGTGTCTGTGTTTGTAGCTACGAGCTTGCAAGTGCAGGAAGACAGAATCCATTGTTTTCTAGGATATAGAGACTTTGAAATATCGAAATAGATCTTATACACTGCCATGAGCAGGTGATGTTTCTTTTAAGTTGAGTTTGTGTTTTTGGATTTAGTGGTGTTTTCCATGCATAACAGTGTAGACAACACACCTCCCCCATGACATGCTAATATTACTGATGTCTGCCTTGCCTCATGCCTGTTGATTTACAGTAGGCAAAATCACTTTCAGAGATGATCCAGATGGTACCTACTGCACTGAAACAGCAGCAAAGACAGTAGCCACTCTGGAAACCTACAGTAAACACTAGCTCATGGGAATTAACACACAGAAATCTTTGGTTTGAGGGTGGTGAGGTCACAATGTGAAGTGTGGCTTTGTCAAATAATGTGTCCAAAATATTACTGAAAATTCAGAATCAGAAACAACTTTACTGACCAAGTAGTTTGTCTATACAAAGAATTTGACCCCACTTTTTAGAGATTGCATTCATTCATTCAAGTAAACCAGAAGTAAAAGATAACTGTGGATCTTATGAGTGAACCACAGGTGGTAACAGACTTCACCTGGAAATTTTTGTCACTGTTCCAGTAAAGCAATGAAGACAGAAAGTAGCTGTAGTTCTCAGTGTATTTGACTACTGTTTCATTAAAGTGATAATTATTGAATTTGTCTTTTTTTTTTACAGCAACAAAGTTATCTGACAGCAAAAAGCTACACATTTTCTCAGCATGTTGATTTATATGTATGTATTCATAGTCTTTGCATATGAAAGTATGCTTCTGTCACTTGAAGGTACAAAGTGTGGCATGCGTCCCCAAAGGACAAATCTGCACCTTCCCAAAGGGGACACTTAGTTGTGGCAATGCCTTACAGCTCTTTTAATTCCCTTTGGAGATATAATTGTTTATTAAGTGAAAAGCATGTAAAAATAAACTACGTCAAAGGTTAAAATATGCGTATCACTGCAGGGACTTAACCTAAAGCAAAGAAGGCTTCAGTGTTTGGTGCTCTCTGACTGGAATGGAAGTCAAATATTAATCTTCAGGGATTCTTGCACGCTGCTAAAGGAATCGTAAGGAAGCGTATCTGCTTTCCAAAAGAGAACGTGTTAGCCTAGCTTAGCATAAAGAAAGCTCAAAAAATGCACTGTGCATTCAGCACATAGACGACATTTAAACATGGACGTAGTGAAGCTCAGAGTTGCAGCTTATCGTCTGAGCCATGTTTTCGCTGGAGGTGTTAAATTGTACAGCACCCACAGCACCGTGACTTTTACTTTCAGTAAACGTAACCAATGTTCAACATCTATTAGGTGAAAACTCCAATATGATCCCCTTAGTGTAAGTCGCCATCGTTTGTAATACACTAGAAAAAAAGGCTCCCCCTAGTGGTGAAGAAGCTCAACGCAGTACCAGAGCGAGACAGACACACCAGTGCAGTGCTCACTTGCTTATCCTACAGTGTAGACTCTGCATAGAAAAGCACAAATCAAGCCTCATCTATAGCCACAGTGCAACTGTCTAAATGAAAACTAGTATTTAATTTAGTCATTTGCAAGTTGTAAATGTGTCATTAAGAACTACAGAAAGAGTTTGACAGCGATTTTCTCAAAAGTGTGTGCTACAAAACAGTCCCAAAATTTTTGTTAATTTTCTGCATAATTTAAAATAATGTTAGACTGACAATCAAACGTAATGTGTCTGTTGAAATAAATGTGGAATATGTTGGACAGAAGTCACTTTACTGCATTGGCTCATGTTGCTGTCACTGTTTCTAGACTCGTTAGAGTTTATTTGGTTGTGTTTCCGAATTTATCTCAGTCTGTGATTATGTTTCATGACTTTATTTACCCATCAAGTCATTGAAATTACATTTGAACTAGACTGTGCAAGGACGCTGCTCATCAGCTTTCTATTGAAATCTAGAACATAGCATCATCTGTATTATCCAACAGATTTTTTTGTTTATTCTCACTGACTGTGTTTCTGTTTAAACTCAGATCCTCACTAGCAAAAACCTTTTGCATTTTTTGTTCTTCTCACCTTTTTGAAAAAAAGCTACATCTTTCATTACAGGATTTTTGTAGTAAAACAAACTTCAGTAGAATGTTGTTCATATTTCCTCATGATTTCATTCTCTACACATGAGAGTTAGTTTATTTACATGTTTGTGTGTGTGAGTGTGTGCGCACTGAGGCCAGATGAAACGATGATCGTTCCTGTTTGGTTTCTGCTTTCATATTACAGCATAAAAGCCGTGCTACCTCCTGACCCACACTTACATAATAAATAACCCCGCCAGGAGATGTATTGCACTAGATCCAGTATCAGATGCTTCTTCATAGTCAGATAATATCACTCGGTGCTGTGCAACGTGCCCTGCAGCAGGCTCTGCATCAGAAGCTCTTGAGTAACCAGGCTGGGTTGGCAGTGGTGTACATTAGAAAGTTGCTTCATGGCTCAGGCTGAGACTTCTTGTTATTACACCTCATAAATATGGAGCAAGACTTGGTGAAATGAGCCCTGAGGCAAAACTGCAGTTGACTTTTAAGTTGTTTAGGCGTGAAGACGAGCTAAACCCAAGATGGCAAAACTGGCGCTTGTTAAAAGGTGCATTACTATGCATCACCTGTCTGCCCGCAGTAATCTGTGTGTTTAAACACACAGTCTGTGCATCAAATCAGTTCCTCCTCTTAACCTTTACTAAAGTGGCATAAGGCAAGAAACCAGTAGTCTAACAATTCAGTTCTTTAAGCCTAGTATGGGAACGCTCACATGCAGACACCCACTCAGATTCAAGGCTGCAGGCTGAAGGAGGCAGGGGACTAGGAAGAGGTTTTAATCACATTCACACAGTGTCAGTGATGGAGAGGCTGGTTGTGAGTGGGTGTCTGCAGAGGAACGCGACACATTGTTAGCAGCTCTGTCACAAACACACCCTGCTTCATTAGACAAAACACTCTCATCTGCAGCGCTTTTCCTGCAAATCTATATTGGAGATACGTGTGAGAGCTCATCTCTACAGTCAGAGGTAATGTGTTTTTCTCCTGCACAGAGACAATTAAACAGTGACTTCATTCTTCAACCCCCTGTTTTCTGCTTTTCATTGTTTAAGCAGGCGACAAGTACGGGTAATGGAGGGGTATATGTGTGTGTGTGTCTGTGTGGGTGGGTGACAGAAGATAAGTACCTGCATGATTCCACAGCATTTACACCCTGTAACAGATGAGACTGAGTCTGAAAAAATTAATGCCTTTCACTTTATTACTGTGGAGGGTAAACCAATCTGGCTGAATAACACTTTGCACTGACACCAATGAACCTTGGGGGTTTGCGACCCTGTTGCCTGTTCACAGGTTGTTCTCCCTTGGACCATTTTTGGTAGGCACCCTTGTCAAAGTCTGAGATCCTCCTGAAACACAGTTCATCCAAGTATGCGGATGCAAATGACAACACTTGACCACTGTCAGTATGACTAATGTTAGCGGAGCTATGAAAGAAGGCGAGTCTGTAAAGTTCCCTTCAGTACGTCACACCCGGTAAGAGGAGCAAGGTGTGTACAGTAACACCTGGATTTAAGTATACGCTGTAAGACACAGCTCAAATGTATGCTCTACGTATCTATGCTGTAAAATGTTTATGCATTTTCAGAAAAATTGCACATGCTGATTCAGCCATGCTAAATTATTCACTATTGTTTATATATGTATATATATGTAATTGTCTCTGTATATACAGAGTTACACTGTAAAAAACTGAATTTATTTACAACTTACAACTACAACTAAAAAAAGTGATGATAGTGTAGATTTATAGTAAAAGCGCAAGACATGTTAAGCAGCCATTACAGAAGACTGAGAAGAGTAAAATGACTGCACCAACTGGAGACTCTGCTGTGAGTAATTAACATCTTTAATGTCTTTTCCTCCTTCTTCATAGGCTAGACTACTCTAACAAGACATATACACATATACAACATGTCAATTCTCTAGTCCACAGCCATAGGTTCTCCTATATCTATTTCTTGCTGCATGCTCAGTCTGATATGTTTGTTTTTTTCCTCACGCTCATACCTACTAGCAGAATTTAATTCATTAACCCTTTTCCGGCCAAAATTGATACTAAGCTACTGTAAGTGCTTCAGTTTTTGTTTTGCGGCGCACACAGTTTCTGACATTCATAAATAAGTTCAAAATATGTTACTGTATATGTCGTTTTGGCTGCAAATGTATATGAGCTATAGTATTTTATGGACACTACAGAGTCATGTCTTTGGTCAGGCCATGGTTTTTAGCCTCTGATTTTTTTCTGATTTTCAAATTACATTAAAAAATAACACTTGTGGAATGCACAGAATGTTTTCTTCAGTGGGTTTGTGTTTGCTTTAGTTACTGAGGCTCAGTAAGAAGCAGAGGATGACTGCTCTGAGGCACCAATGCTGGAATGCAATCAGGGTTGATGTTATGTGGGAAATAAAATTATGCACAAAATGTACAGCTGCACATATGATCAAAATACATTTGTTTCATTTGTCTTCTTCTGTCCGTATGTGCACTCCCTCCATCTTGCTCTCTCTGTTTTCAGACAGGTGGAGAGATGTGTAAACATACACTACCAGTCAAAAGTTTGGACACACATGGAAATGACCATGTTTGTGAAAGAAAAGCAGATTTTATAACA
>JAUMHL010000021.1:1532226-1545598 GCA_032362345.1 Sandelia bainsii | reverse complement strand
GTTTTTTAAAAATTATTTTATGTGATTCCTATCTTCTTCTTCTTCTTCATGTGAGACAGGTGGGGCGGCGCCCCAGCTCACTTAAGTAACTTGGCTACAATCAGGTTTCTTAAGGACCTGATTGTTTTACTGTTTTATGGTCACTGTAATTGGGTAAACCTGATTTCCCCAGGTAGATTTCTACTGGATAATGCTCATTACATTGAGCAGGCCTCATACTTACAACATTTGACTAAAAGAAAGTAAAACAGAAACTAAAACTGAACTTAACATAAATAAGTTGGGTCTCACAACTAAACATTTAAATATTTGTTAAATTCAGACAGTTTTTGCTGTGAAAAGGAAGTCAGTCAGTCCGGTTGTGTAGGCACGTCTGAAACATAGATGGCCTACTGTTTTTTACTGTCACTGTTTTTGAACACATCACTCACAGGGCACCAGTGCTTCTGCTGACAAGCTTCCCACGCTACACCTTCTATGTAGGCACAGTGTTACTTTCTCAATATAAACCTCAGGTACAAAGGCAAGTGATCAGTCCAGTTAGGACAAGAGGAGAGGAAATATCCAATTTCTAAGATACTGTATATAATCTGCATGTGTCAGGGAGCTGCTGATATGTGGGAAATTCTTGGAACTTCCATGAGCTCCTGACTGACTGAACACACCAGATCCAGGTAATCAGTAGTGGGCAGGTCAGGGATTGTTGAAAACAAGCAGGACAGCACATCACAAGCCTCAGCACATGCATAGAATATCACAGTATTTTTAAGCAAACATTTATTCCTGACAAATAGTCCCACATCAGAGTGATTCTGTTTCTCCTCAGGCTCCTCTTTCACCAAACATGAGCTTCCTTTCATACCACCTCAGTTTCACTCTGCAGATTATCCCTCAGGGCCATTTCTTTATTGCTAAGCCTAAATCGGTCACCGTTTTTTCAGGTGAAAAATAACATTTGTGTGTCAGTGTGCTCATCCCGTGGACTGACGTCTTCTTCACATTTCTGTTATAGTTTCACTGACACATACTTATTAACGCTGTGCTTCAGAGGTCTGTGGCTACTGTTAATGAATTTCAGTATAGTTAACTACAGTGTAGACCCTGTCTTTGGTGCTGCAGGTTACCTGTCCTGCCCCATATGATCCTCAGCTTTCTCATCCAACCTTCAGGCAAGGAAAATCGCTAAACATTCACTTTCTCTTTGGGCACAAAACGGTAGGAATTCTATCCGAAAGAGGAATGTTTAACTTTTTGCACTGATAGTTGTAAATCATTTCCTGTTGTAAATGTACTACCTGATCACTCTTCCACTGTGCCTGAGAGTAGATTTAAGTTTTGCACCAGAACTCTGAAGCAAAATTCAATGATAGTCTGATAATCAGTGTTGAGTATAAAAGTGCATTTGAGCAGGTGGAGGGGTCTGAAGGTGGGATACATGCAGGAGGAAGCCTGGGGTGAATGTCCTGGTTAACGGAACATGGTAGAGTGGGGGACCATGAGTGGATGACGATGATGATGTTGGTGGCAGAACTGCTCGATGTTTATCTTTACAACGAAGCTTTAGTTGGTCTTGTTGATCACAATGATTTACCCCAGCACCTTGTGTAAGAGGTTCTTTGTTCTAGCTCAGGGAACATTTGGTACCACTCTTGAATTCAAAGAACTGGTTCAAAATTAAGCACGGGGGTGATATTCATCTTTTGATAATAAACTCAGTGCTGTGTCTTCAGTGTTCATGTGAGGGTCAGTGCAGGTGTATTGTTGTCCATTTAGTTCAATTTAAAAAACTTAATGTCCAATGGTACTACTATTATTATTATTACTTGGAAATATTCACATCATTTCCACTATGATGGGATAAGTATGAGAATAATGCTCCAACTATGTGACCAATTACAGTGTGATAAATGATAATAGATGAGCCTTATACAGATGTTTAAGGATTTTGTTAGTACCCTTTCATGAAAAAAAGAAGAAACCATTATCAAAAGTAATAAAAGAAAAATGTTTCACTGTAGCCAACCTCCCTGGATGTGGCAGTAAGAGGAAAATTGACCCCAGATTGAACAGAATGATAGACAAAGAGCCAAGGTGTTCTACAGTCCACAGTCTTTACTTATAGTGGGAGTATAGTGAAAGCCAGACAGAGTTTATTCAGAGCTGAAAATGAATCCATGAAGTGTAATATCTGTATTTCAGTGTGAGGACAGATATTGGTGGCTTTACACTCACGGCTGATTAATTATAAGTGATAACATTAGTGAAATGAAATTTGGGTAACAAAGTAATAAGTTACTGTCCAACTGGGATTTTTATCTTCTTCTACTGATGTAAACCTCCAAAAAATTAATGCGTGTGTACGAATGAGAAAGTGAAACTATGTCAGAGACAGCTTCAGCAGGAGGGAAGGAGACAAACAGAAACTTGGGGTTTGTTGAAGAAAAGCTGCCAGTGAGTATGTTAGGTTCATGGAGTAAGTTACCATGGCAACCGACTCAGAGTTAAAGTATGTTTCTGGAACTGAAAACTCAGAGTTAGAAGAGTTCACAGGTTTAAAAGGTTTTGGTCATACATTTAGCATCTAAGAATCTCTTGGTTTCACCAAAAATTGTAGAGGAAACTTAAAATTTGTTAGCCAGTGGTTTTTACTAAGCCCTCTTTCTGGAAGACCCCCTCTGGTTTAGTCTGTTTTGTAATATTCCAGTGAATCTGAATAGATCAGAGAGTAGCATGACCCCTTAAAGAATAGCTTAGTGTTGGGAGTGCACCATGAGTAGGCATATATTAAGCGCGCAAAGTTGATTACACTGAAATGCAGAAGGTGGTGATAATGCACCTAAAAGTTTTTTGCCATCCACCATAAACATGGTGCCTGGTCGTCTGAATAAACTAAGATTAGCTTTCAGTTTTAGTTTAGTTTCAATATGGACATCTATGGAACCAGAGCGGAACAGTAAGTCTGCTGTTCTACGTCATGTCCGTTGAGACTAAATGGTTCTGTGGTTACTTAGCACTGAGAACTGAACGGCTTCCCCCTCAGCTGAAAAGCACTAACTGTGGAGAGGTCCACTGATCTCTCCTCCTGACAATGTAATATTAATGTCACCTGCTGTTAATAATCACGACTGATTTCACCTGTGCACTTGCCGTTACAAATACCATTTGTTTTCTACTCTGCTGGTTTGATTCTCAGGCTGCTAGTGAAGAAAATACAGCAACTCTCTGCTATGCAGATGTAATAGATGCTCTCAAATTGGTGCCAACTCATTAAGTGGATTAAAGTGGAACTAAAAATTGATTTCACAATGTGATTAACATTTGGCTGGAGAAGTGTCCTTGACATGTTTAATCACGTATCAGAGGTGGCTTTGCTGGGTTTTGTTAAGTAATGTTAGAGTCCTGTCTGTGCTCTTACATTAAGGGTCTTCATTGTGCAAGTTAAAAAGGCCATTGCGCCAAGTGGTGGGAATCCCCAATCAAATAATAAACTAACTGGTCTATATCCACTAAATATTACAATATAATGGAGCCTGTCAGGTATTTATTATGAACTGTTTTTACATGTTTAAATGCTAACACAAAGCAGTTTGCCTTTATTCAATAGTGACAGTAGTAGGGTGGCAGTCAGGAAATATGGGACCAGAGGGGGGTTATGATATGCAGCAAAGGTCCCCAGCTGAACTTAGGGATAAATGGTCATAATTCTACACAGCATGTACAGGATTAGATCTGCAACCAAACAGGTCAGGAAGACACTGCAACAAACAGAACCACAGTCTGTTGCCAACCTGCTGTGGTGTATTTTTTCTCATATACTATGCTATATTACTGCTGTATGACCCTGTGTTATCCTATGCTCAGTAAAGTTCAAATTATACAGGTATAAAGTCTTTCCTTTGAATCCAACTGGCCTGCACTGAAACTGAAATTGACTTGGCCTATGCAGTAAAAACCCTAAGCTTGTAAAGAAAATAATCTACAATGTATGAGGCCTAATGGAGCAAAGGAAAGGGTTAATGTAAAAAAACAGAGGCGTCACTGGGATAGGTGTGGTTTAAAAGTTATTAGGGGTAGTGAGAAAGTAAAGAGGGTGGTCCCCAACTGAAGGAGGGACTATAAAGGCCATGTATTAGCAATGAACGAGTTAGTCTGGCCCTCCGGGGCCTTACTCACTTGTTTATGTGTCTTTGACAATAAACCTTTTACACTTAGATTTTTGCCTCTCTGCCTGTTCAAGAACTGAAGAACTCCTAAACCATCTCTGTTGAACACTTAGATTGAATTTTGGCCCAAAACTTTGTCAGATATGAAACCACACTGCCCTCCATCCAGGACCTGTGCACTTCCAGGGTCTTGAAACAGGAAAAGAAAACATTAGAGAACATAGACCATACCCTGCACCTGTTCCAACATTTCCAGAACAAAACATTGCACACTGAAACTACCAGACACAATAACACACATCATATCTCTAAGAAACAGATAATCTGTTAAATATCTGTTAAACAACACTGCAATACTAAATACTAAGAAATTAAAAGTGCAAAAGTGACTGTAAGTGCTTTAATTCTTTGTCCAAAATAAAGGAAAATGGTCAATGTCATGAGTAAAGCTGGTCCACACGCATCAGAGGTGTTGGTACCAACTGGGCTTATGACATAACTATAAAAGAAAACAGCAGGAAACCGAAGCTGCCAACAAATACGAAGACTCAAGCATTTGATGTGTACATCTGCTGAAATGTCTGAGAACTGAGCTCATGTCATGAAATTGACTGGAAACAGCAGGACCAACGGTGTCAACAGCGGAGCAGGAGCCCCGGTCTGTTAGTAACACAGTGTCTAGATAACAACAGTGGAATAAAACATTAACTCTTCTCGAGCAGTTGTTGTGAAGAGTTTCATCAATTCAAAGACGAGTTTCATCAGTGGAAGGAAAAAAGCTGGAGAGTGAAGGGAGCAGAAAATGAATGTGACAGTCTTTTCTCACTAGAAGAATGACGACCATTCAAGCTCTGCTTTTAAAGTCGCACTCCACCATGCTGCTGATGTCCAACTGACGTCACCCGAGTCATTTTCTCAGGCCTGACAAAACCCCTTCCTGAGCCACAGAAGACGCAATACATCACCATCCTGCTGACACTTTTCCTGTAACACAGACTTGATCAAATGTGAACCTATACTTTAAAGTGGATTCAAGGAACTGAAGGATCCAGCAGTTTATGAGCCGCACTCTTGATGTCTCTTGCAGTTCCCTCAGCTACACGTAAGGACAACATTTAGGTTAACTGTTGCCGGAACCCGTTCTCATACCGAGGCGCCAAGTTGGAATCGTCCTTAAAAGAGGCACGTCCATTGGTTGTGTGAGATATTAGGTGTTGTAACAAAACCATTCCAGGAAGTACTTATTTTCTCTTTTTGAGGTAACCTAACCCTGAAGTTTTTGTGCCTAACCCTAATCCAGCAGTTTCATGCATGAAATCAGTCAAACTGTGATGTTTCCAGACAGGCAGCCGTCATCATTCCCATGGTGCCGAGTGGGAAACGTCATTAAGTGACACTCTAAGATGTGAACGTGTTGGCTGACAGGTGTCTTGTGCACCTCTCTTTTGTGCACAGACTGAAAAGGGCTTGTTGCTCTTGAAGCCTATGGATTAAATTCATGTGCCTGGCTACATTGGTTTAGTCGTAATAGTGAAGTAAACGTACAGAATGGACTCAAAGCTTCAAGTGTGGATAAATGCAGGACAAAAGCCCAAAAGGTTGTCAAAGTGCCTGACCACAACAATCTCTTCAAGGAGATTAATACTTTGCATTATTAATTTCAGGGAATTATTTATGATTAGTGACTTTTGTTAATTTCAGTGATTTCAACAGCGTATAAATATATATGTCATTTCAATGTCCAATTACTGCTTTAGGAATGGAACAATTGGGGTGGGACTGGTTGGGTGTGGGTGACAGCTGTCCCCCCTTTGCCACCCTGTAGATTCGCCCCTGATCAATGTGGAGTCCAAAATGTTCATTTATTAACCAAGTGTTATTATATTTGTGTCGAACAGTAATATACAATAGACAATTTGATATTATTCCACAAAAGATGAAAATGACTCAAAACTCAACTTTAATTTAGTGAAATGACCGTAAAATTCCAAACCGCTGTGTTCGAGTGTCTGTGTATCCAGCCTGCAGTGCTCCCGGTGTCCGTTAGAGGGAGGCACAGAGCCGCGCGGGGGGGCTGGCGGGCGTTGAGTCAGTTCCAGGCAGGCTGGAGTGCCGCTGAGCCGGGTAGGGCAGACAGACACAGAGCAGTGCCGGTGGAGGGAGGAACGCTAACTCATGCCGCCGGGGTTTACCGGGAATTAAAAATCTGGTGTCCAGCGCTGCGCGACGGACTCTGTCGGTCCCGGAAGGAGGAATTATAACAACAAAATGCGTCTTTTGGGGATTTGGATGCTGATGGCGGCTCTGCAGGTAAAAAAAAATAAATCTTTTCTTATTTGAACACAGAGGCAGCTCCGAGTGTCGGAGGCTGCAGTAACGTAAACGTCAGTGGAACAATCAGACCGATGCGCTTTGCAGGGGGACGACGATGCGATGATAACCAGTCTCATCTGCGCGACCGTGCTTTAGTTTATCCCACATTTCATGTGCATGTATTTCTCTGCTGTTTTATTCTCACACTAAATAAAGGCCCGTGGCAGTAAAACGCTGCTGATCCGTGGTCCCGCTGCACACACTCGTTTCTCAAGCCAACAGAGAGGAGGTGCTGGCAGCCGGATGCTTCCTCTGGATCATAAAACATCAGTTTCAAATCAGCAGAGAAATAACCGAGGTGTGTGTTTTATTTAACACCCGTCCGTCCTCTGATCACAGGCTGCTGCTGCCGCTTCTGTCCAGCATCTCATTAAAGACACATTTTTTGTTGCTTTCAGCTCAGCCTGCTTGACTTTTGTCAGTGCGCAGTCTTTCTTCTCTTGTTAAGCGGACAAACGCGCTGAAGCGACGTTCAAGACGTTTTATGAGTCTGGTTCTTTTAAAGCCATCTTCATTTCGTTCTTCTCGCCCTGTCCCCTGAAGCAGTTTTACACTCAGTGTAACAATTTGGTCCCAAACCTGCCACTCGGGGAGTCCGCATCATTTTCCGCTCTCAGCAAAAGCGCACGTATTTGCACTTGGCCCGTGTTCATCGTGCGTAAATTAACCTAATGTTAAAGTGGACACTGTGTGGTTTCAAAAATAAAAGTTGCACCAAAATACTATTTTGAAAACATATCACATCGTGTAACTCGCTCGTTTCGTGCTGAAAAAATAAAATCGTCACATTTTTGAATGGAATTTGGCGAGGAACATAAAAAACAGGACATCCAGTGTTTCTACAGCTCAGACACCGATGTTGTTTAGACCACCTGCTATTCAGTGTGTCTAAGAAATAACTTTTAAAGGACCATACCAATGTTTTATGGTTTATTATTTACTAATTACACACAGCTTGTAATGTTGCTGCTTTGTGTTCTTCTCAGTCATTTTCGAGCAGCACTGAAAACGTGGCAAATTATTCTTACAGTACATTTTCACATGAGCTCGGACGCGGCTCGTGAACGCGTCCCCGAGCAGGGTTTGATGAAGTCAAAATAGATGTCCACAGTGTGTGGACAAATCAATGGAGAGGACAATGCTGTGCCAAAGGGTCAAAGGTCAGGGCCTAAAATAAACCCACCGCCAAGGGCTTAGCTCAAACACAGCAGGGTCAGCACTCTCAAAGGCTTACCTGAAATCCTCTGAAAGCTTTTCTTACTTTTTAGCTACAATTGATCACTTCTTATAACTGCTCAGTATGTTTTATAAAAAAAATCTATAAATGGAGGTAGAAGCGAATTATCATATTTAAGAATCCCCAGTTCCCTGGGGTTGTTTCACCAAATGCACCACCTTCTTTTCCCCAGGGATGGTTGATGCTTCGCTGGTTGTTTGTGACTCGTGAGTCTCTATGATTCCATTAATGCAGATTGATTTGTGTTACGAGCGTTTTCTTAGAGCATGTTTAAGAAACATTACATTTAATGTCAGCTGTCCGTGGTGCTGAAGACAATGATGGACCAGCACGATGCACGTGTCACTGTGTGTAAGATGTGTTATATATGACAAATACAATGTAGAACAAAGAGGAATTACTGAATGAGATGGTTTGAACAAACCGTCGACTGCTGCTGCACTGGCTCAGTCTCTTTTGTCACTTTCAATATAATAATAGTCAGTTCATGTAGTGGTCCATGGCTTTCCAGGTACTGTACTTAAGTACAAATTTGCAGTACTTCAATGGAGTATTCCATTTTATGTTTCTTTTACTCTGCTACAGTTACAGGAAATATTGTACTTTTACTCAACTATATTTATCTGACAGCTTTAGTTACTAGTTACAAAATAGAATAATCTAATAAATCATATCTGTTGTTATGGATGAAGCAGCTGGCAGTACATAAATATCAATTCAACATTTACAAGCTGCTGGTTTTGTTCCACAAGTTGTGCATTTGTAATTATAAAAAGTATAAAATTACTTTACCATAATTATATTACACTTGAGAGTTTGTCATATGATCAGACTTTTCATCATCATCAACAGCATCACATTTGTCATATTTCAAATACTGTACTTGTACTTTACGTCAATTTTAGAGGATGTACCTTTGTACTGCAACTTTGGAAAAAGAATTTGAAATACTTGTGTACTACACCTACAGTTACTTATAGATATCGCTGCCATAATACTACAGGCAGATCACTGTGTGTGTGTGGCAAAGACACATTTCTAGTAATGAATAAAAACTGAGGACAAAGATGTGTGTTACTATAGCGACGTATTATGGAAGAAAAACAGCAGCTGGTAAAGGTGGAGCTGATTTTATCCCTTTACACTGAGCTGCTTCATCCCTAATAATACATCAGTATTTATTAGTTGATTTACTGTATGTTTTAGATTAAGAACCAGGAACCAGTAATTAAAGCTGTCTGATTATTTAGGTGGAGTAAAAATATGTGTTGTGTTAAGTTATAGTGGAGAAAGTAAAAGTCACATGGCACACCTTTTAAATCATTTTGTCATCCCTACTGTCACTCACTCAACAACTCATCGTGCACATTCATAGAGATTAACAGCAGCAGAGGAGGAGGCAGCATCAGACACATTATTTCCTCACAAAGTTATGAATCTTAGCAAAGAAGTGAATAGTCTGTTCACTGCAGCAAACTTCAAGGTATTTCTGTTATTTTTTTCATTCTACCTGAATGTTGTCCAAACGACTTTATTGTCCTGCAGCATTCACTTAAGAAAGCTGTCTCCTCCACTTGCTGATGTCAGTATGTCTGTGAAGCATACAAAGAGGAAAGGTGCTGCATTGTGCCTGTAACTGCCAATTACAACCTGGTATTGAACAGAAGATGCCATGAAAAACACAGAGAAATTGAACATTTTCACTTTTAAGAAACTGGAAAATGTGGAAATAATTCTCTAAATTTATGTTACGGTTCATATCCTGACTTTTGAGTCAAGGCTCAGTTCATACCTTACTTCTTGTTTTGTTTTTGTTTTTGTTTTTTGGGGGATGGGGGGTTTTACAACCTGTGCTGTCTTTGAACTCCTCAAAACACAGTTGACCTACACTCTGCACTGTCTCTGAATGCCTCACAACACAGTTGACCTATACTCTGTACTTATCCCGTACTGTCCCTGAACGCCTCACAACAAGGATGACCTACACTCTGTACTTATCCCGTACTGTCCCTGAACGCCTCACACATTGAGTGACCTACACTCTGTACTTATCCCATACTGTCCCTGAACACCTCACACATGATAATAATTTACGTGATATTACATGATAATAATAATAATAATAATAATAATAATAATAAGACAGTACATATCAGCGCTTGTACAAGGTTTCAATGTCTTGACCAAGGACACCTTGTGACAATAAAAACATTTTAACAACATGCAAATTTTATAATTTAGAAATATTTGATGCAGTCAGCCATGTGGAAACGTGACAGTGTTTCAGAACCATTGCTCTCATAGTCAGTGTTGTTTTTCATTAGTGATAATTATAACGATGTCAAAGTAACCAGGAAGTCTGAACAATGATGTGAATGACGTGGTTGTTCTCTCTGCATGTGTATCACTGCTGAAGCCTGTGTGTTGTTCTCCTGACACTAGCATCAGACCACAGTGCTGCTATGTGTGTTTCCCTCCTCCTTCTTTATGCTAATGTGGGAGGAGATGAAAGCCAGCCTTGCTAAAATCCACCCCCACCCCTCCACCCTCCTCTTCCAAACATGTCAGCAAGGGCAGCGAGGATGTGAGGGTTTAGAGGTTGTTTTTTTTTGGTTGGGGGGGTTAAGTGGAATCAATTCACAGCACCCCTCTTGGCTTCAGTACTTTAATCACAGAATAACACCCCCACACACACTGACACACATTAACAAACTACAGTTGATGCTTTTGTGCTGCTCTGAGGAGCGCGGGGGTGTGCGTCAGCGTGTGTGTATGTGAGGCGGGAGAGACAGTTTGAGGGGGGGGGGCTTAAACAGGAGAGACAAAGTCTAGACGCTAATTATGATCTAAATGAACTGACCCAGTTGTCTGATGCTCCTCATGCTGATTGATAATAGTCTCCTCACTGTTGCACGTAATGACAACAAAGCCCATTACGAACAAGTTGAATCACCGCATTGTGCTTCGCTTTTCCCCATGTTTAGATTCTACCTTTAGCAGATCAGTATTCATCCAGTCAGACTGCTTCTGTCAAAGAAAAGAGAATTTAATATTTGCAAACTTATTTATTATTGACTTGAGGTTGATGAAACTTTCTCAAGGCCTTGAGGAGGAAGAATCAGCCTTGAGTTGGAGTTAACTTGTGAGGACATGAGATGTAATCTGAGATTTCTACAACTATCTGACTGTTTTGTTTATTCTGCTCCTGCCGTCTTCCAGGCTGTTGTTCTGAGCGCAGAGGCCGAGCGTTCGTTGCCATGCACGAGGGGGTTTACACAGGAGGAATACATCATCGAAATGGACCGAGAGCTGGCAAAGGGACAGGCTGTGTTCAACGGTCAGTACACACACACACACACACACACACACACACACACACACAGAGACTGGTAGGGGGAACAGCTCCAGTAATAATCCCCTGCTGTTGGGTGGGGGTTGTTAAAGAGTCCTGCTGATTTTTGAACCGTAGCTTGAAGAGGATGGACCGTGTGAAGGCTGAGCGAGGAGCAGGAGTAGACCAGTATACTGAGCTGATACTGTTACTGCAGTTAGTACAGTGTAATTGTGATGACTGTGACTGGTGTTTTGTGAATGCATCGATGGATGTGTTTGTCTTCCTGGAATATGAGGCTGGTGAATGTTGGTCTCTCTGCTGTTTCAGAGAGTTTTGGTTCCCTGACAAGTGCACAAAGTGTTGCCATCACCACTTTGGACGAGGAAAAGATGTTTGACGAGTCACATATCGGCTTGTTGCCAGAGCCTCATTATGTGGAAAGTGGAAAATTCCATCCTTATGCAGCCTTGAAAATGATGAGCAAACGTTTACCTTCCTCTGTTCCAGTCCATGCAAAGTAAAGCTCTGTTCCACTGTAAACATCAGTTTGAATTCAAACTCAAGCAGGCCATGCTTTCCAGTTGGGTGCTTTTGTTAGGTGCATGCTGGTCCGATGCACTGCATGCCCCACTGTCCTACGAGTAAACTAAAAAAACAAAAAAGCACAATGGAGGAAAGTGGCAAGCTATAAACAGATGATCCAGACACTATTTCAGGAGTAGTGTGTGAAAGCATTTTTGATCGTGTCGAGTGTTCTTACTTCTTGAACCCAACCAGGTGGCATTTCAGGCATCAGGCCTGAAAGAATATTGAAACAATCTGCCCAGAAGTATCATTTATATATATAACACTCACCTTTTCTCTATTTAGTTTTTACTTTCATAGCCATATCTTATCAGTTATGCACTCACAGAAGTAGCCTGTAGCTTGTAGTAAATGTATTCAGTAACTTTTAATGAACAGTAGCAGCCACTGTGTGTTCAAGTGGCAAGAGTCATCAAGTCAGCAAACTGATCACGGTGAGCTCCTAGTCATACCAAGTCAGACTGGAGCAGTGAAACATCGGAGTCTACTGAGCTGAGCACGGGGGCGTTTTATTTGCTTATAAGCTCAAGTTTTCATTTGTGGGAGGGAGAATGTGTGAATGTGAATTCTTGAAGGTTGTCTGACTTCAAGAAAAACTCTGTGTGAAGTATTAGTGCAAGTATTTTTGTAATTTCTCTATTCTGTGTTCCCAGTCTGTAAGTCTATGTGATGGCTGGTCTTCAGAAACCTGAAGAGCTAAGAGCCAGTGGTGCAGTAACATGTCAACATGACATATGAAGCCTGCTGCTGTTTATTCGATGAACCAGGCTCAGTCAGCATGATATCCCTCCATGCTGTGTGGGTCAGAGGGGTTGGAGTGATCAGTAACATTGACCGGGTCTCAGGGTATCGGCAGCAGACTGATCAATAAGCAGTGTATATTTGTAGATAGGGTGAGACTGGAGTGTGTGAGCTCTGCTGTGTACATGGCTGCCTAACAACAACAGTCTTTCTCCAAAGCGATATACCTACCTCTGTGCAGGGGCATTTAATGTATAGCTTCCTAAAATTAGCTCAGATTCCCAACAGTGGACATCTGGCAGACATCACGTACATAAGCTGTGGTGTTTACTGAGGACTGGGGACCTTTGTTCCCGGACTTCAGCCTTTTGCAGCAGTGCACCCCCCCACGCACGAGGAGTGTGGTGTAACATACAAAGTCAGACAAAAACCACTTGTCAACTAAAACCCCAATTCCAGTGAAGTTGGGACATTGTGTAAAACGTAAATAAAAACAGAATACAATGATTTGCTAATTATTTTCAACTTATATTCAATTGAATACACTACAAAGACAAAATTTGTAATGTTCAAACTGAACTTTTTTTGGCAAATATTCACTCATTTTGAATTTTGATGCCTGCAACAGGTTCCAAAAAAGCTTGCACAGGGGCATGTTCACCGCTGTGTTACATAATCCTTTCCTATTAGAAGCAGTCAATAAGTGTTTAGGAACTGAGGACACTAATTGTTGAAGCTATGTAGGTGGAATTCTTTCCTATCCTTGCTTGATGAACGACTTAAGTTGCCCAACAGTCTAGGGTCTCCGTTGTATTTTGCATAAAGGTCTGGATTGCAGCCAGGCAAGTCTAGTACCCACACTCATTGTCTTGCTGAAAAAAGCAGGGACGTCCCTGAAAAAGACGTTGCTTGGATGGCAGCATATGTTGCTCCAAAACC